>CM055062.1:52406918-52479418 GCA_029204045.2 Tillandsia leiboldiana | reverse complement strand
GAAGGTGAAGCCTTACATCCCTGACTTCAAGCTGGCTTTCGAGCATTTCTGCATACACGCAGGAGGGAGAGCAGTTCTGGATGAACTGGAGAAGAACTTGAAGCTCACTGAGTGGCATATGGAGCCGTCGAGAATGACGCTGCATCGGTTCGGGAACACATCAAGCAGCTCTCTTTGGTATGAACTGGCCTACAGTGAAGCTAAGGGGAGGGTGAAGAGGGGTGATCGGGTGTGGCAGATCGCGTTCGGCTCCGGGTTCAAGTGCAACAGCGCCGTGTGGAGGGCGATCAGGACCGTCAATCCCGCCAAGGAGAAGAACCCGTGGATCGACGAGATCGACCGGTTTCCCGTGCCCGTTCCCAAGGTTTCGCCTCTCTGATCGATGAACCAATCCAGTTTCGCTTTTTCGCTCGCTCGCTCGCTTGCTTGCTTGCATCTTGAGATCATGGCTTGCTTAGTTATCATGCATGCTGTCTTAGGAAAAGAGGATTTAGAAGATTAATTACAAGTATATATATATATATATATATATATATATATATATACTCATTGTGTGTTGGTGGTAAGTTATGCATATGTCTACGTACGTACTACTACTGTTCTACTATTGTATTTCATTAATGTAGAAAGAGGGAAGGGGTTAGAATATATCAATCTGTTTGTTCTAACTCACTCTTAGATGTGTTCTTCCCTTAACAATCAACTGTATTTTGTTCTTATTAATGTACTCCTATTTTAGCAACCTTTTATGTACCCTTAATTGCTGTAAATTAAATTAAAGCTGTGTTTGTGTGGATGTTTTCTTTACTTGTTCATAGCTCCACAACAAGCTCCATCCACTAATAAGCGCACAAACAAACAGATGTTCAAATTCCTCATCTTTTGGATTGGTACTGGAGTATCTATTATTAATTAATTTACGTTATATTGAAAGGAGGTGACAATATTGATGATATTACTTGTCATAGAGAATAAATAATATATGCATTGTTCCCACCTCTACGCTTCATGTGCTTAGCATGACAATTTATACCTTCTTTTGAGGGTTTGTTTAAGCTCCTTCATCAATTAGTTACATGATCATGTATTCTACAATAGTTGATACTTTATCTTGTTTCTCATTTTAATTTTTTTTTTTTTTTTTTTCTCTATCATGCTCATATGCAACTTATGCATGATTTTATTCTCCCCAAAGGTGGGATTGCAATTAAAATTCATTGTGTTAACCTTTTTATCGATCGTTATAATATTTGGTGGCCTTTTTCTCTCATTTAAGATTTAAAAATACAGTTCATTGAGACCTTCATCATCCATTTTTAGCTAATGGTGGACCGTAGTTATGTTAAGAATATTATTGGGTGCGAATCAAAGGTTGACCGTTGATCTCGTCCAATCGTCGATCGGCTCTAAAGTTGACCGTCTGTAGGCGCTTCGAATCAAACGATCAGTACGAGAAGGAATCGACTAAACCAAATTCTTTTCAATCAAATATTAGTACGCTCAAAAAGCAAGTTCGGATTAGAACAGCTGAGCCAATGTCAAACTCTCAAGATGCTCTTGAATCAACTTGTATTGTTGTACGTAATAGAAACTGGTTACAAGGATTGGAACCGATTACAAGGGATCTTATGGGCTCAAATTTCGACACATGATTTTAAACCAAATACACAATATGTTGTCCAAAATTCGGGTCAGGATTGGGTGCGAAGAAAATGCATGAATGTTCATACTCCATATATAATAGTTGTTCGATCCGGTTTAGGTTTGGACTCGGATTTGAATTTTCGACATCCATATCCATACATATCCATCCCTACATCCTTAATTACATTAATGAGTACAATAACATATATAATAGCAGCTCCGTTCCAATTAATCTAGTTCCTAATCGTTTCTCACATAAACGACACTCCTTATCAAATCAATGAGAGAGAGAGAGAGTTTTTGTTTTGGGAACTCAGATGAGTCTAAAAGAAAGATACAAAACAAGGGTCCTATCAAACACATGAAGCACGCAATTTAATTAACTGTTACGTACAGCTGCAGGTTTCTTCATGGAGCTCCAAAACCCCCCATCAAAGAGCTGCAGGTTTCTCCATGCAGCTCCAAAACCCCATCAATTATAGCAACCATCCACAACTTTCCTTCCTGAATCTCTGAATCTTGTTTCCTGCGTCCCACTGAAAAGTACTCTGGGCATATTGGAATTTATATTTACCTTGATACCGATTATATAGATCAGAATTTAAAATTCTAAAAAAATAATAATATAAAGAATAGACATTGCAGAATAACTAATATTTTATTAATAAAAAATATTTAATTATATATCGACAGTTTTGAACTTATACGGTAATGTTTACTATAACTAATTCATTCAATTAACCAACGCCTAGCTATATATAATTATCAAATCATAACAGATGACAAATTAAATTTTTATTTTGAATAATTATAAATTTTACTCTAATTACATAAATTTTTAAATATAATTAATGTATAATTTGGATAAACTCTTATCTCAAACTAAATTTAAGATTAAGTTTGGATTATACTATTTTCCTATTAATTCAAATTTTGTTGGAAAAATGATCGCACTAACTTTGATTGTGATTAAATTATCTAACTATTTTTGTTTAAAATTGAATAACATAACTTACCTTTAATCGCTATCCAAAAATTGTAGACGAAAAAATAATTAATCCGGAAGCGTGCGAAGCACTGCCCTAAGGCGTATTTCCGTCCTTCGTGCGGATTAATCGGAGATACCACCCCAAGGTACGACCGGAATTCCTCTTCCTACGTGCACGACCGCGGAAGAAGTTGACGAAGTTTCTTTCAACACCCGATAAACAAAATTAACCAAATAAAATGTAAAAGAAAACTTAAAACAATTATTTTTCCCTTTTGTTTTTTTTTTTCACTAAACATAAAGCTTCTCTCCTGTTCCTCTACATCCTACTATACCACAATATATATATAGGTGTGCAGGGAGTGCCGTTGGGATATGCAACGGCTCCAATTTAATTAATTAAGGAGAGAGACTATATATAAAGAAACATATCAAAATAAATAAATAATTAAATAAAAAAAATAAATGGTAATAAATGAGAATAAATTAAAATAAATGAGAATAAATTTTAATAAATAAATTGAAATTGATAATAAAATAATTATTGAAATTTTAAATTTTATTCCAATAATCCCCCACAAAATTTAAAATTTCGAAATAAAATTAAACTCAAAAATAAAATAAAATAAGATTATCGGGTGTTTATACTATGTAATAGGTAAGGTGTCTTTAAGAGACTTAACCTCACTTAGTGTAAGTAATTTTCATCAGAAGGAATCGGAGTGAACCAGGTCTTGAACTACGTTCCTTTGACCCTGACTTCAACTGCCACACACACAGTACAGAATTCTCCGTCGCGAGTCTGTGCATTAAAGGCCATGCACAGTACCTTGATTTTTCATAAGAATTTCTATGGACAGCCCACATCTCATAGTCGCGGCCTTATACGAATATTCTTATATAGGTGGTCTCCTCCAAGGATGTGTGTAGAGTCACATCTCGCAAAAATTATTGCCTCGGATTCCATTAAGAGCTATAAGCTCAACCTCAACCACTACACAGAGCACAACTCACCATAGGGATGGACTTGGAACTAAAGTTCCTCTGAATAAACTGTAGAAAGTGCTCTTTGGCCAACCTGACAGCTTGTTTTTACCACATTGAACCTTCTTCAAGGGATCTCCTATCACAAAGGTTGGGTTCCCACTGCAGGAAGGCCCTTTAAGGGCAAAGTCCCATCCCCCTCGATGACTCTAGGACCTTAGTCCTATTCAGGCCTTTCGTCAAGCAGTCTGCAAGATTCTGTTCAGATCTGATAAAACTTAAAGAAACAACATCATGAGAAGTTAGCCATCTAACAGACTTTTGTCTCAATTTAATATGTCGACTAGCCTTAGAATTTATTAATTTCTTTTTACAAAAATCAATTGCAGCTCGAGAATCACACCGAATAGAAATAGGTGGAATAGGAGTAGAAATCAATGGAATTGATGACAAAAGGTTCTTGAGTCACTCGGCTTCAAGACAAGTAGTGTCAAGGGCAACCAACTCAGCCTCCATAGTGCTTCTGGCTATTATAGTCTGTTTGGTGGATTGCCAAGAAACTGCACTGCCACCAAGAATGAAAACATAGCCAGAAGTTGATTTAATATCCAAAGAATCAGAAATCCAATTGGCATCGCTGTATCCCTCAATTACAGCAGGATAGCCAACAAATTTAAGAGCAAAAGAAAGAGTGTCTTTAAGATAACGAACTACTCTTTCCAGAGCAATCAAATGAATCATACTAGGACTACTAGTATATCTACTCAATCTTGATATGGCATAGGCAATGTCAGGTCTACTTCTATTCTAATAGCTTGAATTACAGATCTAAGTTGAAGAGTTCCCTGAGTTCTTCTAAGTTCATAGGCAAATCTTGACCAGGAAGGGGGTAATTTGTCCAATAGGCAGGTAGCTTGATAGGTACCATCTAAAGTTGAACCATTTCTATTAATCTCTTGGACAAAATTTTGAAATTGGTGAATTTGATCGTTTATAGGAATGTTCTCTACCATTCTAAAATTGTTGAAATCAGTAATGGTGAATCTAGCAGCGCCTTCATTATCTCTAATGTAAGCATCTTCTAGAGCACACCATAAATCTTTGGCAGTTAAATATTTCCTATATGTTTCATAAAGTTCATCTGAAAGGCAACTTAGTATTCTAAATCTACAGTGAAATTCAATTTCCTCGGGGGATTTATCAGATACAGGTTCAGTAACTGAGGTAGTGGTAGATTTAGAAGAATCAGCAGAAGGAGTAGAAGAAACTTTAGAAGTAGGAAAAGGAGGTGCTTTGCCAATTGCAGTTATGAGGCCTAAGGTAATTAACCATGCCTCTAACTGTTCTTGCCACCTCAAAAATCCTACCCCTCTAAATTTTTCTGGCTTAAGGCTAGAAGAATCATCATAAGCCATTTTGGACAATCTAATTGAGGGAATAAGAAAATTCAAAATGAGCTGCAAAAAAGGTTCAAAAAACCTTTTTAGAAAAACATACAAGTTGTTTAAGGTTTCTACCCTAGTCATCCAAAATATATTAAGTATTCAAGTTGTTAATATTAATCTTTTATCTCGGTTTGTTCAATAGCAAACAGATGACCCAAACAATTTAAAATTTGAAATTGATTTAAATATTTTAGGATGTAAATGCAATCAAACAAAATATGTAAACTGCAGTAAATAAAATAAAATTAAACTAAAGTATATAAAGTAAGCTTTGTGCTTACTGGTTATATGTTTTTACCTTAAGACTAAGGTTGCAGGTTCAAACACCAGTTTTTTTTTTTCTTTTTTTTTTCAAAGCTAAAACAGAAACTATACTTTTATATATATAACTGTAGCTATATATATTTTTTTTTTCAAAGCTAAAACAGTAAATAATTTTTTTTTTTATTTTATTTATTTTACTGTAGCTTTAAAGTGAAAACAGTAAAAATAATTTTAAAGAGAGAACAAATAAATCACTATAATTTATATGCAATTAAAAGTTTAAAATGCTAATCTCAATATGTTTATGTTTGAATGTCAATCACACAAACAAGTTGACAACACAATTATATACAACATGCAATATATATATTTTCTTTTCGGATTAGCACTCGTTAGATTGTTAACCACAATCAAATCGAAATACGCCTTAGACTGTTGGGAAAATGATCGCACTAACTTTGATTGTGATTAAATTATCTAACTATTTTTGTTTAAAATTGAATAACATAACTTACCTTTAATCACTATCCAAAAATTGTAGACGAAAAAATAATTGATCCGGAAGCGTGCGAAGCACTGCCCTAAGGCGTATTTCCGTCCTTCGTGCGGATTAATCGGAGATACCACCCCAAGGTACGACCGGAATTCCTCTTCCTACGTGCACGACCGCGGAAGAAGTTGACGAAGTTTCTTTCAACACCCGATAAACAAAATTAACCAAATAAAATGTAAAAGAAAACTTAAAACAATTATTTTTCCCTTTTGTTTTTTTTTTTTGACTAAACATAAAGCTTCTCTCCTGTTCCTCTACATCCTACTATACCACAATATATATATAGGTGTGCAGGGAGTGCCGTTGGGATATGCAACGGCTCCAATTTAATTAATTAAGGAGAGAGACTATATATAAAGAGAGAGAGACTATATATAAAGAAACGTATCAAAATAAATAAATAATTAAATAAAAAAAATAAATGGTAATAAATGAGAATAAATTAAAATAAATGAGAATAAATTTTAATAAATAAATTGAAATTGATAATAAAATAATTATTGAAATTTTAAATTTTATTCCAATAAATTTCACCTTCGAATCGTAAATTTTATAAAACACGCACTTTGATTTTACAATTTTCTGATTTTGCAATTTCCATCGCTGTTGCTATCGTCGTTATTGTCATGTTCGAATTGTGCAATATGATGTCTATCCAATAGTATTGCCATGCGTGAAATCTTTACTGCATGTACTCTTGATTATCGATTCACATCATCTACGAGATTCTGCAAATATCTGGATCTAATATTTAGACTTCGTTGGTTTAAATGTATCAAAATTTCTTCATCCACATTCTGTGAAAATATTTTTGGTTACATTAGAAAATGGGTCAACTTCTTTTTTGACTTGATATACAATTACTTTAGTGACAATTTTTTTTTTACTTATATATCTCGTCGGTTTGAATCGCATTGTTTTGATTATCAGCATATTTTTTACAAATTCGATCTTTTTCGTGATTTTGCTCAGATTTTTCTTTTTAATTTTTTTTTAAAAAATTGAGGCTTTTGTATCTTCGCCGTAGGGTTTAACTTTTTCTTCTTAAATTTTATTCTCTTCCTTAAAATCTTCTTCCCTAATTTTCATCAATATTTTTCTTGAATTTCATTTTTTTCCTGCCCCCAATTTTTGCTAATATTTTTTATATTTTTTGTGCCGTTTTTGTAGTTAATTTTTTTTCAACCAACGATAAATTTACTATTTGAAAAATATATAACAGAATTCCTCCGTCTCTTTCTAAATTCCTTTTTACCATTTTTTTTTATAATTTTTATTCTCTACTATATTCCACAAATTTTGAGATTCTAAAAAATATCGAAAGATAATTTTTCATCATTTAAAGTTTGTTCCATCGAACTTTGATAAATTATGCTGAATAAACCAATCTAAATTCATAATGAAACAAAAAAAAATCAAAAATTGAGTTTCAAACTTGTACATTTCTGTTCGAATGACGTCCTTATTTCATCAAGATCTCGTAAATTTTTTTTTTTTATTACTTCGGTGTACTTACGTGGCCCCACTGGCTATCTGGACAAGTCTTTTTTTTTAATCTTTTTACGGACTCTCCTCGCTCTTTTCGTCAAATGTCACAACCATCTTCTCTTATACGTCACAACCACCTTCTCTTATATGTTGTGCGGAGGCCAACTTCTTCAAAATAATTCCTTTGTTTCGGTTTCTCCTAAACGTTATCTTCGTTAATCTGCGATAAGTTGCTTGACTTTGATGTAGCCATCATATCTTTACGGCTAAGGAATGGGAAATCTTTCTCCTGTTACATGAATCAAATGTTTCATTTCATCCGGGAAAAGTATCTCGTTTAAAATTTGTTTGGTACTTTTTGATTTTTCCAAGCTCTGTCGTAACTCGTAACCTAGCTCTTTCTAGCTCCGATACTAATTGTTTGAACCGATATTAACGCCGATACCGATTATATAGTCCAGAATCTAAAATTTTAAAATAAAATAATATGAAGAAGAGATAATGAAGAAGAATTAATACTTTATTAATAAAAAATATTCAATTACACTCTCGATGACATCCTTAACCTTATACAGTAATATCTACTTTTTCCAATTTATCTAATTAACCAACGCATAGCTATATATAGCTATCAAATCATAACACATGACAAATTAAATTTTAATTTTTGATAATTACAAATCTTACTCTAATTATATAAACTTTTAAATATAATTAGTATATAATTTGAATAAACTCTTGTCTCTAACTAAATTTAATATTAAGTTTGGATTATTACTTTCAACCGTCCATATGCGACTCCATTTTGGAGTGGTTTGGTTGTATATAGTTGCGACCGCATATTATATACATACAAGTTGATTTAAAAAACGGTTGCTGTATCGGAACTGTACCGCAAGACTCAGCTATAGTAATTAGAATTACGTTTAAATTGTTGGGTTTTAATTAGTTTTTGTGATTTAAAATTTGTGTTTTGGCATTTGGGCTTTTCTGGGCAGCCCAATATCAATGGGCTTTGCCTGGGAGCCCAAACTCATTTCCCCTCTATATGTGATGTTTAGTTCCACATCGGAAATTCATCACATGTAGAGTGGGTTTATTTACTCCCTCTCTTGTGTATGTATTGGTTAAGAATTGAGAGCAAGGCTTTTCCAATACACACATATGGGCCGGGCTTGCGTGATTTTGACTTGGTCCATTTGACTCTTGCTTTTTCCATTTAAAGCCTACATTGGGAATTTGTTTCTCGGGCTACCCAAAGGCCTTCCTTGGGAAGGGCCTTTGGTGGGCTGGCCGAGAAAGGACCCGTTGGAGCTTGTCTCCTGTGGGTTTTAGGCTCTTTAAAAGAGAGCATGAGAAGGCTTGTGGGCTAAGAAAAACATAGACAACTTCTTCTCTTAAGCTTCAGGACAGTGGTCGTTGTATCGCTAGGGGTGATTGCCGGAGCCTCGCACGTGGAGGGGCAATCTCGCTTCTAGGACAGTGTGCTCACGCACGCCTCGACATTCACAGGCTTCATCTAAACTTTGATTTATAGTATTTTGAGTTTAAATTAAATTTAAATTATTTAAAAGAATTAATTTGAAAAGATAAAAGTTTTTCTAACAATCTAGAAGCGAGATTACATTCATTGATGATCATTCGAAGTATTGTTATATTTATCTGATTAAGAATAAAGATGAAGTTTTGAATAAATTTAAGATTTATAAAGTTGAGGTTGAAAATCAATTGGATAAGAAAATTAAGATTTTAAGATCTGATCGAGGAGGTGAATATACATCAAATGAGATGACTGTTTTCTGTCAAGAATTTGGAATTGTACATCAAGTGACTGCACCTTATACACCTCAATCTAATGGAGTAGCTGAAAGGAAAAATAGAACTTTGATGGATATGGTAAATTCAATGATTATTAGTTCTGGTGCACCCGAGAACTTGTGGGGTGAAACTTTGATGACTGATTGTATAATTCTTAATAGGATTCCCCACAAGAGTTCTTCTGTTTCTCCTTATGAAATTTGGAAGGGTAGGAAACCTAATCTGAATTATTTTAAAGTGTGGGGTTGCCTAGCTAAAGTAAAGATTCCCGAAAATAAGAAGAGAAAGATTGGTCCTAAAACTGTGGATACTGTTTTCTTAGGCTATGCAGATGGTAGTAATGCTAATAGATTCTTGGTGGTAAATTCTGAGGTTAATGAGATTTCTAACAATACAATTATTGAAGCTAGGGATGCAGTATACTTTGAGTATATCTTTCCTTTTAGAACTAGAGTAGATAGACCTGTTCCTGTTGAGACTATAGGTGGATCTAGTAGACTCAGTACTAGTGAACCTATAGAAGAGTCTGAACCTAGGAGAAGTAAGCGTCCCAGGATTGAGAAGACTTTTTGTGATGATTTCTGTGTCCTTCTTATAGAAGATACCCCTTCTACCTTTGACCAAGCTATGACTTCTGTAGATGCATCATTTTGGAAAGAAGCTGTTAAGTTGGAGATGCAATCTATTCTACAGAATCATACTTGGGAGTTATCTGATTTACCTATAGGTTGTAAGCCTGTAGAATGTAGATGGATCTTTAAGAAGAAATTGAAACCAGATGGGTCTGTAGATAAGTATAAGGCTAGACTTGTAGCTCAGGGTTTTTCCCAGAAGCCTAGTGTAGATTATTTTGATGTTTATGCTCCTGTAGCTAGGATTACTTCTATTAGGATTCTGCTAGCTTTAGCCTCTGTCCATAATTTGTTCATTCATCAGATGGATGTTAAGACTGCTTTTCTAAATGGTGATTTAGATGAAGAGATTTATATGAAGCAACATGAGGGATTTATTGTTGCTGGACATGAAAATAAAGTTTGCAAGTTGACAAAATCTTTATATGGACTTAAACAAGCTCCTAAGCAATGGCATTTGAAATTTGACTCTTTAGTTGTGAAAGCTGGTTTTCATGTGAACATGTCTGATGAATGTGTGTACTCTAAGGAATACAATGGACAGATAGTAATCCTATGTTTGTATGTTGATGATATTTTGATCTTTGGACAAATATGGATGTGATAATGGATGTTAAGAAATTACTTAATAATAACTTTGATATGAAGGATCTTGGGCAAGCTGATGTGATTCTGAATATAAAGATTATAAGAAAATCAAATGAAATTATTATGAGCCAATCTCACTACAGTGAACAAGTGTTAAAGAAATTTGGATATTTTGATTCTAAGATTGTTGTAACACCTTATGATCCTAGTGTACATCTTAAGAAGAATAAAGGTGATCCTATAGGACAGAATAGGTATGCTCAGATTATAGGATCTCTAGGTTATCTTGTAGATTACACTAGACCTGATTTAGCATATGCTGTGAACAGATTGAGAAGATATACCCATAGCCCAAATAGAGAGCATTGGAATGCTTTAGAAAGAGTTTTAAGATATCTGAAAGGCACTGTATCCTATGGATTACATTTTTGTGGATTCCCTGCCGTATTAGAAGGATTTAGTGATGCTAACTGGATAAGTGATACAGCTGATGTGAAGTCAACCACTGGATTTGTTTTTCTCCTTGGTGGAGCAGCTGTTTCTTGGAAGTCATCGAAACAATCATTGATAGCTAGAAGTACAATGGAATCTGAATTAATAGCTTTAGATACCACTGTAGCAGAGTCTAAGTGGATTAGAGAATTTCTGTATGACTTGCCACTGATGGAGCGACCTTTGGCACCTGTCTGTATACATTGTGATTGTAGATCTGCTATTGACAAGTGCGCTCAAGAAAATGTGGAAACAAAGATGAATAGATTTATGAAAGTAAGACACAAGTATATTCGGCAGAATATTAAGGAAAATGTAATTGCATTGGAATTTGTGAGATCTGCAAAGAACCTAGCTGATCAGCTTACTAAAGGTTTGTCTAGGACAGTGATCCTAGAATCGTCGAGGGGGATGGGGCTTAGCCCACAATAGAAACTACCGGCGACGGCAATCCAACCTCTTGGAGGTTCAATGGGTAGAAACAAGTCGAATTGGTAGTTATGCGGAGCACTGTTTTTATATACTCATCCCTATGACGACAGTGCTCATTAATGCAAGTGGTTAGTAAGGGTTTTCACCCTGAATGGTTCCGAGACCCTTGAGGCAGGGTGTGACCTTGCAGGCGCCCTTATCAGGACCTACTATATGTGTGTAGTCGTGAGGCCGCGACTGTGGAAAGAGGGCGTTTCCCTAAAAACACACATGAATCGATATGAGCGCATGGCCATAAAAGCGCTAACCCGCATAGAACCTAAACGGCTGTACCATGTGTACTGTTTGTGGAAATCCGGTTCACCGGCCTTGGTTCAAGGCAAAGTCCACCATTGTGCCCTCGGATGTACATAGACCTGTACTATGTGAAGGTTCAAACCCGAAAGGTACCTTCGCTGAATACGTGGTATAAGGGATCCAGCATCTGTTTTAGTTTTTTGTATTTCTTTTACTTTATTTTGTATTTCGTTTTTACAAGTTTTAAATCATGTGGGGATTGTTGGGTTTTAATTAGTTTTTGTGATTTAAAACTTGTGTTCTGGCCTTTGGGCTTTTCTGGGCAGCCCAATATCAATGGGTTTTGCCTGGGAGCTCAAACCCATTTCCCCTCTACATGTGATGTTTAGTCCCACATCGGAAATTCATCACATGTAGAGTGGGTTTATTTACTCCATCTCTTGTGTATGTATTGGTTAGGAATTGAGAGCAAGGCTTTTCCAATACACACACACGGGCCGGGCCTGCGCGATTTTGACTTGGTCCATTTGATTTTTGCTTTTTGCATTTAAAGCCTACATTGGGAATTTGTTTCTCGGGCTACCCAAAGGCCTTCCTTGGAAAGGGCCTTTGTGGGCTGCCCGAGAAATGACCTGTTGGAGCTTGTCTCCTGTGGGTTTTAGGCTCTTTAAAAGAGAGCATGAGAAGGCTTGTGGGCTAAGAAAAACATAGACAACATCTTCTCTTAAGCTTCAATTTTTCTCCTCTCTAATTTACACTGAGATTTACACACAGTGATTTTTCCTCTTTGAGTTTCTATTTTGCTGGATCTTTGAAAGTTGTTGGGTTCGCTACGCACTATCCCAGAGTCGTTGCCGACGGGGTGGACAGTGGTCGTTGTATCGCTAGGGGTGATTGCCGGAGCCTCGCACGTGGAGGGGCAATCTCGCTTCTAGGACAGTGCTCACGCACGCCTCGACATTCACAGGCTTCATCTAAACTTTGATTTATAGTATTTTGAGTTTAAATTAAATTTTAATTATTTAAAAGAATTAATTTGAAAAGATAAAAGTTTTTCTAGCATAAATTGATTGTAGTTTTAATTATAACGATCCGACCTGCTAACAATAATAATTTGTTGGATCCAAATTATGGGTCCAAAATGCTCAAGTCTAATTATTATTAATAACGTGTGTGACCTTTTTTATTTTCAATCAGAAAGAACTTTTTTTTCATCCGCTGTGAAATTATTGGGGCATTACATTACCTGCAACAATTAGAGATTGTTTGGCTACATGTTATTGTTTCTGTACTGCAGTTGAAATTACATACGGATTAAAATTTCGGTATTTGATTTGAATCCAACTGCACTTAGAACTGCAAGATGAGGCTCAATTGTAATAGTTAGAGAAAGTAACTTTAATTATAAAATAAGCTTATCTTTTTAATTATTTTTTAAATATTTTGTTTTCTATAATGGGATAATATCACTGGACAAATATAAAAAATAAAATTTTGTAAATACATTTCTCAATTGTAAACACCAAAACAAATTATTTGTATAGTTGCATCACTTTTTACCACATCTAACCAAATAAGATGAATATAATAATAACCAATATTTTAAAAATTAGGTCAAATAACGAATTGAAAATATTACTGAATCAAAATCACTTGTTCAACAATTGGGTCAAACATTGGTTGGACTAGTACCGTCATCATGACATCATAAATATTTAATTATTATTTTTAATTTTATTATATAAAATGTATATGCATATTATTATTTTAGCATCATACTAATTATATAAAATACTAATTTTTAGATAAAATTAAATAAATATAAGTTTTCACTTAACTGTCACTTTTTATCAAATTAATCTATGCTAGCTATTAAAAAATAAAGTCAGCCAAGTTGTTTTAAGTCATTAGATTCTAATATGACTTGATAAAAAAATATTACCCGTTTTATTAAAACATGACCGATTCATCAGTTCGATAGTTTAATCACTGATTCGAATAATTCAAAATAATTTTTTTATTTATCAAGCTTAAAAAATTGAAACCAAATTGCTTTATAGACTGAACCACGGTCGGACCGATTCCTCTAATTTTTAAATCATTGATTGACTATGTTGTATTTTCACATGCTTGCATCTTCACTATATTATATTTGCAATTATATTTAGAACAATACTATATATATATATATATACATTCCATAAAAAAAAGTATATGATATATATTTTATTCATCTCCTGGATAAAAATTATTTACTAGTCACTTGATATATCTAGTAAAAATATCTCACCTATTAAAGGAATAAGATATAAGATATACAAAGATATAAGATATACACTTTTGTCGCATGTCATTTCTCATGTTTTTGAGTAAATTTCAAATTACCATCTCAAATCGAAATTTTTTATTTTGCCAGCTAATATTATAGGTGGGGGTGTATGATGTACACCTCCGAAGGGTGTATATGTAGCATTGCTCTATTTCTATTGGATTGAGTTGACTTTTAACAAATTCAATTAGAATATATTATGTTATATTATATTATATGTAATTTTAATTTATTTTGTAAATAAATTGCTCGTCCAAATCTAACAAATTTAAAAGTTAATCCAATCAAAACTTCAAATCCAAATTACAATTTAAAGAATTTTCACTTAAATTTACAAGTTTGTTCCAGAACGGAAAATAAATTCATTTGAAAATACTAAAATTTAAAAAATATATCTAATATACCCTGCAAAATTTTAATTTTTTTCTAGAGTTATTGATTGGGATTGAATTTTAAAAGAACATTTTGAATTTTGAGAGATAAATTTGAAATTTTTTAATAATAGTAAGAAACGTACAGCGTATTTGACTAGAAGCAAACAACAGATATTTCCAACCAAATAAATGGTGATAAATTCATTCAGTAAAGTCGAAAAGTTATAGATTCATAAACAGAAAAAGATTTGCAAAATTTAGTTAACCAAAATATAAAAACAAAGAAGACAGTGGCACATTTAGATGCATAGAAAGATATATACATCACAACAACATTTACAGAAGCTGCAGCATTTTCAGACGCTCTTCGTGTTCTCGATCCATCTTCGGCGTCGAATAACACCCCTGGAGATCTTCCACCACGTATTCCTGCATCGAGATTTACAACTCGCGCGTTTCAGAACAAAACTACGCGACATGCGGATTAACGACTAGTAATGACAGTATAAGAGACATAAAGAAAGATTAAGAACGGGGTAAAATAAATAAATGTATGCCTCAATATCAATAGGATGGTATTCATGCCTTTGTGAGCTCTCTCTTGGTCAGGATATGATAGTGCCTCTGCCAGATCCTCTGAAGTGCCATCGTTGCCGCGAGGAAACTGTAAGCGATTCCGAGAATGGCAAAGACGACGACGAAAATGATGAAGAGGGCAAAGCAAGCCTCCATTGAAGCTGGGAAGCAGTCGAGGATGCCCCACCCGTAGCAGCAGTTGCGGCACCCCGCTAAGCAGGGGTCGTTGTTGTTGAAGGACGAGCAATGCAGAATCAGGCCTAGAAATCCGAGCATCACGAAGAATACTAGGACACCTGCAAAGAAGATTAAACTGCAAATTAACAAATCAGTTATTGCGGGCAAATTTAGCGGATGATGATGACGATTTGAATTTCTTGGTTGTCCGGCCAAGGCTTCTTTAACAGTCTATCTACTCTGAAAAGCAAAAGATGGGAGTTTAGCGACAGAGCCTGCAGGGCTTTTGCAGCAATGAGAAGCTGAAATGAGCTTCGAGACCCCCAAACCAAAGCACTTATTTGAAGCTTCTGCTTCCGCTGCAGTTGGAGGCTGTTGGAATGAATTTTAAAACGAAAGCCGTTAACGGTTTTTTAAACAGCTTTACTCAATCAACACTTCTATAAAAGCTCAAGCCAAGACAAATAGGCCCTCTAATTAATAAAAGAAGCTACAATTCATGCTCATTGTAGATGCTCCGGTTGTTTATAGAGGAACGCAACTTCTGAGTCATAGAAATGGACCTACTGATAAGTGATCATCAAAGATATATGTACCTATGCAGTAGTAGAAGGGAATTGGATGTTTTGATAGTATGCGATCCCAACTATCACTAAAGCTGTTTCTGAAGTTCCCATTTCGGTCTAAGTAGTACGCAAATCCACCAATGATAGCAATCACCTGTACAATAAGAACAAATTAAAAAAAAAAAAAAAAAAAAAAAAAAACTATTTTATTTTATAAAGCATTAATACTCATCATTCAAACAACATTATCCTAATGTTTGCTTAGTTTAAATGGCACCAATCTAACATAACAACAGTAATCCACCACCAACAATATTTTCACCCAAGTGGTTGCAAAGATATCCAAATTTTAATAGTTCTTTGAATCTTAACGTTTCAGATATTGCTAGAGTTGCAAACTATGGACATCAATAATTACTCTTATAGAGACTAAAAGATAACCTCATAACTTGAACTAGTCAGCAATAGTAGTTGAATCCTGATGATTAGTTAATCAAAGTCAAACATATACACAAAGATGTTCACTCTTACAATTTGTACAAAAAGGAATACAAGGAGAACATCTCGTGCCACGAAGATGCGGAACTTCATCTTACGCCGGGAATCATCTTCCAACTGCTCAACTCGGAGATGGAATTGAGCCTTGCATGTTGTGCAGTGCGAGAATGCGAATCCTTCCTGGAAGCATCATCATGATAAGAGAACGATCAAACACTATAATGATATAATAAAGCTAAAATTAGCATATCTTACTATCTGCAAGTGATGGATGCATGCGACTGAAGTATACTCAACTACAATAAATAAAAATGAAAATGAAACTCAAAGACATCAAATTATATAATTATGTTATAGAAAAAGAACTACGTCTTTTATAGTAATAAAAATTTACCAACTACTTGGCACAATGGAACGCTAATTTGGCACAATATTTGGCATTCATACTGTGTCTTTTTTCTAACAATTGGGTGTAATAATACGGAGTTAGGGCGGGGGAGTAGATATACATCACAGAATGTGATCGTCTAAGGAAAATGAGTAACGTTACCTTGACCGACCGCCAATGATCAAGGCATGATCGGTGAACAAACTGCTGAGTGCCTTTGCACATGCAGGGAGATATCAGCTCATCACCTACACCAACGCAACAATAAAAGCTGGAATGGTTATACCAAACATCACATTTTTAAATACAAACTGTTAATTAGGATGAGCAGATCTCAATCAACAAGTTGGTCACATATAGCAAGGAGATATTTTTCTCATTCACCATAAAATACAGCGATAATAAAGGTAAAAGATTACATGAAAGATCAATTGCTTAATTTCAGGCATCACCAGGATCAGGAAAGCAACAGAAGTACCTACTTTGGTACGATACATGTTCGGTACAAGACTAGAATAAGTTAGATATCAAACAAATTCAACTGATGTGCATAAAACCAAAAACTTGCTTGGAAGTTCAATAAACAGCCTCAGATCTGAGAAGAAAAAAAGAGTGTCTCTTAGACTACATTATGCTGCAAATCTACACTACCGCTTTCCGTGGTAGAGCAGCGAAGTTCTTGATCAGAATCTAAAATGACTAGTTAAAACTTACATATTTAGGCTTGTAACCGCGGGAAAAGTGCTTCCTCATCCCAAATGCCTAGCTACAACAAAACAACTAACTCTAGAATACCCCTATATTAACATACATCACACACATTCTAGATGAAAACTTGAGGCATGTGGAACTAAATAGGATGTTCGAGAAACTGTGCTCAATCCAAAATGCTAGATTCACCATTCCTTCATCATCATCATCATCATCATCTTAAATTGGAAAACACCAAAATTCCCAATACCACTGTTGCAAGCTTCTTCATCATCATCATCATCATCTTAAATTATGCTATTCTACCAACATAAAAGTAATCATTCTTCTACAATCGTAAAAGCACCAAAATCGTAAATTGAACCAAAATTGATCTCACAAATTGGAAAATTACCTTGCTCCGAATCAAATTCGAGGCAGATGCGGCAACACGGAGCGGAAGCAGCGTCGATTTCTTCGTCCTTTATCTCTCTCAAGCTCCCAATCGACGGCGACTGCGCCTCCTCCTCCTCCTCCCCCTCCCCCTCCCCCTCGGCCTTCGTACGAAGAAGGGGATGCGAATCGCCCCCATTCACCTCCCCAATCCGCTCCAACTGCGGCGCCCCTCTCATCGAACCCTAGAATCGCATCAAAATCATCAAAATCCCAAAGAATCGAAGGTAAAATCATGCAATTGGACACAAATTTAGGCGAAACAGAGAGGAAAAATCGGATTTTGGAGACGAACCCTTGATGAGGAAATTATTATTATCGGATTGAATCGCAAGACACAGAGCACAAAGTTTGGGAAATGTCCGAGACTTTTTTTAGGGTTTCGGGCTCCGCGTTCACACGTTCACTTTTCTAACGTGCACCGGGCGCACTGATCGGGTGCGAACGCGAGGGGGAGGCGTGGTGTAGCGAATGGACGGTCCGTGATGGGATAAGCCCGAATCTGGTTGGACAGTGGGATGGGGCCCACATAATCTGCACCGTAGACCCGTGTATATCCTGCACCAGGTGTATAGGTGTATAGGTGTATAAGGACATCCCCTAGATTCTTCCGAAGAGAGAGGTTTTACACCATTACAATTTTTATTTATTTATTTATTTTTTGATTGAGAGAGTTTTTTTTTTAAAAAAAAATTGTTATTCAAATTACTAATCAAAATTTGAGCTTACAATGTGAACTTAAAATTTAAATTTATAATTCAAATTCAAAGTTAAAGTCAAAACTTAAATTTAGAAAAATTAAATAAAAATTTTAAATTTTAAATTTTAAATATATATTTTAAATTCACATCTGATTTATAATTTAATATAATAAATTTATATAATTTATATTTAAATTCAAATAATTATTAGTAAAAAAAAAAATCCACCATTTCAAAATTAAAGTTAACTCCCACCATTAAAGCGTGCGAGTTATTTTTCAGTTATTCGAATTTTTTCGAAATAAAAATTAAAATATCAATCTCTTGATCCAAACTTTAATAATAAAAATAAATTTTAAACCAGATACTTTAAACCAATATGTTCTAAAGTTTTTCTTTCTATTTAATTTTTAAAATTTTAATTAATTAAATTTTTTTAATACAAATTAATTTATTAATCACATTTAAAGTACATTGAAATAAATAAATTATTTATAATAAATAAATAAAATGATCATTTATAGGAAAAAAATAACATTTTTAACATTTTAGATTTAATTAATTAAAATATTCTACTTGAGAATGTAAATAAAAGGAAAATGTTAGAAAATTTGCACAATGATACATCAGTCCTATAAAAAGTTAAAAACTACTGGAAAATAAAATAAAAAAGATAAAATTTAAATATTTGGAGGGCATAAATGAAATTTTCCACATCTAGATAGATAATAGGGTTCTCGCCGCCAAATAAAGATCTCTCTTTTTCGTCTTCGTCTCCACCACCGCCGCAATTTACTCCATCGTCTTCCTCGCCGACGCTTTTAGGGTTTCCATGGTAAGCTCGCTCACCCCGATCGATCGAAGATTAGGGTTTTGGAGGTTTAGGGTTTGGATTGCCGCTTTGATAATTCGTTTCCCTTTATCTTTGTCTCGCAGGCGTTACCGAATCAGCAAACCGTCGATTACCCTAGCTTCAAGCTCGTGCTCGTCGGTGATGGTGGAACCGGTAATGATCTCTAGAATTTTTGTGTTTTCCTCCTATTTTCTGTGTTAAAGTTTAGATTTTCGTCGATTCCCTGTTTGATAGGTAGGGTTTTTTTTTATGTGGTTTCATTTGGGAATTTTGTTACTGCTTTGATTGAGACTCTTCCTGACGAGTTTTGATTTTGTAACTAATTACTCGGTAATTATAAGATTATTATTGTACTTCTTATAGTTTATTTTTTTTTTTATTTAATTTGTCGTAATCCTAAGTTGGATGTTCTATGCGTAAGAAACCCTAAAAATTGATACTTGTTACAGTATGCAAATTTATGTAATTTATATTGGCATTTGTACAGTTAAATCAGTGTCTAAAAAGTATTAGCTGATAATTTGCAGTGTTTCATGAGTAATATTGGCGACATTCACAAGATCTTGCGTTAAAAGAGTGGCTTTTTGTGTGTCTATTATGTAAAAATCATGGGTTTTTATTTTTTAAATGTTATGAGCTTTTAAATTTGTAGGCAAAACCACATTTGTTAAGAGGCATCTCACCGGTGAATTCGAGAAGAAGTATGAGCGTAAGTATCATATAACATTATATTATTAGGCATTTACTTTCGTTTTGCTCAAGGATTTAGGATACATATAACATAATGTTTCTAAAAATATAAAATTATACTGCAGCTACTATTGGAGTTGAAGTTCATCCGTTGGATTTCTTCACTAATTGTGGGAAGATTCGGTTCTACTGCTGGGACACGGCTGGCCAGGAGAAGTTTGGTGGTTTGAGGGATGGATACTAGTAAGTTTTACCACATCCTGACCATTGCTTTAACATACTAAAATGACAAATAAGGGGGTTTTCTCCCAAGTTGCAAATAAGTCTCATTGTCTTTCGCCCTTGATGAATATCGCTCTGCTTTTGTTTTAACAAGCATGGAGTCTACACTTAAGCCACTTTAGTAGCTTTAGCTAACAAAGTAACTTGTAGTTGTAAGTTGGCCTTCTTGATCTTTCCGTTATCTTCTCTACTTGTACTTTGATAAATGGTGCAAAGTGGTGTTGCGATAAGCATGGCATTTTTTGTCATATCCAGTATTAGAGCTACGAAATGTTAATTAAGAAATAGTCATCTTCATTGGTATTTTTCACCTTAGATCATTGTTGCATGAGATTGATGGAAACATAGATTGTGTTAATTTTGTTTAGCCTGTGACCTTTTGTTTTTCTTCAATGTGCTGGAACCCAGGAAGATTTTTTTTTTTTTTTTTTTTTTTTTGAGAAGTATAACGTCTCTTTCATTAGTGGTGGTCAACATATCAAGTATTTTCACAATTCTTGAAATTAGTCTCGTTTGCTCAGATTAGATAGGAACTTGGGAAGCAACAATGCTTGTCCATATTTTTGTAATTGGAATCAAAACCTGGGCTACTATAGTGTTTTTGTAGGACCATGCATTTGGAACTTCACCTAGTATTTGGTAACTACCCCTGTGAAAGAATTGTTAAGTACTTGCATAAATTAGTTAACTGGTGCTTTTTCTGATGTTTGGAATGTAAGTGTTATAGTTATTGCTTTATTCCTTACATTGACTATTGCTCTAATTTAATGCAGTATCCACGGTCAGTGTGCTATCATCATGTTCGACGTAACTGCGAGATTGACGTACAAGAACGTCCCAACATGGCATCGAGATTTGTGCAGGTATTTGTTTCTGAACAGTATGGGGCGATTTTGTCTTGAAAAAAGAGTATTTCCATTAGCTTTATTTTAGCTTCTTTTGTGTATTTCTTGAATTAGGGTTTGCGAGAACATACCTATTGTGCTTTGTGGAAACAAGGTTGATGTGAAGAACAGGCAGGTGAAAGCGAAGCAAGTCACCTTCCACAGGAAGAAGAACCTGCAGTACTACGAGATCTCTGCGAAGAGCAATTACAACTTTGAGAAGCCCTTCCTTTATCTTGCCAGAAAACTCGCTGGGTAACGAACAATATACAATTTGTTTTTTCCCGTTAGGGGTTTTGAATACAATCTATCTTTTTTTCTTCAAGGGTTAGTTTAACATATCAAATATGTTTTCAGTGATCCAAGCCTTCACTTTGTCGAATCCCCTGCTCTCGCTCCTCCTGAGGTGCAAATCGATTTGGCTGCTCAGCAACAGTGAGTTATCTTTCCCCGAGTTCTCTTTTCTCTGTTGTTCTAGCTATTATTTTGTTTGTTCTATAAGAATCACGATATTTTACTAAGCAGTTGTATAACTCTGCTTGTTCTAACCGCAAATAACTAAATTTTTTTTTGCAGGCATGAGGCGGAACTTGCAGCAGCCGCCGCTCAACCTCTTCCTGATGACGAGGACGATATATTCGATTAGATGCTCATCACCTACTTGTAGCATGCAGCGTAGTAAGGTTTTCTAAGAGTCATATATATCGGTTCTTTTTTCGAAGGAGAACTCCTTTTGAGTATGGACTCTCGGTTAGGGTTAGTGTTGTAGATGACCTTTAAATTTTCATTGGGCGAAATAGATAAATTTTCTTAGGAGATGTCAAATGTTATGCATGGTTTCTGTGGTTTGATCCCCAAGATTGGGGCTAGGCAATAAGGTATGTCTGCTTTCTCTCTTTCTCTTTCTCTTATCTGCTGATATTCAAGTGAGGCAATACCTCTTGTTAAGGAGAAGAAATCTTTTATGCAAGGCCCACCGATGAATCCAACTATGCATGGCTGTCTTTCTTTTCCTTCTTCGAGTGCAAATATGTACCAAGACTTTGAGCTTGAGGC
The DNA here is from genome assembly GCA_029204045.2 of Tillandsia leiboldiana. Taxonomy (NCBI): domain Eukaryota; kingdom Viridiplantae; phylum Streptophyta; class Magnoliopsida; order Poales; family Bromeliaceae; genus Tillandsia; species Tillandsia leiboldiana. The sequence goes on along the minus strand of CM055062.1, from coordinate 52,457,276 downwards.
TTGGCTTGGGGTTGCGGCCTGCGGAATGCAAATTTCTGGTATGTTTTCTGTTTGTTTCTTGATCGAAGTTGCATATCTGCCGCGGTTGGGCTTTATACATTTAAATTCCTGCTGTGTGTTTTCCTGTTGAATCGTCGAGTATGTACGAGAAACTCGGCACTTTAGCCTATGCCTCAATTCTTAGTCTATAAGACAATTATGGGTTTCAGTTTTGAACTTTGCCGTACTTTGAATATTTTTGGTCGGTTTATTGTGTATGTAAGGTAAAAGCGTACACATAACTCATCTGAATTATAGACTATTTTGAAACAGTCATTTAATTTTTCAAAATTTTGATTTTATTATTTAATTTTCAAATTTGTTTGATTCGAGTCCATCTTAGATTTCAAAATTTTATTGTATCATTTAATTTTTTAGATCTAGTAATACTTTATGCAATTTTTGTAACTATAAATTTATTAAAATAAGTAATTATCTTAATGTTTGAAATCAAAGTATTCTTGGCCGGTTCAAATCAAACAAATTAAAAAAATTAAATAATAAAATTAAAATTTTGAAAAATTGGATAGCTGCATTAAAATGAGTGAATAGTTTAGAACTCTTGTTTTAAAATGGTCTATAGTTTAGATAAGTTACTTTTGGTTTTTACCAAAGCTAAATATGTGAGAGATCTCCTTCAATGAAACTAGAATGAGATGCAGGCTAAAGTACATGGTAGATTACTCCACAAATGAATGATCACACCAAACCAAATAGGACCATCTTGCACAAGTTCTCTTTGACAAATTTTTTAATGCATAATTTACCTTTATTGCCCTTTATTGGATTTTTCGAATCACATGGTAATTGGATTTGTTTGGTACTAACACAATGCAAAATAGCTGTTACAGAGAAAAGGTTCTCAGTAGACATTAGGTTGATGGTCATAGAAGTTGGAGCTTATGCACAAGAACTATCTTTGATAGAGTTGTTTGGATATGGAGCATAGTTATTTTTCCATTAAATTCTCCTCAGCAACTTTCCACAACAATTTGAAAAAGAGCTGCTTCTTCTCAGACTTAACATATCATTCCAGAGCAAAAAGATCTAGAATACTTACTTGCCAAAAGCTTAGCTTCTGCCTCTCGAGTATAGAAACTGCTCCAAATCGAAAGCAGCTGCCTTTGCTTTCGACACACCGTCTTCTAGGCCGCCTTCTACAAACATTTATCTGCAATGAACGGCGGGTTCAGAATACAGAACATTTCTTATTGGTATGTATATGAACACACATTACATCAACTGAATGTGAAGCTCAATGCGGCATTAAAATAGAGATGGTAAGCAGTACTCACAACATTGCAACTGAATGTGAATTGTTCCTCTCGCGTAGGCCTCGGACATTGATGTTATCTTCTCCTTGAATCTCTTAGTTAAGCAGCATTACATGACCTATATCCTACGCATTCAAGTGATGCAAGAGATCAACTAAGGATATATAGGCAATGCTAAAGATAAACTAACATTCCCATTTAAACAATTTTACAGAACTTTATTGAATAGTGAGAGCAATGTTCAAGCATGCATATAAATCGTCTATGGAGCACGCATCCTACATTAACATTCACAAGTATTATTACATGCATGTTAAAAATGTTAGTTTTGTTACGTCGCATGCAAAGACTGCATGCATCATCTATGTCACAACAAAAACTCTAATCCATCTTTGAACTCTGCGGAATATAGCCGAGTACGAAGTTTGTATCTGGTCGGAAGCATTGTGTATCATTCGTATTAACATCTGATAACAATCAACCACCTAACCCATCTCCTTCAAATTCCCCTTGATGAATGCTTCTACAGTACATGCTCCTGTAACATGTTAACCCTAAATAACAAATCAGTTCTTCTCATCAATCCAACAAAATACTTCCACCGTATTGTTAATCTAACAATGAAGGTCCTGCAACCAGGTTTATCTTCGTCAATATAGTTTCTATGCTCTTAATTGGGTTATGGATATTTGTTACTATTTTGGTCAAAACTAGTTTGGTAAAATGATTCTACAGTCTAAATTAGTTTGGTATAATACGGACTGCAGAATAACTTCGTTAAACCTAATGCTTACCTTCGCTGGCCGCTGCAGAATGATCATAAAGAGTTTCCAAAATGGATATTTTGCCCAAGTGGAGTGGATGTTGGATATTTCGATCCAATGGGTGTTATACAGTATCCACTTTCCAATTGAAAACATTTAAATTGCTTGATGAGAGGCGTTCCTTGAAACCTTCTTAGTCACAAGAATATCATATGTGGTATCATCAGGTACAATTCCTCGTTCGAGCATTTTATCGTGCAATCGAAAGGCCTCTTCCAGCTTCCCTTCCCTGAAGTACCCATTTATCAGCATATTATATATAATCACATTAGGTCGTACATCTTTCTTATCCATTTCATCCAAAATTCTCTGAGCTCTCTCTCCGTCACCGTTGCGGAAAAAACCATGTGCCAATGCCGTGAAGGTAACATCATCCGGAAAAATTCCCTTTGTTACCATCTCAGAATAGAGTTCTAAAGCAAAGTTTACATTACCCACTTTTAGCGATCCATCAATTAAGGTTGTATAAGTGGCTAAGTCACAAGAAACACCTTCTTCAACCATCCCTTCGTATAATTCAATAGCACTTTCCATCTTATACAGGTTTTTATACCCAGTAATTAGACTGTTATAAATAGCAGCATTTGGCTCTAAGCCAGCTTTCAGCAAATCATCGAACAGCTTACGTGCACCAGTCATGTTTCCTTCTTTGGAGAAAGCGACGATGAGTGCGTTATATGCAGCAATATCTAATCCAAGGCCCTTCCTTTTAACCTCATTCAGCATTTTCACAGCAAGATCACTGCAATAGTTTTTACAATAACCATGAATGAAGCTAGTGTACGTAATTATAGTGGGTGATATACCATTCTCAAGCATTTGCTGGTAAGTTGACAAAGCAGAGCTCAGCATACCTGCTCTTATGTAGCCATTTATAATACTATTAAAGGTCATAGAAGTAGGAGTGAACCCTTCATCCATAAATTTATGCAACATGTTACTAACTTGAGACATCCGACCGCTCGTACAGAGGCCATTTATAAGAGTGTTGAATGTGTACTCATTGCAAGTAATACCCAAGTTCCGCATTGTCTCAACAAGATCATGAGCCTTATCAAAATCATTACTTTTCGTATAACCATCCATCAAAGTGGTAAAGGTGACCACATTAGGGTTTATGCCTCTTTCCGACATTTCCGTACACAAAGTAGCAGCCAAATCCATGTTCCCCTGTTTGCAGTGGCCTAATAGCATACTATTGTAAGAAGCGGCGCTCGGTTTCACTCCCGTTTTATCCATTCTATCCCATAATTCGCGAGCTTCATTGACCCTACCGGCTCGAGAGAACCAATTTAGAAGAATATTGTAAGTGAAAACATTGGGCACACCATGCTCGACAGCTTCGTCGAAGAAATCCATTGCCTCTTTCCATTTATTATCCTTCAAAAAGCACTTTATCACTATATTGAGAGTGAAGACACTAGGTAAGATGCATTTTTGCCTCATTTCACCATAAAGTTCATGAGCCTTGTTGGTGTTCCCAATTTTATAACAACATTCGATGAGAACGGAGTATGTATAATTGTTTGGAGCAATTCCGTCCGAAACGATAGTAGAGAAGAGATTCAAAGCACTAGTTAGATCTCCTCGAGAACAATATCCTTGTAACAATCGAGTCGCAACAACCAAATTCATCGGGAAGCCATTAGCAATCATCTCATCTTTTATATCTAAAGCCTCCAATATATTTCCTCCCTCAACACAAGCTCCAATTACTAAATCGTACACGAATTTAGAAGGAATCAATCCGTATTCTTTCATATTTTTCAAGAGTTTACAAGCTTTCGTCGAATCGGATTTCTTGCAAACCGATCGTATAATGGTAGTATAAGCGAGCAAATCCGGTTTCAATCCCCTATCAACCATTTCCTTGAAGTATACTTCGGATTCGTCGGGATTTCCATCTTCCAAACAAGCATTCATCATTATATCAAATGCCCTAACATCCAATTCCAACCCATTTCCCTCCATCTCCCTGTAAAATTCCCTAACCACCGTACTAGAATTTGAGCTCGCCAAAGCTTTTAACAAATCATTCCTTGCTTTAACATCAACAAGTATACCACTTTCAAGTGTTCGACGAAATGCCTCAATGGCGTTCTCTATTCTACCAGCACGAGCATAGGAAACAACCAGGTGATTGAATGAGATAGCATCAAAAGCGCACCTTTTTGAAGCCGCGATCATGCGATCGACCATGAGGCTAGGGTTAGGGCTCGAATCGCCTGAAATGGCGCGATTCAGAAGCTTCTGGGATCTGGAGACCATCCCCGATCTCACGAGGATGTTGATTAAGACGCATAAAGCATCAGTTTGTAACAAATTACAGCGCAAATGAATCCGATCGAAGTACCTCAAAGCTTTTTGTGGATTCCTTTGATTTGCGATGAGGAACTCGATCACATGCTCTTGATTTGGGATTGGTTTTGCGGAAAATGCATTGGAAAGCTTCTGAATTGGGGAAAGGGGAGATGGGGATTGGGGGTTTGGGATATTGTTATGTGAATTGGAGAAAGAGCGGAGGGAACTGGGGATTGGGAGGAGGAGGGGAGGGCGCCATGGATGAAGCTTTGGAGAGCTTCGTAATGGCCTCATGAGAGAGTGAGCGAGAGAGAGAGAGAGGTGTGATTAGGGATTAGGGTTTAGGGTTTAGGGTTTAGGATGAAGGAAGATGAAGTGGTCAAATTGCATTTTAGCCCTCAAACCTTTGCATAATTTCACTTTGGTCCTTAAGCCTTTAAGTTTAATATTTAAACTTTTAAACTGTTAAATGTGCTCTATTTTAATCTCTGTTTTTACTTATAATTAGCAAAAATAATAATAAATAATAACTCTGCGCATCTCTATTCACTACAATTTTGTACTTGTGGAACCTTAATCACATTTCTTATATTTCAATTTTATTTTTTTTTAAGATTGAAATTTGATAACTTTAGTTGGATTTAAAAAAAAAATTAAAACTTTAATTAATTAGCCTCCATGTAATTAAGCGCATTTCTAATCATGATAATCTCATGGTTTATAAAATGTCATTTTAGTATCATCAAATTTTATTTATATTTTATTTTAAAAATTTGCATCAATAAATAGAATAATAAAATAATATAATTTTACTATTTTATGGTTTACAACATGCAGGTTGTTATTATATTGAGATTTATAAATTTTATTATATTACTATCCTATATAATACCAATTTCTTATATGAAAATAAAAATAGAATCACATTTTAGTAAAATATTACTTTTTAACAATGTGCTAAACCATAAGAAAAGTGATTTAAGGTTTGTTGGAAAAAATATATATAATTGGATTAAAAAGAACCATACTTAATATATATATATATATATATATATATATATATATATATATATATAGAGTTGGGCTGGAATGCTATTGATAGCACCAACCCAACTTTGCCACCCATTTTTTAGCCTTTAGATCGCATTGAGATTTGTGCATGCTCTTTAATGAAAAAAAGAAAAAAAAAAAGTAAAAAGAAAAAGTAAAAAGTAAAAAAGCTTTTCTTTTTCATTAAAGAGCATGCACAAATCTCAATGCGATCTAAAGGCTAAAAAATGGGTGGCAAAGTTGGGTTGGTGCTATCAATAGCATTCCAGCCCAACTCTATATATATATATATATATATATATATATATAGTCCCGCTACTATACTATTGATAGCACGAAGTATTTTGATGGTATCAAATTTTCTACCATTAGATCTATCCGTTTGATCATTTTCACCAATTAGATCAAACTATTTTTTCAACCACCCACTAAACCTTATGGGCTCACTATCATTCCAATCATATATTTCTTAACCAAAGATTAAAAATTTAATAGCACCAATGACTTGGTGCTATTAATAGTACACCAGTCTAGCTTTATATACCAGTCTAGGTTGGAATACTATTAATAATACTAAGTTATTGGTGCTATTAAATTTTTGATCATTGGATTAAAAAATGTGTGATTGATATGATAGTGGATCCTTTGGATTTAATAGGTGGTTGGAAAAATAGTAAAATCTAACGGATAAAAATGATCAGAGGGGTTGATCTAAGGGTAGAATACTTAATAGCACCAATAACTTAGTACTATTAATAGTAAGTAGCTGGACTCTCACTCTCTCTCTCTTTCTCTCTCTCTCTCTCTATATATATATATATATATATAGAGAGAGAGAGAGAGAAAGAGAGACAGAGAGAGAGTCCAGCTATTATACTATTAATAGTACTAGGCTAGAATACTATCGATAGCACCAAGTCATTGGTGCTATCAAGTTTTTAGCCGTTGGATGAAAAAAATATGCGGTTGAGATTATAGTGGGCTCCTAGGGTTTACTAGGTGGTTGGTTGAATAGTAAAAATTTTATTGGACTAGTATAATCCCAACCGCATATATTTTTATCCAACGGTTGAAAACTTGATAGCACCAATTATTTGGTGCTATCGATAGTATTCTAGCCGGACTATATATATATATATATATATATATATATATATATATATATATATATATATATATATATATATATATATATATATATATATATATATATATATATATATATATATGAGGACTAATAAAATAGAGGTGCAATTTATCTAAGTAGATTTTGCTTTCACCAGGTGTATCAACATGACTCATTCACCAAAATTATCAAAGAAGAGAGTGTTGGTTTAAATGGACCAGTATCCTATCATGAAGTGGAAGATTAGATTGGATCGAGCCACGTTTGAAATAATGTGAGATTAAGTTAGGTTGAGTCATGTTTGAAGTGGCTTGTGGTTGGTTAGACCAAATAACAATTGAGATCCATAAAAATCGTGTCTATACATTTTAAATAAATTAATTATATACTTTTAATAGCTTAAATTTTAAAAAATAATAGTTAGCGTCAATAATCCAACAGAATTATTGCTTGGAGCAGAGCTCTATATACCATGTCATCTGTAGAGCTTGGATACTTAAAAATAAGAGGACTAAAATAAAAGTGCAATTTATATAATTAGATTTTGCTTGCGCTAGATGTATCAGCATGACTCGTACATCAAAATTATCAAAGAAGAAAGTGTTAGCTTAAATGGATCAGCATCCTGTCTTATGGTAAAAGGTCAGATTAAGATAAGTCATGTTCAAAATAATATGAGATTGAATTAAATCGAGTTATATTCGAAGTAATTCGAGTTTTTTAAATTAATGATTAACGTCAACGATCCAACAGAGTTGTTGTTTGGAACCAGCCCTATATAAGGACCAATCAAAGCATGACACATAAGCTTGATCTAAATATTTCGTTTCTAATGCCTTATATTCTTCTGTTTATCCAAAACCCGGTGTAATAAATCAGGTTCAAGAATAATCTTTAATTCTGTGGGAGTTGAATTATTTGATGGATCTTTTATTACAAAATTCATATTCATGTTTATTTTAATGGGCATATAATTTATACTCAAATCAAGTTTATTAAAATAAACAATGCACTCAATTTCTTATGCAGAAGAATGTCTCTAATTAAATAAATTAAAAATTTTAAATTGAAAATTGCAGGCTAAAGTACATAATATTTTTTTTTTATAAATAATCATTTTTACACTTTACCTTCCTACCAGGCTACATGCATAAATTATACGACATAACTGAATAATTTATTGAGATATTCAATATACCCTACACATTTAAAAATAATAAAAATACATATTTTATTTTTTTAAAAAAGTAATTATATATATACTTCAAACTTCAGGCTTCAGAACAATAAAATTTTGGATGCTAGAGATTTCGAGTTCGAAATTTAATTATTTCATATTTTTAATTAAATTTATTTCTGAAAAAAATAAATAAAACAAATAATATGCTACTATCTTTCTCTCAAAAAAAAAAAAAAAAAAAAATAGAGCTAGCTAGATATGGTGGATAATAATCTTTTATTTATTGGTTGCCTTATTAAAAAGAAATTCATTATTTACTAATTAATTTTTTCTTTTCATTTGTCATTTTCAAGAGTAAAATGGGTAGATTAATAATTATCCGATTATACCAAGCAATATATGCATAAAATAATGGCAAAATAGTAATGGTGCGAAATAAAAATACTATAATCTTAAATTTTGGAAGAGCAAAATAATTTTTTTTTTTTAAATAAAGAATTACGAGTTTAATTTATATATTTTAATCTTTAGTTTAAATTAGTTAAACAACTAAAATTATATATATATATATATATATATAGACTATTATGCTATCGATAGCATTAAGCATTGGTGATATTAAGTTTTTAATCATTGGATTAAGAAAAATGCGGTTAGAATAATAGTGGGCTTCTAAAATTTAGTTGGTGGTTAGAAAAATAATATGATCTAACGGGTGAAAATGATCAAATGAATAGATCTAACAATTAAAACCTTGGTAGCAACAAGTATTTGGTGTTATCGGTATATATATATATATATATATATATATAATTAGGTTAGAATACTGCTATCAAGTTTTTAGCCTTTAGATTAAAAAATGTGTGGTTAAGATGATAGTGGTCCCCTAGAGTTTACTAGGTGGTTGGTTGAATAGTAAAAATCTTACGGAACCACTATAATCTCAACCGCATATATTTTCATCCAACGGCAGAAAACTTGATAGCACCAATTGCTTGGTGCTACCGATAGTATTCTAGCCGGACTATATATATATATATATATATATAGAGAGAGAGAGAGAGAGAGAGTGTGTGAGAGAGAAGAAAGAGAGAGAGAGAGAGAGCGCGCCAGGTTGGAAGGCTATTAATAGCATCAAGTCATTGATGTTATTAAGTTTTTTATCGTTGAATTAAGAAATATGTGGTTAAGATGATAGTAGATCCCTAGGGTTTAATGAATAGTTAAGAAAATAATATGATCTAACGGATGAAAATAATCAAAATGGTTGATCTAATAGTGAAAAATTTGATAGCACGAATTATTTGGTGCTATCGATAACATAGTAGAAAAACTATATATATATATATATATATATATATATATATATATATATATATATATATATATATATAAAGCTAAATAGTCACTAATTAAATTACATTAAAATATACAAAATTTGTAAAGATAAATGATATGTTCAAAATTTTAAACTAAATAGTCACTAATTGACTCAATTCAAATAAATTATAAAATTAGATAATAAAATTAAAAATTTTAAAGATTAAATAGTTAAATTTAAATAAATGATAGTTGAGGTAAATTTTATATATTTTTAATAAAAAAAACATATATTCAAAATTTTAAAACCAAAATTCCACACACTTCAAAATTTGAATACCGAGAGTGCAATTGAGGCTTATATTATTCCGACCAATTACGACTTATCCACAGTTCACATCACATGAGTAGCATTTTCGTAATAAAAACCTTAATCAGATCCAGACACGTGGTCGGCAATGGATGTGCCACGTTGTATCCTCGCGCTTCCCGATACTATTAAATAATTTAATAATAAATATATTCTTTTTTTTTTTTCTCTCACCACGCTACAAAATGTTTTCGCTCATAAAGGTTAAGGGGACCTCAATTGACAACAACTGCGACGCATCTAATCCGTCCAAAGTGCATCTGCCGATCATTCTCACCGTTAATTAACGTCTGCAGTTCCTTCCCCAAAGTGCATCTGCCAATCCAAAACGGGGCTCAATCTGGGACGAAGTTAGGTTAAGACCCAAATTAAACAGGACTTTTCTTAATTTTTTAATATTATTTATTAATTTTAATTATTTATTTAATTATTTTTTTTAAATAGTTATAATTTTTTTTTAGTTTTTTAAAATTTACTTAATTTATTTTTTGTGCTAACATAAATTTTTTTTTCTTCTCTTATATATTTTAAATAAGTAAAAATATATTAAGAGAGTATTTTAAAATACATCACTTAACTCTAATTTTTTTTTTTTTTTTTTTTTTTATTTCTACCTAGTGAACTATTTTATTTAATAAAATAAAATATTATATTAAATTTAATAGTTTTTTGATCTAATAATTATTAAATATTATAATTTTATTTATTAAAATTACAAAGAAATCGATGGATCGCTAATTGAATTACGATTAGATTTAATAAAATTTATAATTATTTAAATATAATAATATAAATAAAATAATTAAAAATTAAATATTTGTAATTAAAAATAATTTTTTATATTTTTATATTAATTAGTAAATTATAACTTTTTTTAAAAAAAATAGTTAGATAAAATTATATTTATATACTAAAATTTGTATTTAAATACATTTTTTATCTCCTAGAATTAAATTTCAACTTAATAATTGAGTGTTGGCTTTGACTTTTCAAAGCTTTTGTTTTTTATTCTTAATTTAGTACGGAGTGCAGTACCAATCTTAGCTGTTGATTAGAATATGCGCCACAACCTTCTCCATTTTCCAGCCCCTCTTTTTATGGCCATCTTCTCCTCCGACGGCGGCGGCCGCCGACGCCGCCTCCACCGCAGCCTCGTCCTTGCATTCGTCGTCATCCTTCCATCTCGTTATTGCACCGGTTATCCAAGCCTGCAGGGCTACTGCTTTACGGCGCTCTACGCGTTCGGCGACTCGTACACCGACACGGGCAACTTCGTTGGGGCCGTCTACCCGTCGAGCCCCGTCGGCCGCTTACCATACGGCGAGACCTTCTTCCGCCGACCCACCGGCCGAGCCTCCGACGGCCGCCTCATCGTCGACTTCCTAGGTCAGCCCAGTGTGCCAAATTGATAATTGTACTAAATACTACGGATCTTACGGAGCCCGCCGCTCGCCCAAAACAGCGCCGCAGGGGCGAATCTGTCCGTAAATGCTTTTATTTTTTAGCGCCCGAGCGGTCGCTCAAAAACGTATCCCTCGGTGAGCACCTTTGTACTTCCGGAATGTCACAGGGATGCTCCGCTCGGATAGTAGGAGAAAATCGCCGCTCGCCCAAAACAGTTCCGCAAGAGCAAATTTGCCCACAAATACCTTCGTTGTTGAGCACTGAGCGGCCGCTCCGCCGCTCGCCCAAAACAGCCTGGTCCGATAACATATAAATTCCTACAGAGTTTAAATAATCAGATTTAATATTCTGTTTTATAAATATATTTTTTAAAAAATTCTAAAATATATATATGTTTATGTTTATTGTTAGATGCACCTAGGGTGTCAACATGCCGAGTGTTCGGCTCGTTTAGCTCGTTTAACTATCGAAAAAATTTGACTCGCATTCGGATCGTATTTTAACTAGTCGAATACGAGCGGGCTCGCGAACAACAAATTTGATTTTTATTTTAACTATTAGGTGTAAAGTTAAAAAAAAAATAAAAAATTAAAATTTTAATCCAAAATTAAAATTTACAAACAAATTAATAATTTAAAATCTAAGTAGTAATATATATATTCGAGCGGTTATCGGGCCGAACACGAGCGAGCTGATCCCAGCTCGTGTTCGGCTCGTTTATTAAATAAGTTAAAAAATTCGACTCGTTTACTAAACGAGCAATTCGATCTCGAACTCATTTCGAGCCGAACACAAGCTGACTCGCGAACAGCGAGCTGGATTGCCATGCACCATTAATTTTTTATAATGAATGCGTGAAATAATTATTTTATTTTTATAAATTATTCCATATAAAAACAAAAATATATTCTAAAATTAATTTTAGTCAAGAAAATTAGAAATTTTATTAAAATTATCATAATTTTATCAAATTTGACAGATTTCATTCTAATTTTCACTTAATTCTAGAAAACCGTAATTATTTGAACCTAGTGCTAATGTAAGGGAATATATATATATATATATATATATATATATATATATATATATATATATATATATATATATATATATAGTTGAAAAACAAGATTTGTCCTGATAATTTTAACATCCCTTGTATTTTTATTCCAAATTCATGAATTTGAATTTTATGATTCGAGGTCGGATCTGGTGCAGCGGAGGCGCTGGGGCTACCGCTGCTGCCACCCTACCTGGCAGAGCGTAGCACGGCGGCGGTAGCGGCGGACATGTGGCTGCGAGGGGCGTGCTTCGCAGTGTGCGGGTCGACGGCGATGGACGCCGCCTTCTTCCGAAAACTCGGGCTCGTGAATCACCCGTGGATCGGATTTCCGCTTCCGGGCCAACTCCAGCTGTTTCAGGATCTCCAACAATCCCTCACACCTGAACCAGGTTAGTCGTAGAAACTGGTATATGTTTGGTGCGGAGTTTAATTTGAAACTGTGTTGGAATCAACTGCATCTTGTATTGTGTTGAATTACGTTCGAAATGACTTAAGGCTGGATTGGGTCGTGTTATGTTTGAAGTAACGTAATGTTGATCGAATTGAGTTATGATCGTAATCCATAAATACTGTGTCTCTAAGTTTTAAGTAAATTGATTGTATTTTTTTGTAACAAGTTGAGTTTTGGAGATTAATAGTTCATGCTAATTAATGATCCGACAAGTGTTATCAGAATCAGAGGTCACGAACTCAATTTTTATATATATACAACGAATTTGTACAGCTGCTGGAGAGATTATTATATTATACATACTTTAAAACTGATCACTTCGTGTGATATTCAGTATTTAGTATAAGATAATCAATTTTAATAATCTCAAATTCAGGCAATGAAAAATAATTTTCTATCTGAATAAACGAAAAAGAAAACAATGTATATTAATTCCTCTTTATATAACCAAGAGAGTGTCAAAAAGTGAGCAAGAAGTAGATTCTATGTTCTAAACTAATTGGATAATAATATTCCAATGTTTTCTTAAATTAATTGTTCCACAGGATACAAGGACATGATGAGCAACTCTCTATTTTTGGTAGGGGAGTTTGGAGTAAACGACTACGACTACCTCTTAGTCCAAGGAAAAAATGCTACTGATGTATATTCTATTATTCCTAATGTTACTAGTACAATCAGTATGGGAATTGAGGTAATACAATACTTAAAAAAAAAAAAAAAAAAAAACGAAGTTACTTTAAATTTGAAAATATATGCATATTATTGTGATGTTGAATCATTTTGGGCAGCATCTGATACAACTTGGTGCAAGAACACTATTAGTTCCTGGAGTCTTTCCTTTAGGATGCCTTCCGAGTTTTCTGACGCAGTTCGAGAGCGATAACGAGGAAGATTACGAGCCGCGGACTGGTTGCCTCAAGTTTTTAAACCAGTTATCGAAACTCCACAACCTCCAGCTGCAGAAGGAGTTGGATCGGCTACGGGAGCGCCACCCCGATGTCGCCATTATCTACGCAGACTATTACAGAGCTGCCACGAAAATTTTCAATTTTCCGAAAAAATTCGGTGATGCCTCTTTCACTAACACTTAGCATTGAAATTCATATACAAAATATTAAATCAACACTTAGCAAATTAAACCACATTATGGTGGCTCCGATCCCATGCACAGGGCCAAACAAACAAGCGTTAACAAAGATCTAATATGACTGCAGGATTCAAGACACCATTATCCGCATGCTGCGGTGGCGGCGAAGGCCGCTATAACTACTCATCCTTTGTGAGTTGTGGCGACGAAAGGTCGAAGGTCTGCGACGACCCATCGCAATATGTCTCCTGGGATGGAATCCACCTGACGGAGGCGGCTTCGGAGATCGTCGCCCGCGGCGTGTTAGAAGGGCCGTACGCCACCCCTTCTATTGCAGAAGCATGCTCATCTTTCAGTATCTAAGAACTAGGAGGAGTTGATGATGATCTGTTGACTGTAAAACATTATAGTTTTTTTGCTTTGATTACATGTAATTGAAACTACTATAAAGTTGAGACAATCCCTAGTACAAAGATTATCTTTTCCCTCAACTAAATGCTTATATATTGATTCCTCCAAAATTGGGTTATTTTTTTGTTTATCCAAAGCCTGGTACGTGTAATGGATCTGCAGGTTCAGGAATAATCTTTAATTCGTCTAATTTGAATTATTTCATGGATCTTCTATTACAAATTTGTATTCATGTTTGTTTTAATGGGCATATAATTATACTCCAATCAAGTTTGTTAAAATAAACAATGCACTCAATTTCTTGCGCATAAGAACTATTTCCTGTGCAGTTTTTAAGTACACAAATTCAAACAAATAATTTATGATTATGACAGTTTCAGTAACATATATATATAATCAAGCATTAAAACTATAATGTTTTACAGTCAACCAAACAACTCCTCATACTTATAACAGAAAAGAAAGAGATAATACTTCTTAGACTATATATCATGGATGGCTGGTGTTCTTAGATACTAAAAGATGAACATGTTTCTGGAATAGGAGGGGTGGCGTACGGCCCTTCTAACACACCGCGGGTGACGATCTCTGAAGCCGCCTCCGTCAGGTGGATTCCATCCCAGGAGACATATTGCGACGGGTCGTCGCAGACCTTCGACCCCTTGTCGCCACAGTTCACTAGCGATGAGAAGTTATAGGGACCTTCACCGCTACCGCAGCATGCTGATAATGGTGACTTGAATCCTGTAGGCATACATGTTCGATCATAGTTAGCGCTTGCTTGGCCTTGTCGAAGCCACTACGGCGTAGGGTCGTCAACAAACTGAACACAAGACCAGCTCATGTTCGCTCGTTTATTTAATGAGTCTAACACGATCTGGTTCGCAAATAACAAGTTAAATTGACAATCTTACTGCTAGCTAAAAAGTTAAAATAAAAAGTAAAAAAATAAAATCTTAATTTAATAATTAAAATTTATACTATATATATATATATATATATATAACGTACGGTTATTATACTTTTATGAGTATAAATTTTTTTTGTGCTCATAACTTTTTCGCCTTTAGATAAAGGGATGTACGGTTATGATGATAGTGATCCTCCTAGGATTTAGTGGGTTGTTGGTAAAATAGTATAAATTCTAGAAAATTATTATAATTCTAACCGCACATTGCTTTATCTAAGGGCCGAAAATTTATAAGTACAAAAAAAATTTGCTCATAAAAGTATAGTAGTCGGACTATATATATATAATTGAGCTTTTATGATTTTAAAAATATGAAGTCATTGGTGTTTATAAATTTTTAATTCTTAAATAAAAAAATGTGAGGTTAGGATGATAGTGAATCCCTTGAGTCAAGTGAGTGATTGGTGGAATAAAATGATTTAATGGATGAAATTAGTCAAATGGATAAATCTAACAATATAAAACTTATAAATACCAATTACTTGGTGCTTGTACAAGCATAGTAGTCGAATTCTCTCTCTCTCTCACTAAACTACTATATTATTAATAGTACTAAGTCATTGGTGGTATTAAATTTTTAACCTCGAATGAAAGAATGTATGGTTAGAATGATGGTGAGCTCCTAAATTTTAATGAATGGTTGAAAAAATAATATGATCTAAAAAATATAAATAATCAAATGAGTAGATCTAATAGTGAAAAATTTAATAACACTAAATAATTGATAGATAACATAGTAATCTAACTCTCTCTCTCTCTCTCTATATATATATATATAGAGCAATGCTACATGTACACCCCGAAGGGGTGTATATCATACACCTCCACCATTTTAATCGTGGCGATATCTTTTACGGGTCACATCGATTGACCCATCATCACACCCCACCCATTGGATGGGTGGGGTGTGTGATATACTCCCCGTTTTGGGTGTACAAGTATCATTTCCCATATATATATATAGAGAGAGAGAGAGAGAGCCCACCACGAGTGAGTCGAGTGAGCTGACCTGGCTTTTATTCAGCTTATTAATTTATTAAATGAGCGGACTAATTTCGACCTCAGTTTGAGCTGAACACAAGCTACGTTACGAACAACGAGCTGAATTATCATCCTATTTTATTTTGCTAAATTATTGTTGATTTAATATTTTTATAAATAAATTTCAATGCTTAAAAGATGTAGATATGCAAGTACAAAGTAGAGAACTTAGACGATATTAAATGCACTTTTAATTATAATTATATTAGACTCAAATTTGTTATGTTAGTGAGAGAGGCATCACCGATTTTTTTCGGAAAATTGAAAATTTCCGTGGCAGCTCCGTAATAGTCAGCGTAGATAATGGCGACATCGGAGTGACGCTCCCGTAATCGATCCAACTCCTTCTGGAGCTGGAGGTTGTGGAGGTTGGACAACTGGTTTAAAAACTTGAGGCAGCCAGTCCGTGGCTCGTAATCTTCCTCCTTATCGCTCTCAAACAGCGTCAGCAAAGCCGGAAGGCATCCTAAAGGAAAAACTCCAGGAACTATCAGTGTTCTTGCACCAAGTTGTATTAGATCCTGTCGAAAATGATTCAACATCGATCACAATAATATATTTTCAAATTTAAATTCCTTTTTTAAATGAAAAGTATTGTATTACCTCAATTCCCCCACTGATTGTACTAGTAACATTAGGAATAATAGAATATACATCAGTAACATTTTTTCCTCCGACTAAGAGGTAGTTGTAGTCATTTACTCCAAACTCCCCTACCAAAAATAGAGAGTTGCTCATCATGTCCTTGTATCCTGTGGAACAATTAATATATTTAGCACTACTTTTATGTTAATCTGAATCATTATTCATTACCTGAATTTGAAACTATTAAAATTAATTATCTTACTAAATACTGAAATGGCCAGCGAGTTATCTGCACTAAGTATATGTTAAATCCAAACGGCGAAAAATAAATTCAAGAATAAAAAATAATATAAGAAAAGAAAAGAAAAGTAAAGTGCACACCAAATTTTACGTGGTTCGGCCACCGGCCTACATCCACGGGCGAAGACGGAGCAAAAACTTTTATTAAAGTTAAAAGTAGAATACAAAGATTATATTTCTAAAAAAAACCGAAGCTCCAAATAAAATTGAAATATCAAAATTTGCGTCCACCCTAACGATTTCTAAGAATCCGATCCTATGGACGCCCTCACCTTAGAGCTTCAATTTCTTAGTTAATTGCCGGCTTCATTAGCAACATACGGCACCTCCAATATGCCTCTCTCCTCTTGGGTTGCTAAATTAATTAGAGTATGACCTCTAATTAAAATCCCGGCTTCATTAATATGGCCGTATGTATCAACACCAACAACACGTATCTTTCTTGGTTGGCCTAAATTAATTAGCGCTTCGGTTAATTAAAAGTTTCCGCTTCATTAAAGTGGCCGGATATGCTATATATAATATATGCCTCCAAAATAGAATCTAATTAGGATTTGTAGTCTAATTAAACTCCTAATTAAATTCTAGTTATACCCAACAATCTAAATCTCATATTATCCTAATTAGATTAGGATTTAACTTCAATTTAGATAAATACAAATCTAAACCAAATTATAACAATCTCCACCTTGGTTTGATTTGTAGTCTGTAGCCGCTGTGTTGAGGTTGCCACAAAACTCCACCTTGACTTGAATTCTTCTCAATACTTCTTAACGTTCTTAGTGCTCCGTCTTCTCCAATCGCCCCGTAGCGCCTTAAGTGCTGCCAACCGACACCAAGTCCAAACAATGCTTGAACTTGGTAATAGTAAGAGGCTTAGTAAGTATATCCGCCGGATTGTCTTCAGTATCAATCTTCTTAACAGTCACTGTGCGCTTTCCGATCACATCCCGAACAAAATGAAACTTTACATCGATGTGCTTTGTCCTCTCATGAAACATTTGATCTTTAGACAAATGAATAGCACTTTGACTATCTGAATAAACAACAGTCGGATCCCAATAAGAAGTAAGTTCTCGAAATAAGCCTAGTAGCCACATAGCTTCCTTCACACCCTCTGTCATAGCAATATACTTCGCCTCAGCCGTAGACAAGGCGACAATTGGTTGTAATGAAGCTTTCCAACTAACTGCACATCCACCGATGGAGAATACATAACCTGAAAGTGTGACACCCCCGGAATTTGGATTAGTCCTATATATAAATAATATAATAGGACTAAATCTCTAACCCGGCTATAGCATTTTGGATGGTAGCAAGATCCAAGAGGAACATGAGAGTTAAGCGTGCTAGAGCTAGAGTAGTTCTAGGATGGGTGACCCCCTGGGAAGTGGGGCGTCACAGTTGGTATCAGAGCCATTCACCAGCCGGAAATGTGAGATGAGTCTCGGCTAAGCCAGGGTTATAGCGGGTAGAGCGAGGCTCCCCGGCTAATGACCGTTGTGAGTGGAGTGCAGCTCCTCACAAGGTCGGCTAAGGCTAGCGAGATGAGTCTCACATCGCCTGGTGCTTGTGAGTGTGCTTGAGCCTGACGTGGACGTCAGGGCTTAAAGGGGGGAAGAATGTGACACCCCCGGAATTTGGATTAGTCCTCTATATAAATGATATAATAGGACTAAATCTCTAACCCGGCTATAGCATTTTGGATGGTAGCAAGATCCAAGAGGAACATGAGAGTTAAGCGTGCTAGAGCTAGAGTAGTTCTAGGATGGGTGACCCCCTGGGAAGTGGGGCGTCACAGTTGGTATCAGAGCCATTCACCAGCCGGAAATGTGAGATGAGTCTCGGCTAAGCCAGGGTTATAGCGGGTAGAGCGAGGCTCCCCGGCTAATGACCGTTGTGAGTGGAGTGCAGCTCCTCACAAGGTCGGCTAAGGCTAGCGAGATGAGTCTCACATCGCCTGGTGCTTGTGAGTGTGCTTGAGCCTGACGTGGACGTCAGGGCTTAAAGGGGGGAAGAATGTGACACCCCCGGAATTTGGATTAGTCCTCTATATAAATGATATAATAGGACTAAATCTCTAACCCGGCTATAGCATTTTGGATGGTAGCAAGATCCAAGAGGAACATGAGAGTTAAGCGTGCTAGAGCTAGAGTAGTTCTAGGATGGGTGACCCCCTGGGAAGTGGGGCGTCACAGAAAGTGATCTTCTTCTATCCAAATCACCTGCAAAATCCGAATCAACATATCCAACCACACCATCTTTACACCTCCCAAACTCGAGACAAGTGTTAGTGGTACCACGTAGGTATCTCAGAATCCACTTAACAACTTGCCAATGAGCCTTGCCAGGATTGGTCATATATCTGCTAACCATACTCACTGCATAGGAGATGTCTGGCCGTGTGCAAACCATGGCGTACATAATGCTCCCAACAATACTAGAATATGGAACATATGACATGTACTCCCGCTCATCATCAGACTGAGGTGACAGCGCGGCAGAAAGTCTGAAATGCGCCGCAAGAGGAGTGCTCACCGGTTTTGCGTCTATCATTCCAAAACGCTTTAAAATTTTCTCTATGTATTTCTCCTGTGTCAAATGCAATAGTCCTGACTTATTGTCCCTCTTAATTTCCATACCAAAGATTTTCTTTGCAGCACCTAGATTTTTCATCTCGAACTCACCCTTCAGTAATGTCTTCAATTTATTTATCTCAACTATGTCGTTAGAAGCAATCAACATATCATCGACATAGAGTAACAAATATATGAAAGATCCTTTATCAAGCTTCATGAAATATACACAACTGTCACGTTTGTTTCTGGAATATTCGTGACCTGTCATGAAAGAGTCGAACCGCTTGTACCATTGCCGAGGAGACTGTTTCAAGCCGTAAAGTGATTTCTTTAATAGACAAACATGGTCTTCCTTTCCTTCAATAATGAATCCCTATGGCTGCTTCATATAAATTTGCTCATCAAGTTCTCCATGTAGAAAAGTTGTCTTAACATCAAGCTGCTCAAGATACAAATCATACATGGCTACTAATGATAGAAGAACACGAATAGAAGTATGCTTCACAACGGGTGAGAAAATATCATTGAAATCAACACCTTCTATCTGACTGTAGCCCTTAGCAACTAAACGAGCTTTGTACCTTGTATCTTCCACGCCGGAGATTCCGTCCTTTTTCTTAAAGACCCATTTGCAGCCAACAATTTTCTTACCTGTAGGCGGTTTTACCAACTCCCATGTGTGATTCTTATGAAGAGACTCCATCTCTTCATTCATTGCTACCAACCACTCTGCAGAACTGGCACTAGAAATAGCTTGATTATATATAGAAGGTTCGCCATCTTCTTCTGTATCTTGTGCCACTGAAAGAGCATAAGCAACTAAATTCTCATAGCCGTATCTCTGTGGTGGTTTAATCTGTCTCCTCGCTCTACCTGTAGCAATGCTCTGCCTCTCAACTTGTGGGGTTTCAGTAGCTGAGGTGTCTGGCGACTGAAACTGTGCTGACTGAGAAGAATTCTGCAACGGAACAATACTATCGGTCTCTATCTCCACCTGCTTATTAGTACTCGGGGTCTCATCAGAAGAAATATGATTAGGATATAACATAACAGACTCGTCAAATGTGACATCCCTACTAATAAGTAATTTAGACGATTCAGGACACCGCAATCGATATCCCTTAACCCCCGATGCATAACCAATAAATATGCACTTTTTAGCCCTAGGTTCTAACTTGCCTTCATTTACATGAGCATAAGCAGGACAACCAAATATTCGCAAATTAGAATAATCAGAATGGCTACCAGACCATACCTCCTCCGGAGTTTTGCAATCAAGTGCCGAATGTGGAGATCTGTTTACCAAATAACATGCTGTAGATATCGCATCTGCCCAGAAATTCTTCGCTAAGCCAGCATTAGAGAGCATGCAACGGGCTCTCTCCAAAAGAGTTCTGTTCATCCGTTCGGCCACTCCGTTCTGCTATGGAGTATGCCTAACAGTCTTATGTCTGACGATTCCTTCATTCTTGCAGAATTTTTCAAACTCCGACGAACAAAATTCCTAGCCATTATCGGTTCTTAATCTCTTTATCTTCCTTTCAGTTTGCTTCTCAATCATAACCTTCCACTGTTTAAAATAATTGAACACCACATCCTTACTTTTTAGAAAAAATACCCACACTTTACGAGAATAATCATCAATAAAAGTCAACATATATCTAGCACCACCGTGAGTTGGAGTACGAGAGGGTCCCCAAAAATCAGAATGAATATAGTCCAGAGTACCTTTTGTTCGATGAACTGCGGCCTTAAAACTTACTCTCTTTTATTTGCCAAGAACACAATGCTCGCAGAAATCCAACTTTTCTAAACTCTGACTACCAAGTAAACCTCTCTCACTCAATTTTATCATACCATATTCACTCATATGGCCCAATCGCATATGCCATAATCTGGTGCTGTCTGAATCTGACAAAGAGGAAGAAGTCACCGCTGCTGAACCTGTCACAGTGGAATCCTGTAGAATATATAACATATCGGACAATTTGTCCTTCATCACTACGAGATTCCCTTTAGCGACCTTCATTAATCCATCAATCGAAGAATACTTAAAACCTTTAGCATCAAGTGTACCCAATGAGATCAGATTTTTCCTCATATCCGGAACATACCGAATCTCAGATATAGTCCTCACAACTCCATCGTACATTCGTACCCGAATAGTGCCAATGCCAACAACTGTACACTTCGCGTGATTTCCCATCAATACAACTCCACCTTGATTAGGCTTGTATGTCGAGAACCACTCTCTGTGCATGCATATATGGTAGGAACACGCGAAGTCCATAAGCCACTCATCTTGTCTATTTGTCTGATCGGTAACTGTGAAGACAATATCACTACCATCTTATTCTTTTGCTACAACACATGCTTCAGCCTCAGTGTTAATATTTTTCTTATTTTGATTTCTATCATTGTTATTCTTCCGTTGTTCTTTATTTTTCAGTTTAAAACAATCGACTTTTATGTGACCCTTCTTCTTACAATAACCGCAAATCAGATTCCTATGTTTTGACTTTGATCTAGATGTACCTCTATTACCGGAACCCCTTTCCCGAGACCTCCCTCTAACGACCAAACCTTCTCCTGAAGCTCCACCTGTCTCATTACTTATCTGCATGTCAATTCTTTCTTTTGATAGTAGAGAGGATTTGACATCATCGAGACATAGAGTATCCCGACCAAATAAGAAAGTCTCACAAAAATTCTTATAAGAGGGCGGTAAAGAACATAATAATAAAAAGGCTTCATCCTCCTCCTCGATTTTGACATCTATCGAGCGGAGATCCATAATAATAGAATTAAATTCATCTAAATGCGATTTAATAGAGGTACCTTCCGCCATGCGCAACATGAAGAGACGTTGCTTCAAATATAACTTGTTGGTGAGAGATTTTGTCATATAGAGAGTTTCCAACTTAAGCCATAGCCTGCAGTGGTTTTTTCATCCAAAACCTTGCGCAATACCTCATCGGATAAACATAATTGTATTGCCGTAAGAGCTTTATCATCGATCTCCTCCTTCTGCTCCGCCGTTAACGAATCGGACATCTTTTCTTTTCCCAACAGTGCCTTTTGCAATCTTTGCTGCGTTAGTATAGCGCGCATCTTGACTTGCCATAATGCAAAACTGTTGGTCCTATCAAATTTCTGGATCTCGAACTTCGTTGTCATAATTCTTAATCTTTAAGGAAATAGAAGGCTCTGATACCAGTTTGTTAAATCGAAACGGCGAAAAATAGATCGAAGAATAAAAAATAATGTAAGAAAATAAAAGAAAAGTAAAATGCACACCAAATTTTACATGGTTCGGCCACCGGTCTACATCCACGAGCGAAAACGGAGAAAAGACTTTTATTAAAGTCAAAAGTAGAATACAAAAATTATATCTCTTAAGAAAACCGAAGCTCCAAATAAAATCGAAATATCAAAATTTGCGTCTACCCTAACGATTTCTAAGAATCCAATCCTATGGACGCCCTCACCTTAGAGCTTCAATTTCTTAATTAATTGCCAGCTTCATTAGCAACATATAGCACCTCCAACACGGCCTCTCTCTCCTCTTGGGTTGCTAAATTAATTAGAGTATGACCTCTAATTAACATTCCGGCTTAATTAATATGGCCGTATGTACCAACACCAACAACACGTATCTTCCTTGGTTGGCCTAAATTAATTAGCGCTTAGGCTAATTAAAAGTTTTCGCTTCATTAAAGTCGCCGGGTATGCTATATATAATATATGCCTCCAAACTAGAATCTAATAAGGATTTGTAGTCTAATTAAACTCCTAATTAAATTCTAGTTATACCCAACAATCTAAATCTCATATTATCCTAATTAGATTAGGATTTAACTTCAATTTAAATAAATACAAATCTAAATCAAATTATAACAGTATATCTCTTACGATAATGCGAACAGGTCGAAAAAATATTCTGTCATTTAAAACGTATAATTACGTAATAGTTTTCCCAGCATCAACATAAATTTGTAAAAATCGAATTCGTGATTTCTAATTCTAATATCACTCGTCGAATCATTAACGCTAATCATTAATTCAAAAAATTCAAGTTGTTAAAAAATAAAACAACCGATTCATTGACAGCATACAGACACATCGTCTATAGGTATCGATTTGTGACTCGACCCAACCAGTCTCACGCCATTTCGAACATGACTCGATTCAATCCAACCTAGCACCATTTCGAATATGACTCGACTCAATATGATTTTCCACCACATGATAGAATGCTGATTCTTTTTAAACCAATATAATTTATTTTATTACCGTATCTTTCATTTAATCCAAAATTATTTGAAATCAAGTATATATATATATATGCTCAGGAGATAAGATAACATGGCAGAACTGCGCACCAAACATGTTCCAATTTCTACTACAAACCTGGTTCAGGAGTGAGGGAACGTTGGAGATCCTGGAACAGTTGGAGTTGGGCCGCAAGTGGGAAGGTGTTCAACCGGTGATCCATGAGCCCGAGCTGCCGGAAAAAGGCGGAGCCCATCGCCGTCGACCCGCACACTGCAAAGCACGCCCCCAACCGCCACGCCTCTGCCGCCGCCGTGCCATGCTCTGCCAGGTACGGTGACAGCAGCGGTAGTCCCAGTGCCTCCGCTGCACCAAATCCAATCTCAAATCATAAAACAAATTAATAATAATTAATTTCATTCAATTTTATGTAAATATATTAAATAGTATATGTATTTCTATAAAATTTATTTTTTTATATTTATTTTCTAAAAAAATCTTAAATTATATATATATATATATATTTGTTATTTTTTTTTAACAAAATATAAGTAAAATATTAATTTTGATTTTGCAAATATATTCATTCAAAAGTCTTAATTATTAAAAAATATATCTATGATTAAATATAATATCTAAAATTTATTTTACTCACTAATTAAGATTAAATATTTAATTAATTATATTTTTCTAACGAGAGTAGAGATATATACATGACCAGCTTAAAATTTTTGAAAGAGTAAATTATAAAAAATTAAATTTTATAAAAATATATCTATTTGATATGTTTGCAAAAATATATATAAAATTAATTCAATGAGATAAAAATATAAGACTTGTTAAAATTATAAGGACTAATCTTATATTTCAAATATATACATACCCTTACATTAGGCGGGCCGTAGGGGGTACAATGGTCAAATTCAATGTGAATCTGTTCTGAATCTTTTCAAAACGAGGATCGTTAAGGTATAAAAGTGAATTAGTTGTACGAGAGATAAGTATAAATTTTGAAACAAGTTTAAATTAATGTAAATTTGTATTTAGTTAGATTTTAGATTAGTAACAGGTATAAAAAAAATAACGTTTAAAAATAATTAAAGAATAAGAGAAATAGAGAATTAATTTTTGTGTTAAAAGATTAAAATATTCTTTTCTTTTTAGTTTTTTTTTTAAATTAAAATTTTAAAATTTATTCAAATTTTAATATTTATTAATTTTAATTTTTATAAAAATTTTAAGTGGAAGCAAAAAAAAAAAGTTAATTTTTAAATTTTAAGTGGGAGTGAAAATTTTATTTTTTAAATTTATATAAATTTTAAGAAAATTATAAAAAAATTGTATAAATTTTAAAATTTTAAAATTAATATTTTTTTTTTACAAAAAAAATAAAATAAAATTTTTAAATTTATTAAAATATAAAATTAAAAAAATTAAAATTTATAAAATAAAAAATTTTAAATTTAAATATTTTTTAAAATTAAAAAATTCTAATTTTAAAAAATAAAAAAATAATAAAATCAAAAGAAGCATTAAAAAAAAAAAAAAAAAAAAAAAAAAAAAAAAAAAAAAAAAAAAAAAAAAAAGAAAAAAAAAGAAAAAAAAGACAGGCGCACTCTGCCTTGGAAGAGTGCTTTGGGAAGAGACATAGAGGGGCCCACCTGACTTGTTCGGAGGGAAGGGGGAGGAACTCAAATCCCCCCGGGATCCAAACAACCGGTAAGGGAGGAATAGGTATATCAATTTATTCTTCCCTAAATCCAATAATATTTGAATACAAAGGGGTTTATTTTCTTTGTACCCAAACCAAACGGTATCAAAAAAACCTCACAAAAAAGTAGGAAGGTTCAAATAATTGCAATTTTTAGCATTAAGTGAGAATTAGACTGAAATCTAATATTTGCAAAAAAATTAGACTAGAATTATTCTAAAATTAATTTTATTTGACTAAAATTAATTCGAGAATAATTTTTTTATATTAATAAATTTTTATAAATAAAATAGTTATTTCATTTATTTACCATTAAAAAATTACCAACGAATGAAGCGATAATATCAAAAAATTTTAACAAAAATATATTCACAAATCAGAAATGATCATTTAAATTTTATAAAAATTAGACAAAAGGTGTTCGCTCAATGAAGTTATAATAAATTCGATCATGTTGCACACAGGACTGACCTAGGAAGTCAACGATGAGGCGGCCGTCGGAGGCTCGGCCGGTGGGTCGGCGGAAGAAGGTCTCGCCGTATGGTAGGCGGCCGATGGGGCTGGACGGGTCGACGGCCCCGATGTAGTTGCCCGTGTCGGTGTACGAGTCGCCGAACGCGTAGAGCGCCGTAAAGCAGTAGCCCCGCAGGCTTGGATAACCAGTGCAATAACGAGATGGAAGGATGACGACGAATGCAAGGACGAGGCTGCGGTGGAGGCGGCGTCGGCGGCCGCCGCCGTCGGAGGAGAAGATGGCCATAAAAAAAGAGGGCTGGAAAATGGAGGAGGTTGTGGCGCATATTCTAATCAACAGCTAAGATTGGTACTGCACTCCGTACTAAATTAAGAATAAAAAACAAAAGGTTCGAAAAGTCAAAGCCAACACTCAATTATTAATTGTTCCTTCCCGCCGTTTGCCAATGGAATAAGATAAGACTAGTTAATTCGTGTAAAATACGAAAATAGTATAAAAACGTATCGTTTGATAATAGAATAAAATAGAATAGAACTAGCTATTCATAATGTAAAAAAACGTTTTCGATGATTTCAAGAATAAGGGTCCGTTTGGTAATGAGTTAAGACAGAACTAGCTAATTAATCCAGGAATAAGTATAAAATACGAACTAGTATAAAAAAATATTTGGAATGATTTCAGGAATAAGAGATTTTATGTTTGATATGATAATGAAGAATAAAATGAATAAAGAGTATTAGTTGGGATAAATTATTTTTTTGTCCTCAACTTTATTATGTAATAATAAAGTGAAAGAGGGTGTCTCGGTAGACGTGAGAAGCTATTTAAGAAAAAAGTAAGAGGGTGGTTGGGAAAAGTGAGAACAGTAATTCCAACTTATTCTAGTTGTACTGGAACAAGCTATACCGATTGATTCCAGATGCGTTTGGAAGAACAAAGGAGATATCCCCCTATTCTCTATTCTAACCCGTTTCCAAACAGCCCCTAATGAGATTTTATATTTAGTATGATAATAAAGAATACGAAGAATAAAAAATATTAGTTGTTTTAAATGATCTTTTTGTCTTTAAGTTTTATTATGTAATAATAAGATAAGAGATGGTGCCTCGGGAGACGTGTAAGGGTATTTAAGAAAAAAAAGTAAGATCTGGTTGGAAAGAGTAAGAATAGTAATTCCTACTTATTCTAGTTGTATTGAAATAAAATATTCTCATAATTTTTAATGTGTTTGGATATAAGAAGAATATCCCCTTATCCCCAAATAATTCCAATACCCCTTCTAGAATATGTGATATATACAGTTAACATCATGTAAAATCTTAAACTACTGAAGATTCTGTAGTTTGCAGTTTATCTTAAATTGTTCAGATTGCTAAATAAAATTTAAAATATATAAAATTTTAATTTCTTTTAATATTATTTATTTAGTAAATAAATTATACAAAAATAAATTATAAAAATTAAATAATTTTTAAAAATTAAGAATAAAAATTTTAAAATTTAAGATCAAGTATGATAATCTTAATCTAGATAATTTAAAATATTTTCTATCAAAATTTAAATAAATTTAGATTTTTAATATAAAGTTAAAGTATACATACTTATCATATCATAGTAAACATTAAAAATTGATAATTTTTAAATAATTTGATCATAAAGTAAACTATGTCGAAAAAAATATAAAATTTTACTTTTAAAAATTTTAAGTATTCTAAATCAGTTTTAATGAATGGTATTTTTTATTTGAATATTTTAAAATCGAAAACGAAATTATAGTATAAGAACTCCAATACTATAAATATATATGATAGGAGACTCTCTCTCTCTCTCTATATATATAGAGAGAGAAAGCTAGACTGGTGCGTTTTTAGAAGCACGGAGGTCTCCATATTTCTAAGTTATTTTTGATGTTGATCGGCTCCGTTAAACTTGATCTAGAGTATTTAAAAGACCTAAAAATTAAAATTTGTAAATTTTCAATATCATTTGCCTAATGATTAATGCAGCTAAAAATCAATAATTTTAATGATCATGGTACGCCGTTTGCAAGTTTAACAGTGTAGAAATATTAAAATTATGTAAAATTTTGATAGAAAATTTTTTATACTATATAGAATAAGTTTAATATCTTTGATCTAAGATTTTAGTATTATATCATCATATTTTATGGTATTTTTATTTTCAGCCGTTAATTTTGAGCTCTTTCGATTACTAGGTAAATGATATCAAAAAATCGTAAAATTTAAATCTATATTAAATGGTCAAAGGGATACAACTATACGATTTAAAATATTTAGAAACCAAATTTTAAATCATTTCGACATTATTAATCTAATGATTAAAAAATTATAAAATTTATAATTTTAATGGTCGATGTGAAATGTTTTCTCTCTTAACGGTGTAAAGAAATCTAAATCAATTGAATTTTGATTAAAAAAAATTTTGCACTATTTAAAATTAGATCTATACTCATGATCTTAATTACAAGACTTCAATCATCACTTTTTGAAGAATATTTATTTTCATTTATTTATTTTTGTGCCCGTTTGATATATAAGAAAACAATATCGAAAATTATGAAATTTGATTTCTAAATAGTTTAATTGATTTAGATCATGTTTAACTGTGTTGATTGTCGATTTAAAAGTTCTATTCTCGAAATCAAATCGATAGCAACGGAGGTACTGATAGTTTTTCAGTTCAACTCATATATATATATAGTCCGGCTACTACACTTATACAAGCACCACGCAATTGGTACTTGTAAATTTTCTATCGTTAGATCTATCATTTTGACTAATTTCATCCCTTATACCATTCTATGTCACCAACCACTCATTTAACCCCTGAGCCCGCTTTCATCCTAACCACACATCATTTTATCCAAGGGCTAAAAACCTATAAGCATCAATGACTTGGTATTTTTAAAAGTACAGGAGCTATATATATATATATATATTCTAGTTTTTTAAAAGCATAGAAGCATAGGTTTTTAACCCTTGGATAAAATGATGTGTGGTTAGGATGATAGTAACCCCTTAGGTTTAGTAGATGGTTGGTGCTTATAGGTTTTTAGCTTTTAGGTGAAAAAATGTATGGTTAGAATGATAGTGGGTCCTTTGGGTTAAGTGATTGGTTGGTGAAATAGAATGATCTAAGGGATTGTTAAGACTAAAATTTTCGTCACCTAAGAAAACGACATGTTGCGCATATTATCGGCTAAAAAACACCAGTCGATGTGAGAACTCAGTCCGGTAAAAGTGATGCCATTGGCAGAGGATAGCAGACGGTAAAAGAAGCAGCCGACGAGAAGATTGTCGCCTCATTCTGGAGCGAATTCTGAAATAGAATCTCACTAATCATTTCGAAAAGACCAATCAGGATGTATGAGTAATATTGCGCTCTCATAAATCTAGGAAGAGTAAGGCCCCGTTTGGGTACAAGAACTAGGGGGGATAAAGCCTTATCCCTTCCTAGTTGTACCAAATATCATTTAAAGGGGTGGGAACTGCTTGTTCCCACCCTCAGCAGGAATTTCGATCTGGCCTTAGCCCCGCACGGTATCTGAGGTGAGTCTTCTCTCTCCTTCCTCCATCGCACTTGTGAGGACCCGAATCCCCACTTAAGGGTATATTGATGGATTAGTGGCTTCTGGGAGTGTGTGTGCGCGTGTCGGGCCCAAGAATTGGATTTCTGATGAATTTGGAGCTTGATTGCTTTCAGGAGGCCCATATTGGGTGATTGAGGTTTTTGCGCGCTTATTGGAACCAAAAATTTGACCCGGCATGAAAAATGGATCAAGTTTACTTTTCCGGGAATTTTCGGGAAATTTTAGAAGTGGAATTTGGCCAAACGGACTTCGGATTTGGATTCAGCGCGCGAAAACGGTCAAGATGGACTATTTACTTGTTTTTTTCGGAGTCCGGATGCGAAAACACGAATTTCGAGGCGTGGGGTTACTGTTCCGGCGGCCGGAGAGGCGCCGGCGGCGGCGGCGGGCGGCGGAGCGCGGCGGCGGGCCGAGGAGAGGCCGGTCGGTCCACCGCGGGAGGTGTGCACCAGGTGCGGGACACGTGGCGGCACCCAGTTGGCGGGCGCAGTGGGCGCGGTCCACGGGAAAGGCGCGGGTGCACGGTGGAACAGGGGTGGACACTGGCAGCACGTGGTTGGGTGGTGTTATGCGCGCGGTCCACCGTGCGGGGAGCAGGTACCTCGGGCGGTGTGCCCGACAGGCGCACGTGGGCGCAAGTGGGCGCGACGTGGGCGCGCTGACCCGCATTTCCCGCGCGTGGGCGCCACGTGTCGGCACGCGTTTCGGCCACGTGGCGCAACGCGGTTGGCCCTATTGGCTCTACCCTGTTCGGGTGGCTACGTGGCAGCCTGGGATTAATCCGGGCGCGCACAGTAACGGGCCGGGCCCGTTACTGTAGCAGCCCGGAAGTTCCGGGTGCCCGAAAGTTTGGGTCAAAAGTCCAAAAGGGTGGATTTTCGGGCTGGGCCTATTAATAGGCTGCTTGCTGAGCATTTTTGCCCCTTTTCCCGAGCTCCTCTTCCCTTGGCCCCATTAGCAAAGTTGTAGATCTTCGTGTTGCGCATCTTCTGGCAGAGGCGCGGAATTTTTGGAAGTCGCGGCATCGACGTTTTCGGCATCGTAGCGCGGAGCGGTGATTTTCTGTTGGAGGCCCGTTATCGCCACATTTCGGTCTGAGAGGTCCACAGAGCTACCCCGATTGTATTTTTGGGTGATTTTTGTGGCGTTGGATTCATGAGAGGTACGTCTTCGACTTTTGTGTTGAGTGTTTCGGCTAGATTTGGGTTTTTGGCATAGTTTTCGTGGCTTTACTGAGCCCCTGTTTGCTGGTGAGATTTCTGGACAGCAAGATCTTTGAGGGTTTTTATCTCCGCATCTAGACATCGGAATTCAACTTTTCAAGACTCTATCGACATCTACACTTCGCGAGGATCGTCGTCATATTTTTATTGGAATTTTTGGAGGCTGTTTACAGGTGAAAATTTCGTAGAGAGAAGACTGTTCATTGCAGATTTTAATAATGTGGAATTTAGTGGAATTAAGTGTAATTCTTGGATCTATTATGTACCCAGGATGCTTTGAACACTACTTTGGTACTGTTGGCTTGGTGATTGTGCTCGTATATCTGTTTCTGGGCTTTCTTAGCTGTACGACCCTGGACAGTTGTGCACCTTCAGGTGGGTGGCCCTGTCTCCAAGAATGATGGAATGTGCATTAAATCTGCTATAGTAGGACCATGCATGATAGTGATATTCCTGTGTAGCATGCTAGAATGTGATAGCTGTTGATTCTAGAGTTATATGATGATCATGCGATCTCTTGTTCCTACTCTGTAAAATTATTATTATTATCTTGGAATTTGACCTAGCACCCCGTCATATGCAGCATGTTCAGCCAGACTGTAGAAAACTTTAACTTGGGCTAGGTTTATTCCGCTTTAGACATCCACACTTCTTTTCTTTCCTGGATATAGTGTTTTACTCGCCCGGGTAGTGGGCCGAGTGGTCGGGTTTCTTTTAGTGTGGGATGCATTATTGCACTCGTGCTTGGGAGCAGAGTGGAGTCTGGTAGATACAGTTGATCGTTCATCTGTGGCGGGAGCCGTTTGGTAGACGGCGGTCCCGAGATGTTTTGGTTTCTTGTTTTATTGTCGCCACTGTGTCAGTGGCAGCTTTGTACCAGTGATAGAAGGACCTTGAACCCAGAACTGTTTTTGGACACATATATGATTTTAGTCAACCAATGTTTTCTTCCGAGCATCGTGGAGTCGCCGAGTCTGTTCTTGTTTGATTGGACAAAGGCATTAGCTCTACGAGGCTTGGATATAAAGCTTGTTTTCAATTGTTTTCCTAAAAAGAACTAAAAATTATTAAATATAGACTTCTTTCAGATCAAATGGCTTTCAATAAGAAATATCACCTTTTTTCGATAAATTTAACTACCCGAGATGGTTCGAGTGGTCTGGGTTCCAAGGTCTGCCTTTTTCCTTTGGGACGAGAACAACGAGAGGCTATGCCTAGAGCCTGTTCTTGTTTGATTAGGGTTGTAGGTTCTAGTCTTTCGGGGTTCCCGGACCCTTTATTGTGTCTGTTGTGGAGTTATCCTGTCAGTGATGCCTGTTTTAGGGAGCCGTTGGGTTGACAGCGGTTCCGACTGTCGAGTGTTCCTTGTTGCTCGGGTTAGAGAGCAGGGATGGGGGATAGTATAGCTATATTGTTGAGTCGGGGGGGATTGCACCAGATTATCGACTCGGGTTATTATTTCGGTAACCGCGAACTGTGGGCGGTTTGACCGATTAGTGTTATACATCAGTTGGGGCTGGATTTTGCATTGTGAATTGAGTGAGTCTCCACTTTGAGCATAGTGTCGACTCTTGCCTCATTGGCTGAGATACTTGACAGAGCTGTTGGACATGGGTTACTTTTGACTCGAGAGGGTCGCTCCCCTCGAGTGCCACTCCGGAGTAGGCGAGACCGGGTTGTTGTAACCGGCGTTGAGATTGAGCTTTAGACCGGGTTGTTGTAACCGGCGTGAGATTGAGTTCTTCTATCGTGACTTGTCGACGCTGTCCCTCTGACTGAGCCAATTTTGGCAGTTACAAACGATGTCCCTCTGACTGAGCCAGTTTTGGCAGTTACGGACACAGTCCCTTTGGCTGAGCCTGTTTTGGCAGCTACGGACATACCTACGGTAGACCCGTCCTGTTGAGGATGTGCGGCAGTAGGTAGGCGCATGTTTGACTGGACCCGAGGAGGCAGTCAGTTCAGATTGGGTGACTATACTGATATGTTAGTAGATGCACCATGTTATCATCTGTTCCGTTTTTTGAGAATCTAGATAGGGGCATAGTAGCTGTAGAGTTATTCATTTCCAGCTCTTTCCTTCAGTATTTTATTTATTACCTTATGCCTCTAGTAGACTTAGTGGGCAGACCGTTGGGCTTGTTGACGGCACCCACTGAGGACTACTGTGGGATGTAGTTCTCACACCCGTCGTGGTGTCTTTTTCCCCAGGGACTTCTACTCCTGTTCCTGCTGCTCCTGTTGTTGCTTCTTCAGACCGAGGTAAGGGAGTCGCGAGCTAGATCCCTACCAGTCGTCATCCAGAGAGTAGATGTACCCCTTTTTATATTTTGAGAGTTACTTGTTGTGAGACCTTGTTGTGAGGTATAGAGTTGTACTTTTATTTCAGAGTTGAGCGACTTTTGTACTTGTGGTGAGGACTTGGAGTTGTATTTATTTTATTTATAGCAGTTTTCTTCCAGCTATGATATCTGTTTAGCGTAGCATCTTTCTTTTGCAGGTTTGATGCTTCGTCTATACGGGGTTCACCGTATGGGCGGCGGATCTGTTAGCGAGCCCGGGTCGCAGTTTCGACCCCGGGGCGTGACAGATTAGAGTGGTATCAGAGCCTAGGTTATAGGTCATTGAGGACTTAGAAACCCTAGGCTTGTGGTTGGACATTAGGATAACTACGTGAGAGTCGTGACTGTTAGCGAGAGTCCTGATTGAGTTTTTTACCTCTCCCAAGGGATGGGATGAGTGATTGGCATGTTTATTCTCCTAAGCGATTATGTTGGCTGCAGACAACATAATGCTGTGGAATGGATGACATGTCTTAGACTTTCGCTAGATTGGGTCGAGTGTTGTTTGGTGCTGTCCTGATGTTTGCATGTGGATTGCAGGTGAGCACGATGCCTCCCCGACGTAGGATGCTGACACGTTCTCAGCCTTCCTTCTCCCTTGAGCCTGAGCAGGAGGAGTCAGCACAGGGTCAGCAGAGTGAGGTGCAGGAGCTTCGGGGCTCAGATGGCCCATTTGACAGGGACTCTTCGGCGCCAGGAGGAGATTTCACGGCGCCAGGAGGAGGTTGTGGACCGGATGATCCGTATGATGGAGCAGAGGGCGCAGTCAGTTGTAGCACCCCCTGGGAGTTTCCCCGCACCTTCTTCGCCAGCTGTGGCACCCCCCAGTTGTATCAGCGGCTTAGGCACCCCCTATTACACCGGTTACCCGTGGGCAGCCGTCCGGGACGGCAGGACAGTTGACCCCTATAGAGCAGCGTGAGGTGGTGGATCTATTGATGAGGTTCCGCCAGTTCGATCCACCCCGTTTTTCTGGATTGAGTGTAGAGCCGTAGGAGGCTGAGACTTGGATCACGGCCATTGAGCGTCATTTTGGGAGTTTGTTTATTCAGGAGCGGTTTCAGGTGCTGTTGGCGACACACTTCTTGGAGCGCAACGCCGAGGCTTGGTGGCTGCGTGTGCGACCTGCTGGTC
Organism: Tillandsia leiboldiana; assembly: GCA_029204045.2. Classification (NCBI taxonomy): domain Eukaryota; kingdom Viridiplantae; phylum Streptophyta; class Magnoliopsida; order Poales; family Bromeliaceae; genus Tillandsia; species Tillandsia leiboldiana. Next base: position 52,423,134 of record CM055062.1, on the reverse strand, counting down.
CGCCTGGGACGCAGCTTTTCTCTTGGGCGGAGTTCCGCAGTCTATTTCTTGGAGCCTTTTTCCCTGAGAGCATCAGGCAGAGGTTAGAGGAGCGGCTGAAGAATCTCCGTCAGGGAGATCGGCCCGTGCATGAATACATCACAGACTTCAACCAGTTGTTGGCCTGTGTGCCGTACTCAGCCAGGGACGAGGCGCATCGGATTTATATGTTTGAGCGGGGTTTGCGCCGGGAGATTTATCAGCTCGTCCGTTCGCACAGATTGCAGACGTTGGATGCATCTATGGAGCATGCACTTTACGTTGAGTGCGGAGAGGCGGTGATGGATGAGGTGGCTCCAGCTCCTGCAGTGATTCCAGGGGCGAAGCGCCCAGCACCGGTTGATAAGGGACAGACGAGTCGGCAGGCACCTTCGAGACCTCCCCGACCTCACCCTGTGGGTCGTGGGTTTCAGAGGCGCCAGAGATCTGGTGGGCCCCCGCAGCAGCCGCAGTATCAGTAGCGACAGCAGTTTCAGCAGCAGTACCCCCGGCAGCAGCAGTATCGGCAGCAGCGACAGGAGCGGTGTGTCATCTGTGGTGGCCCTCATCCACCGTCGCAGTGTGACCAGAGACAGAGACGGTGTTTCCTATGTGGAGAGTTGGGACATTTTCGAGCAGCTTGTCCCCGAGCCATTCTGTCAGTGCTACCCCTTGCTGTAGCACCCCCCTTGCCTGTTCAGGAAGCGGAAGTCCCTCCGATGTACCGTCAGACAGAGTGGGGTACGACGTCGGGACAGACGGGACGACGGTCTTCAGCACCCAGTGGACGGGTATACGCAGCTCTGGTGGAGGGCACCCCGGCAGCAGATCCTATCGCCGCAGGTATGATTTATTTTTCTGTCAGCTGAATTGAGCTTTTTGGATACCGCTACATCCTTCTGCACATATTAGTGGGGTTTTTGCATCTCGGCATGAATAAGGGATAGGAATTTTGCTACATGCATTAGCGACTGGTTCCTTCACAGTATCATACGAGCAGAGATGAATTTCGGGGCATGATCAGGATAGCTGAGACTTTGGGAAGTACACCGGCAGGTGTGCCGGTTCTGTTACAGCTCCACGACTTAGATTGAGCACACGGGATGGACCAGCTGGTGCGGTATCGTGCAACGATTGATTGTGGATTGAGAACAGTGACCTTTCCGCGAATTGGACAACAGGAGATCATTTCCACAGGTCACCGAGGTATCCTTCCTGCAGCAGCGGCTTCAGCGACTCTAGGTTAGGCGCTACTTGTTGAGCGTAGGTGACGCCTAATACTAGAGGTTGTCTCTAGGGCTCACGGTTAGGGTTGTGTTTTTCTTTTTAGGGGCACGGATAGATCGTAGCTTCCGTTTTGTTACCACAGCAGGAACGGCGTCAACACTTCTCTCCCTTTTTCTTGCCCTTGTGCTGGAATTTGCGAACAGGACGAAAGATTCGAAAGGCCACTCCAGAGGTGGAGACGGTGCCCGAACCTGTTCTTGTTTGATTGGGGCGAGGGCACTGGTCTTTCGGAATTTTTGAACTTTTCGCTAATTTCAATTTTTTCTAATTTGAGAGTTGGGGGTTGATGACTTTCCTGCTGATGGGGCCCTTACCTTTCTGGTGGGTTGCGTTGGCGTAATTCGTGTAGTTGGGACGAGTAGAGTTGGCAGTTCTTTCTTATTCCCTCTTTTTCTTGGAGTTCCTGAGGTTTATCCAGCTGTTGGTTTTGCTTTGTGGTGTATGGGTAGCGACTGGGGAGTTGGAGACTTTGTGGTTGCATGCTTACTTTTGGGCTTGGAGACTCCCTTTTGAGCCGTGTTGTTTCGAGGACGAAACTTTCTTTTAGTGGGGGAGGATGTGAGGACCCGAATCCCCACTTAAGGGTTTATTGATGGATTAGTGGCTTCTGGGAGTGTGTGTGCGCGTGTCGGGCCCAAGAATTGGATTTCTGATGAATTTGGAGCTTGATTGCTTTCAGGAGGCCCATATTGGGTGATTGAGGTTTTTGCGCGCTTATTGGAACCAAGGATTTGACCCGGCATGAAAAATGAATCAAGTTTACTTTTCCGGGAATTTTCGGGAAATTTTAGAAGTGGAATTTGGCCAAACGGACTTCGGATTTGGATTCAGCGCGCGAAAACGGTCAAGATGGACTATTTACTTATTTTTTTTCGGAGTCCGGATGTGAAAACACGGATTTCGAGGCGTGGGGTTACTGTTCCGGCGGCGGCGGGCGGCGGAGCGCGGCGGCGGGCCGAGGAGAGGCCGGTCGGTCCACCGCGGGAGGTGTGCACCAGGCGCGGGCCACGTGGCGGCACCCGGTTGGCGGGCGCAGTGGGCGCAGTCCACGGGAAAGGCGCGGGTGCACGGTGGACCGGGGGTGGACACGTGGCAGCACGTGGTTGGGTGGTGTTGTGCGCGCGGTCCACGGTGCGGGGAGCAGGTACCTCGGGCGGCGTGCCCGACAGGCGCGCGTGGGCGCGGCGTGGGCGCGCTGACCCGCGTTTCCCGCGCGTGGGCGCCACGTGTCGGCACGCGTTTCGGCCACGTGGCGCAACACGGTTGGCCCTGTTGGCTGTACCCAGTTCGAGTGGCTACGTGGCGGCCTGGGATTAATCCGGGCGCGCACAGTAACGGGCCGGGCCCGTTACTGTAGCAGCCCGGAAGTTCCGGGCGCCCGAAAGTTTGGGCCAAAAGTCCAAAAGGGTGGATTTTCGGGCTGGGCCTATAAATAGGCTGCTTGCTGAGCATTTTTGCCCCTTTTCTCGAGCTTCTCTGCCCTTGGCCCCTTTAGCAAAGTTGTAGATCTTCGTGTTGCGCATCTTCTGGCAGAGGCGCGGAATTTTTGGATGCCGTGGCATCGACGTTTTCGGCATCGTAGCGCGGAGCGGCGATTATCTGTTGGAGGCCCGTTATCGCCGCATTTCGGTCTGAGAGGTCTACAGAGCTACCCCGATTGTATTTTTGGGCGATTTTTGTGGCGTTGGATTCATAAGAGGTATGTCTTCGACTTTTGTGTTGAGTGTTTCGGCTAGATTTGGGTTTTTGGCACAGTTTTTGAGGCTTTACTGAGCCCTTGTTAGCTGGTGAGATTTCTGGACAGCAAGATCTTTGCGGATTTTTATCTCCGCATCCAGACAGAATTCGACGTTTCAAGGCTCTATCGACATCTACACTTCGCGAGGATCGCCGTCATATTTTTACTGGAATTTTTGGAGGCTATTTTACAGGTGAAAATTTCGCAGAGAGAAGACTGTTCATCGCAGATTTTAAAAATATGGAATTTAGTGGAATTAAGTGTAATTCTTGGATCTATCATGTACCCAGGATGCTTTGAATACTACTTTGGTACTGTTGGCTTGGTGATTGTGCTCGTATATCTGTTTTTGGGCTTTCTTAGCTGTACGACCCTAGACAGTTGTGCACCTTCAGGTGGGTGGCCCTGTCTCCAAGAATGATGGAATGTGCATTAAATCTGCTATAGTAGGACCATGCATGATAGTGATATTCCTGTGTAGCATGCTAGAATGTGATAGCTGTTGATTCTAGAGTTATATGATGATCATGCGATCTCTTGTTCCTACTCTGTAAAATTATTATTATTATCTTGGAATTTGACCTAGCACCCCGTCATATGCAGCATGTTCAGCCAGACTGTAGAAAACTTCAACTTGGGCTAGGTTTATTCTGCTTTAGACATCCACACTTCTTTTCTTTCCTGGACATAGTGTTTTACTCGCCCGGGTAGTGGGCCGAGTGGTCGGGTTTTTTTAGTGTGGGATGCATTCTTGCACTCGTGCTTGGGAGCAGAGTGGAGTCTAGTAGATACAGTTGATCGTTCATCTGTGGCGGGAGCCGTTTGGTAGACGGCGGTCCCGAGATGTTTTGGTGTCTTGTTTTATTGTCACCACTGTGTCAGTGGCAGCTTTGTACCAGTGATAGAAGGACCTTGAACCCAGAACTGTTTTTGGACACACATATGATTTTAGTCAACCAATGTTTTCTTCCGAGCATCGTGGAGTCGCCGAGTCTGTTCTTGTTTGATTGGACAAAGGCATTAGCTCTACGAGGCTTGGATATAAAGCTTGTTTTCAATTATTTTCCTAAAAAGAACTAAAAATCATTAAATATGGATTTCTTTCAGATCAAATGGCTTTCAATAAGAAATATCACCTTTTTCCGATAAATTTAACCACCCGAAATGGTTCGAGTGGTCTGGGTTCCAAGGTCTGCCTTTTTCCTTTGGGACGAGAACAACGAGAGGCTATGCCTAGAGCCTGTTCTTGTTCGATTAGGGTTGTAGGTTCTAGTCTTTCGGGGTTCTCGGACCCTTTATTGTGTCTGTTGTGGAGTTATACTGTCAGTGATGCCTGTTTTAGGGAGCCGTTGGGTTGACAGCGGTCCCGACTGTCGAGTGTTCCTTGTTGCTCGGGTTAGAGAGCAGGGATGGGGGATAGTATAGCTATATTGTTGAATCGGGGGGGATTGCACCAGATTATCGACTCGGGTTATTATTTCTATAACCGCGAACTGTGGGCTGTTTGACTGATTAGTGTTATACATCAGTTGGGGCTGGGTTTTGCATTGTGGATTGAGTGAGTCTCCACTTTGAGCATAGTGTCGACTCTTGCCTCATTGGCTGAGATACTTGACAGAGCTGTTGGACATGGGTTACTTTTGACTCAAGCGGGTCGCTCCCCTCGAGTGCCACTCCGGAGTAGGCGAGACCGGGTTGTTGTAACCGGCGTTGAGATTGAGCTTTAGACCGGGTTGTTGTAACCGGCGTGAGATTGAGTTCTTCTATCGTGACTTGTCGACGCTGTCCCTCTGGCTGAGCCAGTTTTGGCAGTTACGGACGCTGTCCCTCTGACTGAGCCAGTTTTGGCAGTTACGGATACAGTCCCTCTGGCTGAGCCAGTTTTGGCAGCTACGGACATACCTACGGTAGACCCGTCCTGTTGAGGATGTGCGGCAGTAGGTAGGCGCATGTTTGACTGGACCCGAGGAGGCAGTCAGTTCAGATTGGGTGACTATACTGATATGTTAGTAGATGCACCATGTTATCATCTGTTCCACTTTTTGAGCATCTAGATAGGGGCATAGTAGCTGTAGAGTTATTCATTTCCAGCTATTTCCTTCAGTATTTCATTTATTACCTTATGCCTCTAGTAGACTTAGTGGGCAGACCGTTAGGCTTGTTGACGGCACCCACTGAGGACTACTGTGGGATGTAGTTCTCACACCCGTCGTGGTGTCTTTTTCCCCAGGGACTTCTACTCCTGTTCTTGCTGCTCCTGTTGTTGCTTCTTCAGACCGAGGTAAGGGAGTCGCGAGCTAGATCCCTACCAGTCGTCATCCAGAGAGTAGATGTACCCATTTTTATATTTTGAGAGTTACTTGTTGTGAGACCTTGTTGTGAGGTATAGAGTTGTACTTTTATTTCAGAGTTGAGCGACTTTTGTACTTGTGGTGAGGACTTGGAGTTGTATTTATTTTATTTATAGCAGTTTTCTTCCAGCTCTGATATCTGTTTAGCGTGGCATCTTTCTTTTGCAGGTTTGACGCTTCGTCTATACGGGGTTCACCGTATGGGCGGGGGATCTGTTAGCGAGCCCGGGTCGCAGTTTCGACCCCGGGGCGTGACAGCACTAAGCCTCCTCTCTCCTTCCTCCACCTTCCTCCTCGCATTGAGCTCCAATGCCTCCATCGCACCGAGATTCTCTTCCACCCTATTCCTCCCAAGCCTTCGAGCAAGCCTCTACTAGCCCCTCTTCGCGCTTCGCCGGATCCCTCCTTCGTCGGTGGGATCGAGCTCCGTGCTTCCCGAGATGAGCCCTCTTTCTTCTCTTCCTCGATCGGAGCCAACAAAGGTTCGCCGGAACCCCCCCCCCCCCCCGTCGGAATATTGCCATTTCCGCTTTTCCTCTGCCGCCGCACATTGTCCGAGACGTTGAAACTCTCTCATCTTCCTCGATCTCACCAAGCTCCCATTTCCCCCCTTTCTCCCACCACAGCGATCGAATCCCTCTTCGGTGGGTCCAATCCGAGCCATTAAGGTTTGCGCACACCCTCATCCTTCGGTGGTACCGAGCCCCGCTCTTCCCCTCCCACCGCACGGTTTCCGAGGTGAGCTGCCTATCTCCTCGTCCTCGATCGCACCAAGCACCGCTTCCCCCTCTACCACCCACGGCATCGAGCAAGCTCTGATCGCAGGGCCCGATCTGTGCCGCTCATCCTCTGCGGTGGGTGATCCTGCTCCCCATTGCTTATTCTTAGGTTCGGAATATTGCCATCAAGGTATGCCCATTTTTTGTGGTGGTTTTCACCCTGTTGCCATCTTCTTGCCATAATGTGTGCTAGTTGTAGTAATATTGCCGTCTTGTTGCCATTATGTGTGCTGGTTGCACTCCTTGTGATGACCTGGATCTCTGCAGAGCTGTGGTTGAGTCATTGGTGACATCTGGGGAGCTTGTACTGTGTGTTGGAGGTGTTTGTGCACCAATTGGGCAGTTGTGGCGGACTTCGGGCTTATTGGATCACGTGGGTGATCAATGGACTCCGTCGGATCGTTAGAAGTGGTTTTGCGCGATGCGGATATTAAAAATGGACTCAGCGCGAAGTTTGGACCAAGGAATACCTTTCCGGATGCCATCGGCAAATTTTGGGGTTGGAATTTGGCAAAATGGACATCAAATTCGGATTCAGCGCGCGAAAACGGTCAAAACGGACTACCCACTTGTTATTATTGAGCATCGGGTACTGTTCATGCCGGAACAGTGTCTCCGGCCGCCGGCGGGCAGCGGCGGCGGCGGCGGGCAGCGGCGGAGCGGCCGCGGGCAGCGCGGCGGGCGAGGCGCGGGCCGCCCGGTCCACGCGGCAGGCGTGCACCGGGGGCGGGACGCGTGGCGGCTCGGGAGTGGGCCGGTCCGCGGGGCGGGGTCTACGGAGATTGCGGGGCGCACGGTGGACCGGGGTGGACACGTGTCGGTTTTTGGTTGGCGGGCTCACGCAGGCTGGGACCACGGAGCGTGGAGTGCCTCGGAACAGTGCGCGGCAGGGGGTGACAGGCGGCGCGCCAGGGTTGGTCGGAGGAGATAGTGCGGGCCAGGTGGCGCCCTGTGATTCGCGGGCGCCACCCACCCGCGTTGACCAGGCGGGCCACGCGGCACTGCGCGGGAGGCGGGGAAGGTTGTTGCCTGTTCGGGGGGCGACGTGGAGGCCCGTGGCGATTTCGGGCGCGCACAGTGTTGGGCCGGGCCCAACACTGTAGCCGCCCGAAAATCGGGAGCGCCCGAAAGTGGGGACCCATTGGTCATTTCCCCAATTGTTTTTCCTGGCCTATAAATAGGCCGAGTTCAACAGGGAAGAACTTTTTCCCTGTTCCTCCTTTCACAGTGCCACCTTCACGAGATTTCTTCATCTCCCAGAGCCGGATCCATCTGCAGATTCCAGGATTTTTCTGCGGCACGCATCCCAAGGTTTCTATTTTTGCGGCGCGGCGCGACGCTCGTTCGTTTGTGATCTTCTTCGTCGCATTTTGGTGCAAGGACTCCCCCGGCTTACTCCGACCTCCGAATGGGGCGATTCTTGCGCCGTTGGACTCACGACAGGTAGGGCTACGTTTCCCATGTGTACTGGTTTTTCCCATTCCGAGCTTTTCTTGGGGTTTTCGGATCATCTTGTGACCTCTTTTTCTGGGGCGGAGTTTTGGACAGTGTTGCAGTATTTTGATGATATCTTCGCGCACATGCATCGGATTGGAGCAATTCAAAAGGCGTTTTGCATCTACACATCACGAGGAATATCCCCAAATTTTCTTGGAATTTTCTGAATATTTTTCGAAGGTGAGAAATCTCTGTGTACAGAAGTGTTTGCTACAGTTTTTGAGAGCAGTTTATTTCGGGGTGGTTCCCTTGCCGGATTTATTTCTCAGTGTAGGAAACTCGGATTTGAGCGTGCAGGTACTCGTTTCGACGGGTTCGTCGCGAGGATCGTGAGAGTATTTTTCTTGGATTTTTCTGGGCACTCCTCGCAGGTAAAGACAGGGCATCTTTGGACTGTTAGCTTTGGGACAGCATGTGTTGAATTAATTGTATGTTTTGGGGTAATTCTTGTTCAGTGATCGCGGCGGTTTAGCTTTTGGCCTGGAGCACTCTTTGGACTTGGAATTAGCGATCGAGGTGGGTGGTTGTTATACTCCTCAATTTTCTGACATGCCCCTAGGAATATTGGAGAGATCCTCCAATTGGTTTATTGAATGATTAATTATGGACATGCATGCTTAAAGTAAAATTGTGAGCCTTTCCAATGGAAATTACTATTGTGGATATTTGATAGTGGTTGGGACTTATACATGTTGGTATGGATGGAATGTTAGCGTTTAACCTTGCATGTGGATTGGATTATTTATTTTGGGCTTTACGATTATCCTGTTAGTGGTTGGTGCTATTGAGGATTTTATGACATGCATAGGTGGATAGTAATGCTTTATTATGGAACGTGGATTATAGACATGATGGTTATATCTATGCGGATCTATTAATTGTTACACATGTGGAACCACTATTGGTTGCCTTTTTCTTTATTTCCTTGAGAACACTTGCATGCTTGTATGGACATCTAGGTAGGCCATCTTTTATCGCTACACTTTCATGCTGGAACTTGACTTAGGAGAAACCTTGTTTGCTTCTTTCTCCTTTTCGTTAGTCAGGTGGGTTTGCTCGGGTTTGAGCAGGGGTTTGGGATAGTGTAGCCCGGGCCTGGATTATGGATCATGGGTTTTGGCGGCGACCGCGGATATTGGGCGGTTGACCGGATGTCGGTTATAGGACATCGGTGATAGGGCTTGATTATGGACTAGAGGGTTTTGTGGCAACCGCGGATAATAGGCGGTTGACCAGATGTCGGTTGTGGGACATGATTGTGATTGCGGGTTATTCCGGCGACCGCGGATATTGGGCGGTTGACCGGAGGTCGGTTGTTAGACCTGGTCGTGGATTGTGGGGTATTGCGGCAATCGCGGATATTGGGCGATTGACCGGATGGTTACTTTTGCACCTGATTGGGGAATCAGTTTCCTTTTAGTGGAGGGTTGTGTTCCACTGGGGGCTTTATAGTTGTGATCCAATCCTGCTTTTATCACCGGCGCGGTTATTGCCCGGTGATGCTTTTATCTTACCGGTGCGGTTATTGCCCGGTGGTGCTTTACTCGTGTGGGTAGCTCCCCTCGAGATCCCCTTCGGAGGCCGGGGCCGGACAGTTATGGACAGTTTTGCCATCACATCGGCGCGGCTTATTTGCCCGATGATGAGGGCGGCAGCAGGAGTTTTGCTATCACATCGGCGCGGCTTATTTGCCCGATGATGGGGGCGGCACAGATTGGGTTTATCTGGGACGGTTGGTTACTGTTGCATACGGTTGTTCCAGACTAGGACTGTATTTTAGAGGCATAGTAGTGGTAGATTTTCCCTTTTTGCAGCGGTTTCTTTTCTTACCACTCTCCTTTCCTTTTGCCTCTGGTAGACCTAGTGGGTGTGTTAGAGTTTGAGGTTTTACCCACTAGGGGAGGCTACTGGTTTACTAGTAGTTCTCACCCCCATTCTTCTTTTTCTTTTCTTCTCCTTTGTTTTGCAGAGCCTTCTGCGGGGGCTGCTGGATTTACAGCGGCGGGTCGTGGAGAGAGGACGGCCGAGTAGCTAGACAGCGGGCCCGACAGTGAGTAGCTAGACTGTACCTCTTATGTATCCTATCTCAGACGGTTGTACTTTTACTTTTGGGGTCTGGCTTTAGCCAGCTGGTTGTATTTTGTGGTGAGCTGGGAGAGACACTTGTACTTATTCTACAGTCATTTTGTTTTTTTTTTTCTTACTTCCAGTTCAGTCTGAGATGTAGTATTTTTCAGTTCAGCTCTGTTGTATTGCTCTATTTTGTATCTTTATTATTTGAGCAGGTTACCGGCGCTTCGTGTATGCGGAAAATTCCGTGTGCACGGCGGATCTGTAGACGAGCCCGAGTTCTGGTTTACACTCGGGGCGTGACAGATTAGGTGGTATCAGATCTTAGGGATAGGTCAGTTGGGACTTAGGAAACCCTAGGCTTTTGGCTAGCCCTAGGATGATAGGGCGTGAGGGACGTGACAAATTGCGAAAGTCGGTGATTTAGTTTTTGACTCTTCCAGAGAGTGAAGAGGGATCGACATACCCTATTTTCTGTGGGACCGTTATGTTGGCTGCAGACAACATAAAGTTACAGAAATAGGGGGATGTCCTTGACTTTCGCTAGATTGGGTCGTGTGGGGTTGTGTGGCTGACTTGTGGTTTCTTGTGGCAGATGCCTCCCCGACGTCGGATTCCTACCAGGGGTGCCCCTACACCCCCTGTTGAGCCAGGACAGGCTGGACCTTCGGAGATTGCTGAGTTGAGGGCAATGGTGGCCCAACTGGCTGAGACCAACCGCCGGCAGGAGCAGCGGATTGAGCAGCTACTGGCGCAGAGAGAGGCGCCGCCTCCGACAGTTCTTGAGGCCCCGGCACCACCTGTGGTACCACTGGTGCCGACGGCACCATCATCGAGTAGCGGGGCTCGGGGAGTGGCCCAGACTTTGACCCCGGCCGAGGAGCAGGATATTGCTGACAAACTTGTTAAGTTTTGTAAGCGCGAACCGCCTAGATTCTCAGGGCGGGACATGCAGCCGTGGGAGGTTGGGACATGGCTATCAGCGATGGAGAAGATTTTCGGGGATTTCTTCATCGACCCGAGGTACAGAGTTCATCTGGCGGTACACTGCCTGGATGGAGATGCAGATGTTTGGTGGCGTCGAGTGGAGCCACGGGATTTCCAGATTTCTCGACAGTTACCCTGGTCTGAGTTTCGGCGTATGGTATTGGATACCTATTTTCCGACGAGCGTGAAGAGAAAACTGGAGGATGATTTGAAGAACCTTCAGCAGGGCGATCGGCCGGTTCAGGATTACTATCAGGAGTTCATACAGTTGCTAAACTGCGTGCCCTTTGTCGCCCGGGATGGACCACACCAGGTCGAGTTATTCGAGGCAGGCCTCCGCAGCGAGATTTATACCCTAGTGCATGCACAGCGACTCCAGACTCTTAAGGAGGCCGTCGATCACGCCGAATGGGTGGAGAGAGGCGACATAGTGGTGGCGAGGCGAGGCGGGATGGTTGCACAGAGTTCCGTTAGGAAACGACCAGTACCCGAGGACGAGGGATCGGCTAGCGTGTGGAGACCGCCGCGGTCTCAGTTACCTAGCCATGGGCGTGCGGATCAGCGAGAGCCTAGTGGATCTCAGAGGCCATCGCGGCAGCAGCCGGAGTCTCAGCATCAGGCACAGGGACAGCATCAGCCGGGACAGCCACGGCTTCGCGACAGAGACAGATGTATATTCTGCGGGGGATCTCATTTGTCGCACACCTGTGATCAGAGGTGGGGTCGTTGTTACAAATGTGGACAGTCAGGCCACATTCGGGCTTTGTGCCCCTTTTCGACTGCAGCGGCACCTTCATCAGCATCGGCCCCTTTTCCGCCTCAGCAGCAGTTGTCAGCTCAGCGGCTTTATGCTCCAGCGAGCGGATCACCTTCTTTTTACCCGGCGGATCACCGGCCACCGGCTCAGAGCGGTCGGGTCTACGCCGCTCAGGTGGAGGATTTTACGGCAGGCGACCTTGTGGTGACAGGTATTATTTCTTTTTTTTGTTATTTTATTTTATTTACCGGCATTGGTTTTGCATTGTCTAGCATTGGAGCATCCTAGTCATCGATTGGGGTAGGACGGTTACCTTGGGTTCGGGAGGTTTATATTCTCGATCCTCGGCTTGTAGGGGAGTGTTGTTGGTCCTGCCCGGTGTAGTTGAGTCCTTGATAGTACCGGTAGACCTGATGGTCTTATGCTAGTTTTGGGTTTTGGGATTTGGTACTTAGGACGGTTTGGCTGGCTCGTTTTTTTCTTCTTTTCGCGGCGGTTGATTTGTGCCGCGAGGACGGTCCTCGAGGGAGGGGCTAGGCCGGGGGTAGATGGTGTGTGGGGTTGCTCGGGGGCTATCTTTGCCTCTATGGTTTCGACTTTGTGAGCGGGACGGGTGTCCCGCCGTGGCGGCGCAGCCTTTCTGGCTAGCGTGGTTGTGGGATACCCCGGGAGTGCGGAGGTACTCACGTTGAGCTTGTTGCTCTTGGACTCGGTAGCTCGAGCGGTTAGCCCAGTTGTACTTGATCGAGGTGGTGCATTTTCTGGGGTGCCCGCCTCTTTTCTGTTCTTGTAAGAGACCCGAGGTTTGAGTCGCGTCTCTGGAGGAGGTACTTGACAGCTTTGGGAGCTTGAGTGGTGGACGATTGGATTTTACTCCCTCTTTTTGGTTGAGGTTTCTGGTTGAGGATTGATTTTAGTTTCGAGGACGAAACTTTCTTTTAGTGGGGGAGGATGTGATGACCTGGATCTCTGCAGAGCTGTGGTTGAGTCATTTGTGACATCTGGGGAGCTTGTACTGTGTGTTGGAGGTGTTTGTGCACCAATTGGGCAGTTGTGGCGGACTTTCGGGCTTACTGGATCACGTGGGTGATCAATGGACTCCGTCGGATCGTTAGAAGTGGTTTTGCGCGATGCGGATATTAAAAAATGGACTCAGCGCGAAGTTTGGACCAAGGAATACCTTTCCGGATGCCATCGGCAAATTTTGGGGTTAGAATTTGGCAAAATGGACATCAAATTCGGATTCAGCCGCGAAAACGGTCAAAACGGACTACCCACTGTGTTATTATTGAGCATCGGGTACTGTTCATGCCGGAACAGTGTTCCGGCCGGCGCCGGCGGGCAGCGGCGCGGCGGCGGGCAGCGGCGGAGCGGCCGCGGGCAGCGCGGCGGGCGAGGCGCGGGCCGCCCGTCCACGCGGCAGGCGTGCACCCGGGGGCGGGACGCGTGGCGGCTCGGGAGTGGGCCGGTCCGCGGGGCGGGGTCTAACGGAGATGCGGGGCGCACCGGTGGACCGGGGTGGACACGTGTCGGTTTTTGGTTGCGGGCTCACGCAGGCGTGGACCGACGGAGCGTGAGTGCCTCTGAACAGTGCGCGGCAGGGGGTGACAGGCGGCGCGCCAGGGTTGGTCGGAGGAGATAGTGCGGGCCAGGGGCGCCCTGTGATTCGCAGGCTCCACCCACCCGCGTTGTACCAGGCGGGCCACGCGGCACTGCGCGGGAGGCGGGGAAGGTTGTTGCCTGTTCGGGGGGCGACGTGGAGGCCCGTGGCGATTTCGGGCGCGCACAGTGTTGGGCCGGGCCCAACACTGTAGCGCCCGAAAATCGGAGCGCCCGAAAGTGGGGACCCATTGGTCATTTCCCCAATTGTTTTTCCTGGCCTATAAATAGGCCGAGTTCAACAGGGAAGAACTTTTTCCCTGTTCCTCCTTTCACAGTGCCACCTTCACGAGATTTCTTCATTCTCCCAGAGCCGGATCCATCTGCAGATTCCAGGATTTTTCTGCGGCACGCATCCCAAGGTTTCTATTTTTGCGGCGCGGCGCGACGCTCGTTCGTTTGTGATCTTCTTCGTCGCATTTTGGTGCAGGACTCCCCCGGCTTACTCCGACCTCCGAATGGGGCGATTCTTGCGCCGTTGGACTCACGACAGGTAGGGCTACGTTTCCATGTGTACTGGTTTTTCCCATTCCGAGCTTTTCTTGGGGTTTTCGGATCATCTTGTGACCTCTTTTTCTGGGGCGGAGTTTTGGACAGTGTTGCAGTATTTTGATGATATCTTCGCGCACATGCATCGGATTGGAGCAATTCAAAAGGCGTTTGCATCTACACATCACGAGGAATATCCCCAAATTTTCTTGGAATTTCTGAATATTTTTCGAAGGTGAGAAATCTCTGTGTACAGAAGTGTTTGCTACAGTTTTTGAGAGCAGTTTATTTCGGGGTGGTTCCCTTGCCGGATTTATTTCTCAGTGTAGGAAACTCGGATTTGAGCGTGCAGGTACTCGTTTCGACGGGTTCGTCGCGAGGATCGTGAGAGTATTTTCTCTGGATTTTTCTGGGCACTCCTCGCAGGTAAAGACAGGGCATCTTTGGACTGTTAGCTTTGGGACAGCATGTGTTGAATTTAATTGTATGTTTTGGGGGTAATTCTTGTTCAGTGATCGCGGCGGTTTAGCTTTTGGCCTGGAGCACTCTTTGGACTTGGAATTAGCGATCGAGGTGGGTGGTTGTTATACTCCTCAATTTTCTGACATGCCCCTAGGAATATTGGAGAGATCCCTCCAATGGTTTATTGAATGATTAATTATGGACATGCATGCTTAAAGTAAAATTGTGAGCCTTTCCAATGGAAATTACTATTGTGGATATTTGATAGTGGTTGGGACTTATACATGTTGGTATGGATGGAATGTTAGCGTTTAACCTTGCATGTGGATTGGATTATTTATTTTGGGCTTTACGATTATCCTGTTAGTGGTTGGTGCTATTGAGGATTTTATGACATGCATAGGGGATAGTAATGCTTTATTATGGAACGTGGATTATAGACATGATGGTTATATCTATGCGGATCTATTAATTGTTACACATGTGGAACCACTATTGGTTGCCTTTTCTTTATTTCCTTGAGAACACTTGCATGCTTGTATGGACATCTAGGTAGGCCATGCTTTTATCGCTACACTTTCATGCTGGAACTTGACTTAGGAGAAACCTTGTTTGCTTCTTTCTCCTTTCGTTAGTCAGGTGGGTTTGCTCGGGTTGAGCAGGGGTTTGGGATAGTGTAGCCCGGGCCTGGATTATGGATCATGGGTTGTTGGCGGCGACCGCGGATATTGGGCGGTTGACCGGATGTCGGTTATAGGACATCGGTGATAGGGCTTGATTATGGACTAGAGGGTTTTGTGGCAACCGCGGATAATAGGCGGTTGACCAGATGTCGGTTGTGGGGACATGATTGTGATTGCGGGTTATTCCGGCGACCGCGGATATTGGGCGGTTGACCGGAGGTCGGTTGTTAGACCTGGTCGTGGATTGTGGGGTATTGCGGCAATCGCGGATATTGGGCGATTGACCGGATGGTTACTTTTGCACCTGATTGGGGAATCAGTTTTCTTTTAGTGGAGGGTTGTGTTCCACTGGGGGCTTTATAGTTGTGATCCAATCCTGCTTTTATCACCGGCGCGGTTATTGCCCGGTGATGCTTTTATCTTACCGGCGCGGTTATTGCCCGGTGGTGCTTTACTCGTGTGGGTAGCTCCCCTCGAGATCCCTTCGGAGGCCGGGGCCGGACAGTTATGGACAGTTTTGCTATCACATCGGCGCGGCTTATTTGCCCGATGATGAGGGCGGCAGCAGGAGTTTTGCTATCACATCGGCGCGGCTTATTTGCCCGATGATGAGGGCGGCACAGATTGGGTTTATCTGGGACGGTTGGTTACTGTTGCATACGGTTGTTCCAGACTAGGACTGTATTTTAGAGGCATAGTAGTGGTAGATTTTCCCTTTTTGCAGCGGTTTCTTTTCTTACCACTCTCCTTTCCTTTTGCCTCTGGTAGACCTAGTGGGTGTGTTAGAGTTTGAGGTTTTACCCACTAGGGGAGGCTACTGGTTTACTAGTAGTTCTCACCCCCATTCTTCTTTTTCTTTTCTTCTCCTTTGTTTTGCAGAGCCTTCTGCGGGGGCTGCTGGATTTACAGCGGCGGGTCGTGGAGAGAGGACGGCCGAGTAGCTAGACAGCGGGCCCGACAGTGAGTAGCTAGACTGTACCTCTTATGTATCCTATCTCAGACGGTTGTACTTTTACTTTTGGGGTCTGGCTTTAGCCAGCTGGTTGTATTTTGTGGTGAGCTGGGAGAGAAACTTGTACTTATTCTACAGTCATTTTGTTTTTTTTCTTACTTCCAGTTCAGTCTGAGATGTAGTATTTTTCAGTTCAGCTCTGTTGTATTGCTCTATTTTGTATCTTTATTATTTGAGCAGGTTACCGGCGCTTCGTGTATGCGAAAATTCCGTGTGCACGGCGGATCTGTAGACGAGCCCGAGTTCTGGTTTACACTCGGGGCGTGACACTCTGTTGTCATAATGTGTGGCTAGTTGTAGTAATATTTGCCATCTTGTTGCCATTTAGGTGTGGCTGGTTGCATTCCCTGTTGCCATATGTGTGCTGGTTTTCAATCCGTTGCCATCTCTTGGCCATAATGTTGCTGGTTGTAGTAATATTGCCATC
>CM055062.1:52307524-52406818 GCA_029204045.2 Tillandsia leiboldiana | reverse complement strand
CGTGATTGTGGGGTATTGCGGCATCGCGGGATAATGGGCGATTGACCGGTGGTTTACTTTTGCACCTGATTGGGGAATCATTTTCTTTTAGTGGAGGGTTGTGTTCCACTGGGGGCTTTATAGTTGTGATCCAATCCTGCTTTTATCACCGGCGCGGTTATTGCCCGGTGATGCTTTATCTTACCGGTGCGGTTTGTGCCCGGTGTGCTTTACTCCGTTGTGGGTAGCTCCCCTCGAGATCCCCTTCGGAGGCCGGGGCCGACAGTTATGGACAGTTTTGCCATCACATCGCGCGGCTTATTTGCCCGATGATGATGGCGGCAGCAGGAGTTTTGCTATCACATCGGCGCGGCTTATTTGCCCGATGATGAGGCGGGCACAGATTGGGTTTTATCTGGGACCGTTGGTTACTGTTGCATACGGTTGTTCCAGACTAGGACTTGTATTTGAGGCATAGTAGTGGTAGATTTCCCTTTTTGCAGCGGTTTCTTTTCTTACCACTCTTCCTTTCCTTTTGCCTCTGGTAGACCTAGTGGGTGGTGTTAGAGTTTGAGGTTTTACCCCTAGGGGAGGCTACTGGTTTACTAGTAGTTCTCACCCCCATTCTTCTTTTTCTTTTCTTCTCTTTGTTTTTGCAGAGCCTTCTGCGGGGCCTGCTGGATTTACAGCGGCGGGTCGTGGAGAGAGACGGCCGAGTAGCTAGACAGCGGGCCCGACAGTGAGTAGCTAGACTGTACCTCTTATGTATCCTATCTCAGACGGTTGTACTTTTACTTTTGGGGTCTGGCTTTAGCCAGCTGGTTGTATTTTGTGGTGAGCTGGGAGAGAAACTTGTACTTATTCTACAGTCATTTTGTTTTTTTTTTTCTTACTTCCAGTTCAGTCTGAGATGTAGTATTTTTCAGTTCAGCTCTGTTGTATTGCTCTATTTTGTATCTTATTATTTGAGCAGGTTACCGGCGCTTCGTGTATGCGGAAAATTCCGTGTGCACGGCGGATCTGTAGACGAGCCCGAGTTCTGGGTTTTACACTCGGGGCGTGACAGATTAGGTGGTATCAGATCTTAGGGATAGGTCAGTTGGGACTTAGGAAACCCTAGGCTTTTGGCTAGCCCTAGGATGATAGGGCGTGAGGGACGTGACAAATTGCGAAAGTCGGTGATTTAGTTTTTGACTCTTCCAGAGAGTGAAGAGGGATCGACATACCCTATTTTCTGTGGGACCGTTATGTTGGCTGCAGACAACATAAAGTTACAGAAATAGGGGATGTCCTTGACTTTCGCTAGATTGGGTCGTGTGGGGTTGTGTGGCTGACTTGTGGTTTCTTGTGGCAGATGCCCTCCCCGACGTCGGATTCCTACCAGGGGTGCCCCTACACCCCCTGTTGAGCCAGGACAGGCTGGACCTTCGGAGATTGCTGAGTTGAGGGCAATGGTGGCCCAACTGGCTGAGACCAACCGCCGGCAGGAGCAGCGGATTGAGCAGCTACTGGCGCAGAGAGAGGCGCCGCCTCCGACAGTTCTTGAGGCCCCGGCACCACCTGTGGTACCACTGGTGCCGACGGCACCATCATCGAGTAGCGGGGCTCGGGGAGTGGCCCAGACTTTGACCCGGCCGAGGAGCAGGATATTGCTGACAAACTTGTTAAGTTTTGTAAGCGCGAACCGCCTAGATTCTCAGGGCGGGACATGCAGCCGTGGGAGGTTGGGACATGGCTATCAGCGATGGAGAAGATTTTCGGGGATTCTTCATCGACCCGAGGTACAGAGTTCATCTGGCGGTACACTGCCTGGATGGAGATGCAGATGTTTGGTGGCGTCGAGTGGAGCCACGGGATTTCAGATTTTCGACAGTTACCCTGGTCTGAGTTTCGGCGTATGGTATTGGATACCTATTTTCCGACGAGCGTGAAGAGAAAACTGGAGGATGATTTGAAGAACCTTCAGCAGGGCGATCGGCCGGTTCAGGATTACTATCAGGAGTTCATACAGTTGCTAACTGCGTGCCCTTTGTCGCCCGGGATGGACCACACCAGGTCGAGTTATTCGAGGCAGGCCTCCGCAGCGAGATTTATACCCTAGTGCATGCACAGCGACTCCAGACTCTTAAGGAGGCCGTCGATCACGCCGAATGGGTGGAGAGAGGCGACATAGTGGTGGCGAGGCGAGGCGGGATGGTTTGCACAGAGTTCCGTTAGGAAACGACCAGTACCCGAGGACGAGGGATCGGCTAGCGTGTGGAGACCGCCGCGGTCTCAGTTACCTAGCCATGGGCGTGCGGATCAGCGAGAGCCTAGTGGATCTCAGAGGCCATCGCGGCAGCAGCCGGAGTCTCAGATCAGGCACAGGGACAGCATCAGCCGGGACAGCCACGGCTTCGCGACAGAGACAGATGTATATTCTGCGGGGGATCTCATTTGTCGCACACCTGTGATCAGAGGTGGGGTCGTTGTTACAAATGTGGACAGTCAGGCCACATTCGGGCTTTGTGCCCCTTTTCGACTGCAGCGGCACCTTCATCAGCATCGGCCCCTTTTCCGCCTCAGCAGCAGTTGTCAGCTCAGCGGCTTTATGCTCCAGCGAGCGGATCACCTTCTTTTTAACCCGGCGGATCACCGGCCACCGGCTCAGAGCGGTCGGGTCTACGCCGCTCAGGTGGAGGATTTTACGGCAGGCGACCTTGTGGTGACAGGTATTATTTCTTTTTTTTGTTATTTTATTTATTTACCGGCATTGGTTTTGCATTGTCTAGCATTGGAGCATCCTAGTCATCGATTGGGGTAGGACGGTTACCTTGGGTTCGGGAGGTTTATATTCTCGATCCTCGGCTTGTAGGGGAGTGTTGTTGGTCCTGCCCGGTGTAGTTGAGTCCTTGATAGTACCGGTAGACCTGATGGTCTTATGCTAGTTTTGGGTTTTGGGATTTGGTACTTAGGACGGTTTGGCTGGCTCGTTTTTTTCTTCTTTTCGCGGCGGTTGATTTGTGCCGCGAGGACGGTCCTCGAGGGAGGGGCTAGGCCGGGGGTAGATGGTGTGTGGGGTTGCTCGGGGGCTATCTTTGCCTCTATGGTTTCGACTTTGTGAGCGGGACGGGTGTCCCGCCGTGGCGGCGCAGCCTTTCTGGCTAGCGTGGTTGTGGGATACCCCGGGAGTGCGGAGGTACTCACGTTGAGCTTGTTGCTCTTGGACTCGGTAGCTCGAGCGGTTAGCCCAGTTGTACTTGATCGAGGTGGTGCATTTTCTGGGGTGCCCGCCTCTTTTCTGTTCTTGTAAGAGACCCGAGGTTTGAGTCGCGTCTCTGGAGGAGGTACTTGACAGCTTTGGGAGCTTGAGTGGTGGACGATTGGATTTTTACTCCCTCTTTTTGGTTGAGGTTTCTGGTTGAGGATTGATTTTAGTTTCGAGGACGAAACTTTCTTTTAGTGGGGGAGGATGTGATGACCTGGATCTCTGCAGAGCTGTGGTTGAGTCATTTGTGACATCTGGGGAGCTTGTACTGTGTGTTGGAGGTGTTTGTGCACCAATTGGGCAGTTGTGGCGGACTTCGGGCTTACTGGATCACGTGGGTGATCAATGGACTCCGTCGGATCGTTAGAAGTGGTTTTGCGCGATGCGGATATTAAAAATGGACTCAGCGCGAAGTTTGGACCAAGGAATACCTTTCCGGATGCCATCGGCAAATTTTGGGGTTAGAATTTGGCAAAATGGACATCAAATTCGGATTCAGCGCGCGAAAACGGTCAAAACGGACTACCCACTTGTTATTATTGAGCATCGGGTACTGTTCATGCCGGAACAGTGTCTCCGGCCGCCGGCGGGCAGCGGCGGCGGCGGCGGGCAGCGGCGGAGCGGCCGCGGGCAGCGCGGCGGGCGAGGCGCGGGCCGCCCGGTCCACGCGGCAGGCGTGCACCGGGGGCGGGACGCGTGGCGGCTCGGGAGTGGGCCGGTCCGCGGGGCGGGGTCTACGGAGATTGCGGGGCGCACGGTGGACCGGGGTGGACACGTGTCGGTTTTTGGTTGGCGGGCTCACGCAGGCTGGGACCACGGAGCGTGGAGTGCCTCGGAAACAGTGCGCGGCAGGGGGTGACAGGCGGCGCGCCAGGGTTGGTCGGAGGAGATAGTGCGGGCCAGGTGGCGCCCTGTGATTCGCGGGCGCCACCCACCCGCGTTGACCAGGCGGGCCACGCGGCACTGCGCGGGAGGCGGGGAAGGTTGTTGCCTGTTCGGGGGGCGACGTGGAGGCCCGTGGCGATTTCGGGCGCGCACAGTGTTGGGCCGGGCCCAACACTGTAGCCGCCCGAAAATCGGGAGCGCCCGAAAGTGGGGACCCATTGGTCATTTCCCCAATTGTTTTTCCTGGCCTATAAATAGGCCGAGTTCAACAGGGAAGAACTTTTTCCCTGTTCCTCCTTTCACAGTGCCACCTTCACGAGATTTCTTCATCTCCCAGAGCCGGATCCATCTGCAGATTCCAGGATTTTTCTGCGGCACGCATCCCAAGGTTTCTATTTTTGCGGCGCGGCGCGACGCTCGTTCGTTTGTGATCTTCTTCGTCGCATTTTGGTGCAAGGACTCCCCCGGCTTACTCCGACCTCCGAATGGGGCGATTCTTGCGCCGTTGGACTCACGACAGGTAGGGCTACGTTTCCCATGTGTACTGGTTTTTCCCATTCCGAGCTTTTCTTGGGGTTTTCGGATCATCTTGTGACCTCTTTTTCTGGGGCGGAGTTTTGGACAGTGTTGCAGTATTTTGATGATATCTTCGCGCACATGCATCGGATTGGAGCAATTCAAAAGGCGTTTTGCATCTACACATCACGAGGAATATCCCCAAATTTTCTTGGAATTTTCTGAATATTTTTCGAAGGTGAGAAATCTCTGTGTACAGAAGTGTTTGCTACAGTTTTTGAGAGCAGTTTATTTCGGGGTGGTTCCCTTGCCGGATTTATTTCTCAGTGTAGGAAACTCGGATTTGAGCGTGCAGGTACTCGTTTCGACGGGTTCGTCGCGAGGATCGTGAGAGTATTTTTCTTGGATTTTTCTGGGCACTCCTCGCAGGTAAAGACAGGGCATCTTTGGACTGTTAGCTTTGGGACAGCATGTGTTGAATTTAATTGTATGTTTTGGGGTAATTCTTGTTCAGTGATCGCGGCGGTTTAGCTTTTGGCCTGGAGCACTCTTTGGACTTGGAATTAGCGATCGAGGTGGGTGGTTGTTATACTCCTCAATTTTCTGACATGCCCCTAGGAATATTGGAGAGATCCTCCAATTGGTTTATTGAATGATTAATTATGGACATGCATGCTTAAAGTAAAATTGTGAGCCTTTCCAATGGAAATTACTATTGTGGATATTTGATAGTGGTTGGGACTTATACATGTTGGTATGGATGGAATGTTAGCGTTTAACCTTGCATGTGGATTGGATTATTTATTTTGGGCTTTACGATTATCCTGTTAGTGGTTGGTGCTATTGAGGATTTTATGACATGCATAGGTGGATAGTAATGCTTTATTATGGAACGTGGATTATAGACATGATGGTTATATCTATGCGGATCTATTAATTGTTACACATGTGGAACCACTATTGGTTGCCTTTTTCTTTATTTCCTTGAGAACACTTGCATGCTTGTATGGACATCTAGGTAGGCCATCTTTTATCGCTACACTTTCATGCTGGAACTTGACTTAGGAGAAACCTTGTTTGCTTCTTTCTCCTTTTCGTTAGTCAGGTGGGTTTGCTCGGGTTTGAGCAGGGGTTTGGGATAGTGTAGCCCGGGCCTGGATTATGGATCATGGGTTTTGGGCGGCGACCGCGGATATTGGGCGGTTGACCGGATGTCGGTTATAGGACATCGGTGATAGGGCTTGATTATGGACTAGAGGGTTTTGTGGCAACCGCGGATAATAGGCGGTTGACCAGATGTCGGTTGTGGGACATGATTGTGATTGCGGGTTATTCCGGCGACCGCGGATATTGGGCGGTTGACCGGAGGTCGGTTGTTAGACCTGGTCGTGGATTGTGGGGTATTGCGGCAATCGCGGATATTGGGCGATTGACCGGATGGTTACTTTTGCACCTGATTGGGGAATCAGTTTCCTTTTAGTGGAGGGTTGTGTTCCACTGGGGGCTTTATAGTTGTGATCCAATCCTGCTTTTATCACCGGCGCGGTTATTGCCCGGTGATGCTTTTATCTTACCGGTGCGGTTATTGCCCGGTGGTGCTTTACTCGTGTGGGTAGCTCCCCTCGAGATCCCCTTCGGAGGCCGGGGCCGGACAGTTATGGACAGTTTTGCCATCACATCGGCGCGGCTTATTTGCCCGATGATGAGGGCGGCAGCAGGAGTTTTGCTATCACATCGGCGCGGCTTATTTGCCCGATGATGAGGGCGGCACAGATTGGGTTTATCTGGGACGGTTGGTTACTGTTGCATACGGTTGTTCCAGACTAGGACTGTATTTTAGAGGCATAGTAGTGGTAGATTTTCCCTTTTTGCAGCGGTTTCTTTTCTTACCACTCTCCTTTCCTTTTGCCTCTGGTAGACCTAGTGGGTGTGTTAGAGTTTGAGGTTTTACCCACTAGGGGAGGCTACTGGTTTACTAGTAGTTCTCACCCCCATTCTTCTTTTTCTTTTCTTCTCCTTTGTTTTGCAGAGCCTTCTGCGGGGGCTGCTGGATTTACAGCGGCGGGTCGTGGAGAGAGGACGGCCGAGTAGCTAGACAGCGGGCCCGACAGTGAGTAGCTAGACTGTACCTCTTATGTATCCTATCTCAGACGGTTGTACTTTTACTTTTGGGGTCTGGCTTTAGCCAGCTGGTTGTATTTTGTGGTGAGCTGGGAGAGAAACTTGTACTTATTCTACAGTCATTTTGTTTTTTTTTTCTTACTTCCAGTTCAGTCTGAGATGTAGTATTTTTCAGTTCAGCTCTGTTGTATTGCTCTATTTTGTATCTTTATTATTTGAGCAGGTTACCGGCGCTTCGTGTATGCGGAAAATTCCGTGTGCACGGCGGATCTGTAGACGAGCCCGAGTTCTGGTTTACACTCGGGGCGTGACACTCCTGTTGTCATAATGTGTGCTAGTTGTAGTAATATTGCCATCTTGTTGCCATTATGTGTGCTGGTTGCATTCCTGTTGCCATAATGTGTGCTGGTTTTCATCCTGTTGCCATCTTCTTGCCATAATGTTTGCTGGTTGTAGTAATATTGCCATCTTGTTTGAGAGAAATGTGTGCTGGTTGCACTCCTGTTCCTATCTTGTTGCCATAATGTGTGCTGGTTATTATCATGTTGCCATCTTGCCATAATGTGTGCTGGTTGTAGTAATATTGTCATCTTGTTTGAGCGAAATGTGTGCTGGTTGCACTCATGTTCCCATCTTGTTGCCATAATGTGTACTGGTTGTCATCCTGTTGCCATCTTCTTGCCATAATGTGTGCTGGTTGTAGTAATATTGCCATCTTGTTGCCATTATGTGTGCTGGTTGCACTCCTGTTGCCATAATGTGTGCTGGTTTTCATCCTGTTACCATCTTCTTGCCATAATGTTTGCTGGTTGTAGTAATATTGCCATCTTGTTTGAGAGAAATGTGTGCTGGTTGCACTCCTGTTCCCATCTTGTTGCCATAATGTGTGCTGGTTGTCATCCTGTTGATATCTTCTTGTCATAATGTGTGCTGGTTGTAGTAATATTGCCATCTTGTTTGAGAGAAATGTGTGCTGGTTGCACTCCTGTTCCCATCTTGTTGCCATAATGTGTGCTGGTTGTCATCCTGTTGCCATATTCTTGCCATAATGTGTGCTGGTTGTAGTAATATTGCCATCTTGTTTGGGAGAAATGTGTGCTAGTTGCACTCATGTTCCCATCTTGTTGCCATAATGTGTGCTGGTTGTCATCCTGTTGCCATCTTCTTGCCATAATGTGTGCTGGTTGTAGTAATATTGCCATCTTTTTTGAGAGCAATGTGTGCTGGTTGAACTCCTATTGCCATCTCCTTGCCATAATGTGTGTTGTTTGTCACCCTGTTGGCATCTTGTGTGCTGGTTGTGTGTATGCTTCCTATCCCCTGTTGCCATCTTATGTGATGTTTGTGTGTATGCGACCTATCCACCTATTGCTTAAGATCTGATAAACAAATCGACGATGATGACGGTTGCCATAAGTATCTGATGGATGGCATGGATTTACAATCCACTACACCCCCATACCATTTGGCAATCATTTGAGTCAAAAAAATTTTATAAAAAGGAATATGCAATCGGATGATAGGCAACATACACACAAATAGCACATAAGAAGGCAATAGGGTGATAGGCAGCATACACACAACCAGCGCACAAGATGGCATAGGGTGACAACCAGCACACATTATGGCAAGAAGATGGCAACAGGAGTGCAACAAGCACACATTTCTCTCTAACAAGATGGCAATATTACTACAACCAGCACGCATTATGGCAAGAAGGTGACAACCAGCACACATTATGGCAACAAGATGGCAATATGTTGACAACCAGCACACAAAATGGGCATACATATAAAGTTGGAAAAACGGTTTTGTCGGATAATTGCTAAAAATATCGACGATGATGACGGTTTCCATAAGTATCTGATGGATGACATGGATTTACAATCCACTGCACCCACATACCATTTGGCAATCAATTGAGTCAATTACTATTTAAATTTACTAAATAGTTGCAATGATTGAAATTTCCCGGCATTACCCGTTCAATTAGATAGCACCGAATGATTTGAACTACACCTTTTTCATCTTGTATGCTTCACTATTGAACTACGTAAGCAATTCACTTTAATTTGTACATTAATTATTGTTATCATTATGCCTTTGTATACATCATATAACTCTTATTCCAGATGCATCTCTTCAAGAAACATACAAAGACTCTTGCAAGAAAGAGTGTGGCTTTCGACCCGCTCCCTAATATCCTAGGTTCTCAGGAGGGTAGTACCGGGCAACGTGCCCAACCTCATACCCGAACTCAAAATTGGTCTGAAAGTATGGACACAATTTTTTTGTCTTCGCTCACTGAAGAGCATACATTGGGGAACTACGTGAATGGGTCGTTCACCAGTGTAGCCTGGGTTCACATCATTTCTGCATTCAATGCTAGGACCAATTTGCAATTAACCAAATAACAGATCAAGAATCGGCTAAAAGTTTTAAAGCGCACATTCATGCTTTATAACTGTTTAGCCAACAATAGTGGATGGGGCTGGGACTATATTAACAATATCCCGACTGCCGGTGATCCAACTGACTGGGATGCAGTGATAGCTGTAAATTAAACCTATAAGTCATAAAGTTTTTTCTAAAGTCTCGCGTACTATACGCATAATTGACATTATACATTCCTTTAATCTTTCTCTAGGAAAATCCGGCATATGGAAAATGTCAAGATAGGTCGTTTCCGGCATATAAGGATCTGGCGTTCTTGACAGAAAAAATAACGACCACTGGCCGATATGGTTTTTCTTCAACTATGCCTGCAGCTCAAACTGTTCAAAGTTCATCCTCATCTTCCCCTGGTGAGGATGATACTGTACCTCGGGTAAGAATGTCGGCTTTCAATATCTCGCCTACTCCATTTGAAGCAGGATCTTCTGCATCGCCTCAATATGCGAATATCAGGGCGACGCAAACCTCCGACTCCCTAAGCCCTACTGAAATCCCCAATGTCGGAGGTAGTGGTAGTAGTAGCGGTCATAGCTCTGGGGGAAAACGACCACGCTCCCCACAACCCACAAACCCTCCACCCAAAAATACCTCGTCCTCTGGGGGACGGCGGCGCAAACCTGATGCCGGGCTTAGTGTAATCTCTGAGATGGTAGAAATAGGCAGGCAAAAACTTGAGCTTGCCCGTGAAATTTATCAGAGCGAAAAGACGAACAAACCTTTTATTCCAACCATTCAGGATTGCATGACCCGAGTGTATGCGATGCCAGGTATTACTCCAGAAAGAGTGCTTATTGCAGGCGACACACTGAAAGATCCAAATAATCGTCAACTCTTTATGACCATGACCGATGACTTAGCAGTAATGTGGGTTGACCGACAAGTGGCAATGCAAAATGTAATATATAAGCAATACTTTCTTGGATTGTAGGTTTTGTTTTAAACGTTTATGCCTTTGTTTGTGTCCTCAGACTGTTGACATCTTATATATTATGCTAAGAAGACAATTCTATTTTTTTGCATAATGTTTGATGTACTTTTTAAATATTGACTTTATTAACAAGAATGCTTGAAGTAGTGTTGTATTTCAACGTCATATGTTGCGATTGTCATTGTTGAATCTATATTGTACTTACAGCATAAATGGGTGATTCGAATTATGGTAATGTGTTTTCCTCCACAATCAATACCACCTTAAGGGACCTTTTAGATGATGATGATGATGACATATGGGATGATGTATTTGCGATGTTGGCTCAGAAAGGTTACTTCACATTTAGTCAAACTGTCGAAAAGCAACCGTGTCGTACCTGTCCATTTACAGGGCACCAGCTAATATGTGATATATTGAATGGCCATCCTGAGCGTGGGTACGACCAGTTTTGAATGCCGATCACGACTTTCATTGCACTGCGCGATGAGCTAGTCCGAAAGGGATTGGTACAAAACACACGCAATATGACAATTGAGGAACAGTTAGGAATATTTATATTTTGCGTAGGACATGGGGTGGCTAATAGGGTAATTGCTGAAACATTTCAACATTCGGGTGAAACTATCAGTCGACATTTCAACAATGTGCTTCGGGCGATTGTGACGTTGAAAGACGATTACATAACACTTCCGCCGAATAATGTTCCGGTGGATTCCCGAATTAGAGATAATGCAAATTTTCACCCATTCAAGGTATGTATGCTTTTATATTAGTGATTTTACTTATATGTCATTTTGATATTTTATTAATTGACTTAGTATGTTTGATGTTTACTGGCAGAATGCAATTGGTGCGATTGATGAGACACATATTCCCGCGGTTGTCAGCAAGAGCAAGCAACTGAGATTCCGGAATCGCAAAGGATTTACTTCTCAAAACATGATGGATGCAGTATCCTTTGACCATCACTTTCTATTTGTCTGCACTGGTTGGGAGGGATCAGCAGCTGACATGCGAGCACTCCGATGGGCTTGCGAAAGTGAAGGTTTCACAGTGCCTGAAGGTATATGGAACACCACATTTCTCTTACATTACTTTAATCATGGGGAATATAAAAATTTACATTGTATATGTTTCGTAAAATCTATAGGCAAATATTATTTGGTAGATTCAGGCTATGCAAATACAGAAAGATTTCTTACACCATATCGAGAGGAGCGTTACCACATTAGCCAATTTGATGGAAACACACGGGGGCGTACTCATCGAAGTCCGCGCGACCTATATAATCATCGACATGCTCAGTCACGCCCCGGAGTCGAAACTGTGACCCGGGCTCGCCAATAGATCCGCCGCCCATACGGTGAACCCCGTATAGACGAAGCGTCAAATCTGAAAAAGGAAGATACTATACTAAACAGATATCAGAGCTGAAAGTAAACTGCTAGAAATAAAATAAAATAATACAAGTCCAAAAGATACAATCCAAGTCCTCACCCAAAGATACAAAAGTCACTCTCAACAATAAAGGAAAGTACAACTCTAACCCTCACTACAAAGTCTCTCAACAAGAACTCTCAAAAAAATAAGGGTACGTCTACTCTCTGGACGACGACTGGTAGGGATCTAGCTCGCGACTCCCTCACCTCGATCAGAAGAAGCAGCAACAGGAGCAGCAGGAACAGGAGTAGAAGTCCCTGTGGGAAAAGACACCACGACGGGTGTGAGAACTACGTCCCAAGTAGTTCTCAGTGGGTGCCGCCAACAAGCCCAACGGTCTGCCCACTAAGTCTACTAGAGGCATAGGTAACATATGCAGTGCTGTAAGGAAAGCTGGGAAAAGTAACTCTACAGGTACTATACCTCTATCTAGATGCCCAAAGTGTGGAACAGAAAGAACATGATGCCACAACTAACTCTCATCTCTGATCACCCAATCTAAACTGACTGCCACAACGGGTCCAGTCAAACCTGCGCAAACCTACTGCCGTTACGTCCCGGAGGAGCGGACTTACGTAGGGCGTCCATGACTGCCAAAACTGGCTCAGCCAGAGGGACGGTATCCGTGACTGCCAAAACTGGCTCAGCCGGAGGGATAAAACGTCGACAAGTCGCGATACCAAAGTGCAGACCCACCCCGGACGTGGCACTCGAGGGGAGCGACCCCAACGAGGACAAGGGTATTCGCGCACTCTGTCGAGCTGGCACTACAGGCTAAGATCCAAATCCTCGATCAACAAGATCGGCTAAAACCAACAAAACACTGTCTCACTCACAGGCTAGAGAACTACACTACCGAGACTCACTGTCACTCAGACGGCTCCCAAGGAACCCAGATCTACAACCACTGCCTCAACAGGCCAAACAGGCCGAACATCGCATCCACTGCGAACAACTGCCTCAACAGGCCAAACATCGCATCCACTGCGAACAACTGCCTCAACAGGCCGAACATCGCATCCACTGCGAACAACTGCCTCCACAGGCCAAACAGGCCGAACATCGCATCCACTGCGAACAACTGCCTCAACAGACCAAACACACTGGCTGGAGATACTCCACAGCCGGGACCCATTGTCACTCTGATGGCTCCCAAAGAACCCAGATCTACAGACTGCTATCAGACTCCACTCGGTTCCCAGACACGAGTGTAAATGCACCCCACAACAACCCGACCTCTCGGCCCGCAAACCGGGCGAGGAAAGCTAAGTCCAGAATGACTAGTAAAATAAAGTGATGTGGGAATGTCTAGAGCAATAAAGAAACCTAGCCCAAGTTGAAGTTTTCTACAGTCTGGCTGAACATGATACATATGACATGGGTGCTAGGTCAAGTTCCAAGATTTCAATAATTGACAAGATGTAGGAATCACAAAAAGATCACAAGATTCACGACTGATATACAAGAGTACTAACATACAGTTTTCACATGCTATTTAATCCAATTTCTAACATGCATGATCCTACATACATAGAATTAGCACGCAGTCCATAGATTTTGAAAGCAAGGTCACCCACCTGAACGTGCTAACAGTCCAAGGTTCCACAGCTGAAAACACCAGGAGCAACAATCTCAACTAATCCACAGCCCCGATGGTCCAAAGACATTGAACAAATCCTCCTGGTACAAACACACGGCTAACAGTTACACTTTAATTCCACAATTTACCCAAACAAGTTACATTCTGAATTCAGTCACAAAGATGTCACTTTTTCACCTGCAAAAAATGCTCCAAAAAATCCAATAAAAATACCACAGTGATCGTCGCGTCGACACCTTCGAAACGGGTACCTGCACGTCCAAATCCGAGCCCCGTAGGCCGAGTTACAAATTCCACAGTACAGGTGCGCAAACACTCACAACCACACAACTGTAAACTCATACACAGATAAAAGGGAAAAAAATATACCTCCGGGAAGGTCTCGGAAAAATCCAAGAAAAATATGGCAATGATCCTCGTGACGAGTAGATGAAAAAAGTGTATAGGCTCGTCTCGATCCAACACTCGAGTGAGGAGATAAAATTCCGGCAAGGGGCTGCTGTCCAAAAACTCCACCAGCAAACAGCGGCTTAGAAATGTCTCAAAAACCGTGCCATAAACTCTGAATCCAGCAAGATGATCAACATGAAAGTCGAAGACGTACCTCTCGTGAATCCAACGCCGTAGAAATCGTCCAAAAATACTGACGTAGTAGCTCTGTGGACCTCTCAGACCGAACTGCGACGATAACAGGCCTCCGATGAAAAATCGTCACTCTGTGCTCCGATGCCGAAGTCGTCGACGCTGAGGCTTCCAAAAATTCCGGGCCTCCGCCAGAAGATGTGCAGCACGAAGATCTCCAAGTTTGGTGAAGGGTCCAAAGGAAGGGGAGCTCGGGAAAAGGGGCAAAAATCCCAAGCCATCAGCCTATTTATAGGCCCAGCCCGAAAAAATCCAACTTTGGACTTTTGGGCCCAAAATCGGGCGCCCGGGCATTCCGGGCTGCTACAGTAACGGGCCCGGCCCGTTACTGTTCACGCCCGAAAATCTCCCAGCCCGCCACGCATCCACCCAAACAGCGAACAGCTGTTTGGGCCAACGGCGCTGCGCCACGTGGCCGAAGCGGCTGCCGACACGTGGCGCCCACGCGCGGGAGCCGAGGGTCAGCGCGCCCACTCGCGCCCACGCGCGCCTGTCGGGCACGCAACCCGAGGCAACCAAACCCCGCCCCCTGGACCACGAGCACAACACCCCACCAACCACCAAGCGACACGTGGCCACCCCTCGGTCCACCGTACACCCCGCCAAACCCATGGACCGCGCCTGCTGCGCCGGCCAACCGGAAGCCGCCACGTGGCCTGCGCCCGGGTGCACGCCTCCGCGGTGGACCGAGCACCAAAGCCGCTGCCTGCCGCCGCGCTCCGCCGCACGCCGCCGCCGCCGCCGGCGCCTCTCCGGCCGCCGAAACAGTAAACCCACACCTCGAAATGCGTGTTTTCGCGTCCGGGCTCCGAAAAATACAAGTAAATAGTCCATCTTGACCGTTTTCGCGCGCTGAATCCAAATCCGTAGTCCGTTTGGTCCAATTCCACTTCTAAAATTTGTCGAAAATTTCTGAAAAAGTAAACTTGATCCATTTTTCATGTCGGGTCACTTCCTTGGTTCCAATAAGCGCGCAAAAACCTCAGTCACCCAATATGGTTCTCCTGAAGTCACAGATCCAACAGTAATCCAAACGTGGGAATTTCCGGGTCCTCACATGCTCAATTGAGAAATGTGGTGGAGAAAATATTTGGTATTTTAAAGATGCGGTTCAAGATCTTGACTGTTGCAACACCGTTTCCATATAAAGTCCAATGTCAGATTGCGACGGCATGTTGCGTTATACACAATTTCATTCGACGACACCAAGGTACAGATGCTATCTTTAACGAAGAGTTAGAGGAACAACCTACGGAATTTGATGACGAGGAAACGGGTGATTATGTTGGTACTACAGAATCACGCAGAGGTGATGAGTTGCGCACATTTATAACTGACCAGTTATGGAGTAGTCGAAGTTAGATATATAATGGATTGTATTATATCGAATTGTATGCTTACAATGGGCTTGTAAAATAATCTATTATATGTAATTGCATGTAAGAAATGTGAATGTAAAGAACTGTCTAATGTGTGATCGTATGAACCTAATGGACTGAATTTTATATGATTGAATTTGCTAATTATTATGTTGGCCCTATAATTGGAGAACTTTCTGATTGTGTTATGTCATTATTTCTCACATGTGTTTGCACATTGTTGTCATTATTTCTCACATGTGTTTGAGCTGGTTTTCACCCTGTTGCCATCTTGTTGCCATAATGTGTGCTGGTTATCATCCTGGTGCCATCTTCTTGCCATAATGTGTGCTGGTTGTAGTAATATTGTCATCTTGTTAGAGAGAAATGTGTGCTGGTTGCACTCCTGTTGCCATCTTGGTGCCATAATGTGTGCTGGTTGTAGTAATATTGCATCTTGTTTGAGAGCAATGTGTGCTGGTTGAACTCCTATTGCCATTTTCTTGTCAGAAATGTATGCTGGTTGCACTCCTGTTGTCATCTCCTTGTCATAAAATTTTCTATCATTTTTAAATATTTTTAAATATTTAATATTTAATTATAAATATTATTTAAATTTTTTAATAGTAATCTAAATTTATTATAAGGTTGATTAATACCATAAATTGATTTAATTTTAAATTATATCATAAAGGACAAAATAGTCAATAAAAATATTTATACCCTCAAATCTTTTTATTCCTCTATATCCAACCAAACATAATTTTCTCTTATTCTTCTTATTCTTCTTATTCATTTATAATTTATCAAACATAATTTTCTTTATACCCAACCAAACAGAAATTTACATTAGTTCCTCCTAATACCATAACTTATACCTATCCCCGGTATAACCAATTTTTTTTTATCCCCGAACCAAACGGGCCCTAAGGGCTCGTTTGGCCTAGATTTTAAAAAACTGATTTTTATAGAATTGATTTTGGTTTGAAGAATTGTTTCTGGTCAAAAACTATAGAACGTTTGACTGAGCTTGAATGAAAAGTAATTTTTCTGATGTGATTTTTTTAAGGTGTTTGGTTCAAACTTTTTTTTATTTGTAAATAATAATTTTTTTCTAAATTTTATTTTAAAATAATTTAAATTTTGAATTTAAATTTTAAAATTTAAATTTCAAAAAATAATTTTAAATTTGATATTTTAATTTAAAATATAAATTTGAAAATCAAAAGTTCAATTTTTAAATTTTTAAATCAAAATTTTAAATTTAAATTTTAAATTTAAATTTTAAATTTTAAATTTTAAATCTAAATTTAAATTTAATAATTAAATTTGAAATTTAATCATAAATTTAAAATTTAAAATTATAAAATTTAAGATTTGAATTTTAAAATTTTAAATTGAAATTAAATCACTAAATTTAAAAATTAAAATTAAAAATTTTAAAAAGTAAAATTAAAATTAAAATTAACTTTAAATTTTAAATATAAAATCAAAATAAAATTTAAAATTTGAATCCAAAATCAGAATCAATTTTCAAGAAGCAAGTTTTAACTGCTTTTGATTTTGAATCTCGAAAATCAGAAAACTAATTCTAAAAATCAGAATCAGATTTTGAAAACTTAGTTTTTAAACGCTCTATTGATCCGAAAATTACTTTTGAATCCAAAATCATTTTTCAAAAGATAGGCCAAACAACCCTCTACCTGTACATTCCAAACAAAATGTATAATGTACACCATACCCATTCAAGGTAGGGACTCATTCACTTATCAATTCAAAATAATAAATAAAATTTATGAGGAAGGCTAGGTGTACACCCCATCCTAGAGTGGGGTAAGGTAGATGTAAGATATACACCCGTTATGAAGTGTACACCTATATATACCCAAAATTTATCTCATCATCAAATAAATAAGGGATAAGATATACATCTCGTTTGGATGGTATGAGATGCATTTTCCATCTAGGAATCAGGTGCGGCACGTTTCTTACCTCTGGTCCTCCTCTTCGTCTCTACTCCTCACTCTCCTCAAAAATGGCGGCCGCCGCATCCTCCTCCCTCGCGCTCGCCCCCTCCTCCTCCTCCTCCTCCTCCTCCTCCCACTCCAAAACCCTAAAACCCCCCTCTCCCAAAACCCTAACTGTAACCCTCCCCTTGGGCTTCTCCTCCTCCCTCTCCTCCTCCTCCCGAACCCTTCGCCGTCTCCTCTCCCGATCCCCCGCCGATGCGTCGCCGGGGATCGCCAGAGCGAGGCGGGGATGCGGCGGTGGCGGCGCACTTGGGGCGACGATGGTGTCGGTGCCCTCCATTGCCAAGCCCTTTCCCACTCTGGACTTCGAGACCTCGGTGTTTAAGAAGGAGAAGGTCACCCTTGCGGGCCATGAGGAGGTGTTGTTCCTCTAATCCCCCTTTTTCCCCAATTTTTTGGTCAATTTTTTGGTTTTTTACTTATATACCTCTCAATATACATGTCTCTCTACTTTTTTTCGCTCAAATTTGCACAAATATCCTTTTATTTAGCAGTTATAGACTTAAAGTGGCGTCATAGTAACAAAAATGCTGAATATTTGATAGGATTACTCCAGATGTAAGCTTTTGAAGGATATATATACGTAAATACATGCATTTGAGGAAGATATACACGCAAAAACTTTCTTTTTAATCTTTTTGTTCTAAATCTTAACTCTTTTTTTTCCCTTTTATTTTCGGTTAACAGTATATTGTACGAGGTGGGAGGGATCTGTTCCACTTGTTGCCTGACGCATTCAAGGGGATCAAACAGATTGGTGTGATAGGATGGGGATCACAGGTGATTGATTATTCCTTTTCAAATTCTCCTTTTTCTCTTATCATCATTTTATTATGTATTGAAAATGTCAGTGGGTATAAATTTAAGTGCTTGATTTAGTTCTCGAAGCATGTGTTCTCTTATTTTGATGTAGCTTATAATTCCTTCTTATGATGATGCAACCTTTTTTTAAACTGGCTGTGTAACATTGGAAATTAGAAGGATTAAGAGTATTTGGATGAGTTCCCAAGATCTAGATCCTCCACTTAGTGGGTGTTTGGTTTCCTAGAAAATATCCTAGAAAATAGTTTTCTGGTTGGAAAAATATTTTCCGTTTGTTTAGTTCGTAGGAAAAGCAGGTTTTTGGGACAAGTTTTTTCCAGATTTCATGCAAAAGTAGTGTTTTTGTTTTCTGAATGTTTTTATCCGGAAAACGAAAACTGTGGAAAAAGGTGTTTTCCATGGAAAACATTTTTTACGGAAAACAATTTCCACACTTTTCCGAGGAACCAAACACCCTGTTATTTGCAGAGAGAAGTAATGCAGAAACTGTTGACTGTCTTTTATTTGTTGAACAAGAAAGATTTTCAGATGAGGAAGGTTATCAGACCTGTTTGTAATGTAAGCAATCTAAAACGAAAGAAGAATTAAGGTTTGTAAGTTACACACCACATTGTACTATGTGATATGCATTACTGTTTGATTGGTTCTGATACATCCATTAGGCTAATGAGGTTCGTCTAGTTAGGTTTCTTTTTTTCTTTCCATTATGGACTCGTTGTGTATATCTAGCTTAGTGTTGCATGTGTCCCTTCTTTTAATTCTTGAGATGGAACTGAAAGTAACTCTTTTTTCCTCGTAGCTATTGAACTTAGATAATAATCCCTGCATTTACATATTTTTGCATGCTTTTGTAGGGTCCTGCCCAAGCACAGAATTTGAGGGATTCACTGGCTGCAGCAAAGTCTGACATTGCGGTGAAGGTGAGGTTTCTACCTGCACTCAATGCATTAGGTTTTGTTTGCAAACGTAGGAAGTAAGAATTTGTTTTCTATGAAAATCATCTTAGAAGTTCTCTGAATAAAAGTGATCCAAGTTACAGTCTTATATTGGAACATGGTTATCTTTTATTGGAACGTGGTGATTTTGACTTACTACTGCAAAAGATTTTAAAAAGTCTAGGTGGACATGGGAGCTCTGACCCTTGAAAGCCCAAGTCCAAAGTATGACCCGTTCACCATACCATTTAAAAGTACTTATAGTAAAAGGCCCAAGTGTGCATGCATGAACTTTGGGTCACATTGTTGATTGACTTATTGAGCTTATTTTTGGATGTGTAATGGATTTTTTTCGTGTTCAATTCTTCAAACCTCAGTGAATAGAAAAATAACTTTGTTTTTAGTCTATATCTCTATTCGTATAATTCACACTGGGGCTTTGATAGGTGCCTCTTGTTTGTTCAATGATTTTACAAATAATAATAAGTTTGCACAGTAGCTTTTATCTTGTATTTATGAATCTATTAGAAGAGCAATCAACAAGTTTTCTTTCTTTGATTTTTTTTTTTTCTTCTTTCGTTCATAAAATCATGTCCTTTGTTTTTTATTTTTTTAAGTGCTCTGACTCTTATTTTTTGATGTGCATATCGGCAGATTGGCCTTAGGAAAGGTTCTCGTTCTTTTGAAGAAGCACGTGCCGCCGGATTCACTGAAGAAAATGGAACTTTGGGTGACATGTGGGAGACAGTTTCAACCAGTGATCTTTTATTGCTGTTGATATCTGATGCTGCACAGGTTTGCTATTCTGTTGAAATATATCTTTTGTAATTGTTAATATGTTCTTTACCCCTTCGCGCAAGCATCCACTAGTTAAAAAAAGCTAATCGCGGTCCTTGAAGAAAACAGATCTTTTGATGAAAACATCAAGTTTCCTTTAAGATTTTTAGAAATGGTTACTATATTCTTATCTAGTATTTGCTTTTGTTGGTGATCTTTTGCTTCCTGATTTTTGTTTTGGTTCTTTTAGCCAGCAATAAGTAATCTTAAGTTTTAATTGTTGCATGATTCAATGCTCATTGTAGGCGGACAACTATGAGAAGATATTCTCTCACATGAAACCAAACAGCATCCTTGGTTTGTCACATGGATTTCTTCTTGGGCATTTGCAGTCCCTTGGCCTCGATTTCCCTAAAAACATCAGTGTGATTGCTGTATGCCCCAAGGGAATGGGCCCATCAGTTAGAAGGCTGTATGTTCAGGGTAAAGAGATCAATGGCGCTGGAATCAATTCCAGCTTCGCTGTCCACCAGGTATCTGCTCGAAGCTATTGAAAATTTTCTACCTCTCTGGAAATGTTTTGCTTTTCAAGATATATTTTTACACATACACCGCCAAATTATTTATTACATGTGTATAACAAATCCTAACTTTGTTTATACTCTTTTAAAAAATAATTTCCTTTTTCTGTCTATCATAATCTTACTAAAATTTGCCTGTTTAAAAAACTTTCTTATATAAAACCAACTTGGCTCCTATAAGGTTGTTTACGTGAGAAGCTGTACTTTAGAGGGGTATATATTTGAATGTTTGGTTTCTACATAATTACAGATGTTAACAAATGTTTTATTAGGGATATATATATATCTAAAAGCCCCTTACAGAGATTTTTCTATGGTTTTAGTTTTAATCTTTTTAATTTGTGCCAACAGGATGTTGGTGGCCGGGCCACTGACGTTGCTTTAGGATGGTCGGTTGCTCTTGGATCTCCATTTACTTTCGCTACTACTCTCGAGCAGGAGTATAAGAGTGACATTTTCGGGGAGAGAGGTGAAATATAATAGCCTGTTCATCAGTCATCTGCATAAGTTCGAAAGGTTTCTGATTTCTCTCTTTTCATTCAGGCATTTTACTTGGCGCCGTGCATGGAATTGTGGAGGCCCTATTCAGAAGGTATACTGTGAACGGAATGAGTGAAGATCTAGCTTATAAAAACACTGTGGAATGTATCACAGGGATCATATCAAAAACAATATCAACGAAGGTAACTGAGTCATGAGGCTTATGAATATATGCTTTCTACATTCTCGGAGTTCTGATTTTTTTCGAATTTACTCCTAAAGTTTGTGTGAATCGAAGGACTTAAATTGCCATGTGGAACAAACATCAAGGGCTAAATTATTAGCGCCGACTCTGAGGATGTCATTGAAATCAGAATCAAACTTCCAAGGACTAAATTCATAATCAACCCTTAAAATTACATGAAGTGAATTCACTGAAGTTTGTATGGTATCGATTGCAGGGAATGCTTGCTGTGTATAACTCTTTGACGGAGGAAGGGAAGAAGGAATTCAACGCTGGTTATAGCGCATCTTATTATCCTTGCATGGATATATTGTACGAGTGCTACGAAGATGTTGCTAGTTGTAGTGAAATCCGCAGTGTCGTGTTGGCTGGTCGTCGATTTTATGTAAGCTTCTAATTCTGCACAATATTTCCTACGAAAATAGTTTAGTGTCTATTTTTTTTTGTTTTGTTTATTATTGCCGCTTCCTTTTTCTAGTCTTTATTATTGATCTCTCTCCCTCCCCCCCGCCCCCCCTCTCTGTGGTTTCCAGGAAAAGGAAGGGCTCCCTGCTTTCCCAATGGGTAAGATTGACCAGACCCGAATGTGGAAAGTCGGTGAGCGGGTCCGTGCGGTCCGCCCGGAAGGTGACTTGGGCCCATTGCATCCCTTTACTGCTGGAGTTTATGTGGCCCTAATGATGGCTCAGGTATAAGTTTTACCTTTCAGAGTCTCATAGTTTCTTTTTACCGAACAAATATGGCCTTTTTTCACCCAAAAAGGAAGAAAAGAATATCACAGCTCTTATTTTTGCAAAAATCTATACTTTTTTCTTCCTGTAGCTTTAGCCGACACCTTCACCTTTAAAACAAAATGGCCCTTCCACACTACATGAACATAAAGAGATAAAATCGGAAAAAGAAAAAGAAGAAAAAAACAATTCCATGTTTTTGCAGGATGGAAGTGTCTTTCGGTAAAAGGCTAAAATATATTACGAAACCGTCAATTCCGTGATTCTTTTGTACTATCTTGTTCCAGATCGAAGTTTTAAGAAAGAAGGCCCACTCCTACTCCGAGATCATCAACGAGAGCGTGATCGAGTCGGTGGACTCCCTCAACCCCTTCATGCATGCGCGCGGGGTGTCCTTCATGGTCGACAACTGCTCCACCACGGCCCGCCTGGGGTCGCGGAAGTGGGCTCCGCGCTTCGACTACATCCTCACCCAGCAAGCCTTCGTGGCCGTCGACAAGGAATCCCCCATCAATCAAGACCTCATCAGCAACTTCTTGTCCGACCCCGTGCATGGCGCAATCGAAGTTTGCGCGGAGTTGCGTCCTACCGTCGACATCTCGGTGCCTCCCAATGCGGACTTTGTGCGCCCTGAGCTGCGCCAAACCAGCAATTAAGATATCAGATGAATTTTGATTGTAGCCCATTAAAAATATTCAGTATTATTAGTACTTTTGGATTGTTCTAATCTCAAGACTTTGTGCTGCTGCCTTTTGTTCTGAGTTGTTATGTTTTTTTTTTCATTTAGATCGGGGGATTTGAGTATGTAATGACTTTGTGAGTTGTTGTGTTTGAACTTAAGTATTTTGATTAGAATAAAGCTGGTGCTTATATGAGTTGCCTCGCCTTTTGCTTTGAATTTTCGGGTTAATTTTACTGTTCTTTTTAATTTTTACAATTAATTCTCTAATATTTGTTTTTGTTTCAAATAACCAAACCATGTTTTGTCATGCCTGAACCAAATATTGCCACTTGTGTGAAAGTTGAAAGATTAAGGCCCCTATTTCCCTAAAATATGAAGAGCAATGTTACTTACGCATTTCAATGTAGCTGTTAATTGGGTGTAAATTGTACATTCAATTTATTTTGGTTTTTTTGACCATTCTATGACTATGACTAGTTAAAAAAATTTCTACATAGAATAGATGAAATGTATAATTTAACTCTCTAAAAAAAATATAAATAGTATTTTTCATATGAGATTTAGTAGACTTTAAGGGCAGTTTGGTATTAAGATCGATTTAATATTATTAGATAATATTGTGTTAGGGTAAAAATATATTGAGATATATTTTTATATATTTTGGTGAGACTGTAATATATATATATATATATATATATATATATATATATATAGGTTATTAGATAATATTGTGTTAGATAATATTATGTTAAGACAAAAGTATATAGAAATATGTTGGTGTTTTTCAGATAAAATAAAAAATATATCATAAGGTTATTAGATAATATTGTGTTAGGACAAAAATATATAAGAATATAGTTATATGTTTTTCGGTAAAATATTAGATAATATTATATTAAGACAAAAGCATATATATATATATATATATATATATATATATATATATATATATATATATATATATATATATATATATATATATATATATATGAGCAACGCTATATGTACACCCCCAAAGGGGTGTACATCTTACACCCACCCATTTAAGGGTGGGGGGATCACTTCACAAATTATGAAGTGACCCCTCACCACACCCCACCCATTGGATGGGTGGGGTGTGCGATGTACACCCCCAAATGGGATGTACAAGTAGCATTTTCCTATATATATATATATATATATATATATATATATATATATATATATATATATGTTTTTCGGTGAGATAGTAAAATTTATATTATAAAATTTGTAAAATAGTATTTTTTTATACACGCAAGCAATCATTAGACAATTTCAAAGGAAGCCTAAGTTGTGGATTCTGTATTTGATGAGGAATGCTACATGTACATCCCGAAAGGGGTGTATATTATATACCCCACTCTATTTAAGGGTGGAGGTTTATTTATCAGTCACTTTGAAGTGATCGGTGAAATTCACTTCATCTTTGGATGGATGAGGTGTAAGATGTACATCCCATTTGGGATGTACATTTATCATTTTCCTTGATTAAAAGACTACCATACATCCTCCCTATTTACCCAGTTTACTTTTTTAAAAAAATAATATTTAATATATTTTTTAAATTTTAAAAATATTTAATTTATTTTTGATCAATCAAAATATTTTTTATAGAAAAAAAAATATTTTTAAATTCCTATAGTTTACTAATAGATTTTTGAGATTTTCAAATACATTTTGATAATTTCAAAAAATATATAAAAATTTTAAATAATAGTGAGAGTAAATAAGCAAATATACACAGAGAGAGAGAGAGATATTAACCCTTAGATGTGAAGAGATGCGCCGGTAGAATAATAGTGAGCTTTGTAAGTTTAGTGTATAGTTAGTGAAATAGTATAATCTAAAAAATAAAATTAAAATATAAATTATTTAATAATAAAATATTATATTGTAACCACTTTCTATTAAAAAAAGTATATATATTTCGCTACCTTCTTGAGTATTAAGTCCTTTCTGTAAGAAAAATTTAAAATTATAAAATAGTTATATATATTTTTTTCTGATAAAATAGAAATATACTAAACTAGGTGGCAAATAAAGTTTATTTAAATTTAAATTTTTAATTTTTTTACAAAAAAATTAACAGCAAATGCAAAAAATGATTAGTAATAATGATCGTCAGAGTTAATAATAATAATAATATATATATATATAGAGTAATGCTACATGTACACCCCCAAAGGGGGTGTACATCTTACACCCACCCATCTAAGGGTGGGGGATCACTTCATAAATTGTGAAGTGCCCCTCACCACACCCCACCCATTGGATGGGTGGGGTGTGTGATGTACACCCCCAAATAGGGTGTACAAGTAGCATTTTCCATATATATATTATAGAATTGAACTTCTATATTTTTAAAAATATTAAGTTATTGGTACTTAGCCTTTTGATGAAAAGATACATTGTTAGGATGATAGTGGGCCTTTTGGTTTAAGTGATACGTGAAGTGAAATAGAATAATCTAAGAGATAAAATTAATTAGTCAAAAAAATAGATCTAACGGTAAAAAACTTACGAGCACCAATTGTTTGGTGTTTGTACAAATATAGTAGCCCGATTATATATATATATATATATATATATATATAGAGAGAGAGAGAGAGAGAGAGAGAGAGAGAGAGAGAGATGTGTTATTAAGTTTTTAACCCTTGAATTAAAAGATGTGTGGTTAAGATGATAGTGGGCCCCTTGGGTTTAATAGATGGTTGGAAAAATAGTAAAATTTAACGGATGAAAATGATCAAAGGGGTTGATCTAAGAGTAGAAAACTTGATAGCACCAATAACTATACTATACTATTAATAGTACCAAGTTATTGGTGCTATCAAGTTTTCTACCCTCATATCAACCCCTTTGTTCATTTTCATCCGTTAGATTTTACTATTTTTCCAACCATCTATTAAACCCAAGAGGCCCACTATCATCTCAACCACACATCTTTTAATTCAAAGGTTAAAAACTTAATAGCACCGACTATTATACTATTAATAGTACCAATTTATTGGTGTTATCAAGTTTTCTACCTTTAGATCAACCCCTTTGATCATTTTCACCCGTTAGATTTTACTATTTTTCCAACCACCTATTAAACCCAAGGGGCCCACTATCATCTCAACCACACATCTTTTAATTTAAGGGTTAAAAACTTAATAGCACCAATGACTTGATCTATTAATAGTATTCCAGCCTACCCCTCTCTCTCTCTCTCTCTCTCTCTCTCTCTCTCTCTATATATATATATATATATATATACCCCTGAAATATGAAGAAATATCTGATTTACCCCTCTTACTTTTTTCTTTCCAATATATCCTTCATACGTTCCACCGTTATTAAAAATACCCCTACCGTTTCCCTTTGTTAAGTTAACTAGGGTTAAACTAGATTTAAATAATAATCGGAGTTGAAAACTATCAGATATACCTATTTTGCCCGGGTTTAGGGTTTAGGGTTTAGGATTTTTTAGGGTTTTAGGGTTTAGGGTTCTAGGGTTTAGGGTTTAGGGTTTAGGGTTTTTTAGGGTTTTAGGGTTTTAGGGTTTAGGGTTTAGGGTTTTAGGGTTTAGGGTTTAGGGTTTTAGGATTTAGGGGTTTAGGGTTTTAGGGTTTAGGGTATATTTGAAAGGGTAAGTTAACTAGGGTTAAACTAGATTTAAATAATAATCGGAGTTGAAAACTATCAGATATACCTATTTTGCCCGGGTTTAGGGTTTAGGGTTTAGGATTTTTTAGGGTTTTAGGGTTTAGGGTTCTAGGGTTTAGGGTTTAGGGTTTAGGGTTTTTTAGGGTTTTAGGGTTTTAGGGTTTAGGGTTTAGGGTTTTAGGGTTTAGGGTTTAGGGTTTTAGGATTTAGGGGTTTAGGGTTTTAGGGTTTAGGGTATATTTGAAAGGGCAAAATAGTAATTACACACAGATAACGGCAGTTCCAAACGGTACACTAACAGAGTTTAACTTCAGGGGTATTTTGGAAAGAAGTTGGAACGTAATAAGGGTAGTTTTAATATTAGCGTTCTAAGAGGGATAAATATGAAAACAGAGAAATTTTTAGGGGTATGTAGGAAATTGTCCCTATATATATATATATATATATATATATATATATATATATATATATATATATATATATATATATAGTGGAAAATG
Organism: Tillandsia leiboldiana; assembly: GCA_029204045.2. Taxonomy (NCBI): domain Eukaryota; kingdom Viridiplantae; phylum Streptophyta; class Magnoliopsida; order Poales; family Bromeliaceae; genus Tillandsia; species Tillandsia leiboldiana. The sequence continues at coordinate 52,380,194 of CM055062.1, read as the reverse complement.
CTACTTGTACACCCGTAAGGGGTGTACATCTTGTCGGATCGTTGGCGCTAACCATTAATCCCAAAAGCTCGAGCTGTTAGAAATACGCAACCAATTCACTTAAAGTGTACAGATACAGCGCCCACGGGTCTCGACCGGACTCAACCCACCTGGACGTTGGGTCTATTGTTGGGCCTCTTGCCGTTAGGTCTATTGTGGACCGCAGCCCCACTCAACTTATTGGGCTCACCCAACTCAACTTATTAGTCTCCTGGGCCTATTGTCACGGGCAGGAGTTGGACCTATTTTTAACCCATAAATAAATAGCCAACAATCCCCCCCCCCAACACCTGCACTGTGTGGGAATCGAACCCGTGCCACTGGCTCTGATACCACTTGTCGGATCGTTGGCGCTAACCATTAATCCCAAAAGCTCGAGCTGTTAGAAATACGCAACCAATTCACTTAAAGTGTACAGATACAGCGCCCACGGGTCTCGACCGGACTCAACCCACCTGGACGTTGGGTCTATTGTTGGGCCTCTTGCCGTTAGGTCTATTGTGGACCGCAGCCCCACTCAACTTATTGGGCTCACCCAACTCACCTTATTAGTCTCCTGGGCCTATTGTCACGGGCAGGAGTTGGACCTATTTTTAACCCATAAATAAATAGCCAACACATCTCACACCCCCACCCATCTAAGGGTGGGGGTGTAATGAGGGGTCACTTGATGTGACCCGTAAAAAATATCGCTACCATTAAAAGGGTGGAGATGTAGGATGTACACCCCTTCGGGGTGTACATGTAGCAATCCTCATATATAGTAGGGCTTATATACTTTCAAAAGCACAAGCCAAGTATGCTTGTGAATTTTTTATCATTAGATTTGCATTGAGATTTGTACTATTTATTTTTTCTTTCTCTCTAGAGTAGGGCTTTATATACTTTCAAAAGTATAAGTCCAACTATGCATGTGAATTTTTTATCATTGAATTTGCATTAGATTTGTGCTATTGTAAAGTCAACTAAAGAGAGAGAAAGAAAAAATAAATAGCACAAATCTCAATGCAAATGCAATGGTAAAAAATTCATAAGCATACTTGGGCTTGCGCTTTTGAAAGTATATAAGACCTAATATATATATATATATATATATATATATATATATATATATATATATATATATATATATATATATATATATATATATATATATATATATATATATGAGTCCAGCTATTATACTATTAATAGTACTAAGTATTTGATACTATTGACTTTTCGACCTTTGGATGAAGGAATGTGTGTTTAAGATTATAGTGGATTATTAGTCTCTATTTGGTTTCAGAATAAATCGGAAATAACGAAAGATATTCCCGCTATTCCGCCAAACGGTGTAAAAAAATGACAAGAATAACTATTCCGGTCAAACTGGGTTGTTCTAGATAATCCTAAAATAATTTGGGAACAAGTATTCTACCATTTTAGAGGAATAGGATTGTTCTCATATAATGGTTAGTTTATTAAAAATAATTAAAGTAATATAAAAGTATGATTATATTATATATATATAATTTTATAATATTTTAAAATATTTTATAGTAATAATAATAATAATAATAATAATTATTATTATTATTATTATAAATATTTTTATATTATATGTGATGTTAAAATATACCATATAATATAATATAAAAATTATATAAGATAATAAATATATTAAATATATAATATTTATTTATTTAATTATTATATAATATATTATATTTATATATTTATATAATATATAATATAATATATAATATTTATATATTTTATTATATATTATTTATATATTACATTATATAATATATATATTATATAATATATAATATTTATATATTAAATAATTATATTATATGTTATTCTAATATATATATATATATATATATATATATATATATATATATATATATATATATATATATATATATATTTATATATAATATTTTAAAGTATTTTTATTTATTATTATTGAAGTATGTTATATATTAATATTGAAATATTTTATATAATAATATGATTATAATAGAATTAGATATAATATTTTAATTATTTTATATTTAAAAAATATTTTATTTTTATATATATTATTGTACCTATATTAAATATTTTATATATAAAAGATATAAATAAGAATAATTTTGATATTCTTTTTAAAAATTAATTAATATTTTGTACTACCCTTCATTATTCTTCATAAAATTGCTAAACAAGATTTTGGTTATCAAATAAAAAAATATCCAGCCAAAAATAAATTTCTTTTATTTCTTTATATCCTAGAATAATAAATTATTCTAAGAATAAAAATATTTATTTTTTAAATATTATTTCGTTACCAAACACAGTCTTAGAGTTTATATTATTTCACCAACAACCCACTAAACCTTAGGGACCGTTAGGTAACGGGTCAAGACAGAACTAGCTAATCCGGAAATAAGTATAAAGTACGGAACTAGTGTAAAAAAGCGTTTGGGATGGTTACAGGAATAAAAGATTTTGTGTTTGGTATGATATTAAGGAATAAGATGAATAAAGAGTATTAGTTGGAGTAAATTACCTTTTTGCCCTCAACTTTATTATATAATAATGAAGTGAAACTGGGTGTCTCGGTAGACGTGAGAGAGTATTTAAGAAAAAAGTAAGAGGGTGGTTGGGAAGAGTGAGAACAGTCATTCCAGCTTATTCGGGGCCTAGGAGACAACTATTATCATAACTGCATATTTATTCATTTAAAAGCCAAAAACTTACTTACTTGGTACTATTGATAATATAGTAGCATCATTCTATATATGAGTTTGAATAGTATGTTTATAAAAATACCAAGTAATTGATACTTGTAAGTTTTCTACCGTTAGATCTATCCCTTTGACTAATTTCAACTATTAGATCATGCTATTCTACCAACCACCCACTAAACCCAAAGGGGCCGTTTGGATTGGGACTAGAACCGGGAATAGCGGGTTTATCCCCCTTATTCTACCAAACGCTTCTGGAACCATCTGGTATTGCTTATCCCAGTACAACTAGAATAGCTGGTATAACAAATCCCAACATATTATTTTAATATTATATTTTTTACCATTTTACCCTTCTTCCCTACTTTATCTCCTCCTATTAATAAAAACTCTCTACTCTCTCTCTCTCTTCTCTCCCCCCCCCTCTTTCCCACTTCCCCAGAGCATTCATTGCTCTGCTCTCTCTCTCTTTCTGTCATCTCCATCCTCTCCTCCTCCTCTCTTCTCCATTACAGAGAACCACCGAGCTCTCCGCCTTCTTCGTCCTCCACCCCCCGGCCCCCCGAGCCCCCGAGTTCGGCCGAGCTTGCGCCCCCCGAGCCCTCCGAGGCCGGCCGACCCCCGAGCCCGGCCCCCCGAGCCTTCCGCCTTCTTCTTCCTCCGCCCCCCGAGCCCTCCGAGCTCGGCCGAGCTTGCGCCCCCCGAGCCCCCCGAGGCCGGCCGACCCCCGAGCCGGGCCCTCCGAGCCCTCCGCCTTCTTCTTCCTCCGCCCCCCCGAGCCCCCCGAGCTCGGCCGAGCTTGCGCCCCCCGAGCCCCCCGAGGCCGGCCGACCCCCGAGCCCGGCCCCCCGAGCCCTCCGCCTTCTTCTTCCTCCGACCCCCGAGCCCTCCGAGCCCCCCGAGCTCGGCCGAGCTTGCGCCCCCCGAGCCCCCCGAGGCCGGCCGAGCAAATATACGAATTTTGCAAATTTTAACAAAATTTTATGTTAAAAATTAATTATTTAAAATTAATATTATAAAATTTTAAATCTTAAAATAAAAAATGTTGACTTTTTATATTTTAAATTTAAATTTTAATTTGAGAAAATAAAATATTAAATTAAATATTATTTTTAAATAATATAATTTTATTATGATTATAATTTTATTTTTATTTTTTTAAACCATTAATCCATTAATTAAAACGAGAAAAACGATTTTAGAAAATTTTAATGACATAATAAAGCTTGAGGGCAAAAATTTACAAATATTTACCAAATATACGTTTTTTTGTAAATTTTTAAAAAATTTTATGTTAAAAATTAATTATTTAAAATTAATATTATAAAATTTTAAATCTTAAAATTAAAATGTTAAAATTTTATATTTTAAATTTAAATTTCAATTTGAGAAAATAAAATATTAAATTAAATATTATTTTTAAATAATATATTTTAATTATGATTATAATTTTATTTTTATTTTTTTAAACTATTAATCCATTAATTAAAACGAGAAAAACGAGTTTAGAAAATTTTAATGACATAATAAAACTCGAGGGCTAAAATTTACAAATATTTACCAAATATACGATTTTTGTAAATTTTTAAAAAATTTTATGTTAAAAATTAATTATTTTAAATTAATATTATAAAATTTTAAATCTTAAAATTAAAATGCTGAAATTTTATATTTTAAATTTAAATTTTAATTTGAGAAAATAAAATATTAAATTAAATGTATTATTTTTAAATAATACATTTTAATTATGATTATAATTTTTTTTTATTTTTTTAAACCATTAATCCATTAATTAAAACGAACTAATTAGTTTTTAACAACTTTTATCACATATTAACTCTTGAGGGCAAAAAGGTAATTTACCCAACTTATCATCTTTATTCCTCCTATTCCTCATTATTAAACCAAACACAAAATCTCTTATCACTAGAACCATCCCAAACACTGTTTCGCTCTAGTTCCGTACTTTATACTTATACCCGGTTTAGCCAATTCCATCTTAACCCGATTCCAAACGCAGCCAAATGGTCCACTATCATTCTAACCGCACATCTTTTTATATGAGAGCTAAAAATCTACAAACACTAACGAAAGACTTGATACTTTTAAAATCAATTCATATATATATATATCATCATCATCATCATCATCATCAAATTATCACCGAGCTAATGCCTCGTTGAAAAAAATAAAAATAAATCAAGCTATGTTTTTTTTCAAAACAATTTATAATCTAGTCTTATTTGAATAGATTAAAAAATAAAAAATAATTAAATAATATTTATATGATTTTATGTGTTAATTAGGAGAGAGAAATTTTTTTTTTCTCCCTCTCTTCTCTCCCACTTTTCAAGTAATATAATAATTTTATTAATTAAAATTATTATTTATTATTATTATTATTGTTATTTAATTTAATTATTCAGTTGATATTATTAAACATGTGATAAAATTACACACTAAAAATAAAATTTAATATTACTGAAAATAAATATAATATAAAATAATTTAATTATATACTAGATATAAATAAATATATTATTATTATTATTATTATATTAATATGATTAAATATTTAATATGACTAAATAGTGAACATAATATAACTAAATATAATATAACTATACATATTTAATATAATTAATTCTTCGATATGACTATACACTTAACGTAATAAGCTGATATAACTAAAGAATTAATATAATATAAAAATGATATGGATAAGTAGATATAGAATGCCTTGAAAAGTTAGAGAGAAGAAATTTTTTTTCTCTCTCTTAATTAACATAAATATTATTAAAATATTTTTTTAAAAAATTATTTAAATAAAATAAAACAAATATTTTTTTTTTAAAAGAAGGCTAAATTGATTTTTTTTCTTTTTCCAATAAAGATATAGGAGGCATTAGTTCATTATTATCACCGTAACTTATCAGTGTTGGTCGAACGCACCAATCTCATGTACTTCACAATTAAGCATCCAACGCCCCCACCTCTTCCACCACCCATTTTTAGAGAGAGAGGGAGAACCTAGAGAGAGAAAGTAGAGAGGGAGAGATAGAAAACGAGGCCCGCGTTGACAGCGGAGTCGACAAAAACGCCTCCCTCCCTCCCTCCCTCTCTCCCTCCCTCGATCCCCCGTGTCGGTGGCGTCGTCCTCCTCTTCCCTCCTCCTCCCCAAACCCTAACCCTAACCCTAACCCTAACCCTAGTGCTGATCCTAGCCGTAAGGTCGTCGTCGTCGTCGTCGTCGCCGGTGGTGGTGGTGGGGTGGGGGGAAGGAAGGGGGGAGCGATGTCGCTGAATATGAAGAGCCTGACGCAGGCGCTGGCGAAGACGGCGGCGGTGATCGAGAAGACGGTGACGACGACGGTGCAGGAGGTGACGGGACCGCGGCCGCTGCAGGACTACGAGCTCCTGGAGCAGGTGGGGTCTGGGGGGCCGGGGCTCGCGTGGCGCCTCTACGCCGCGCGGCCCCGCGCCTCCGCCCCCTCCGCTCCCTACCCGCTCGTCACCGTCTGGGTCCTCGACAAGCGCGCCCTCGCCGACGCCCGAGCCCGCGCCGGCCTCTCCAAGGCCGCCGAGGACGCCTTCCTCGACCTCGCCCGCGCCGACGCCGCCCGCCTCGTCCGCATCCGCCACCCCGGCGTCCTCCACGTCGTCCAGGCCCTCGACGAGTCCAAGAACTCTATGGCCATGGCCACCGAGCCCCTCTTCGCCTCCGTCGCCAACGCCCTTGGCTCCCTCGACAATGTCCCCACCCCCCCCAAGGAGCTCAAGTCCATGGTACCCCCTTCTTCTCCTCCTCCTCCTCCTCCTCCTTCCTTCCGTAAATCTACTCCCTCTCTGCTCCTAGATCAGGTGGGATATGGATTCGGAATTGGTGATTCGATCGAGGTAGCGACCTATGTTCCGATAGGGTGAGGGAGGTGAGATCCGCGATTATTACTTATTGGAGATTGCACGATTGGATTACTCGAGGTAGATCGAGAAAGTTCTGATTTGTGGAGTGTGTGTATCCCTTCTGGTCGTGGCGGAAGGGATTTGATGAATTCGGATCCTTGTTATGCTTGATCCTCTTCTTCTCTAAAACTACTTGCTCTTTTTTCAGATCTGGGGGCCTGGATGTTGGATTGAATCTTATCTCAGTAGCAATCAATGTTGTGTTGTGATTGCTGGGGATAGGGTTAGGATCTGAGCCCTATTGATTATTGGAGATTATATGATTGGATTAATCAGATAGGATTTATGAAGTTTTGATTTAATGACATGTACATAACTGCATTTCTGATTCAAAAGGTGCGTGGAAGATCAAGCACTCGTGGGAACTGAATTGAATGGATACATTTTATCTATAAGGTTTTTTAAGCAATTAAGGAGAATGATGTGTATAATTTGATTGAGTTGAGAGTAGAGAGAAATTCAGTGATTAGACTATGTGATTCGGGCGCATTATACTCGTAATAAGCAGTTTTGATGCAAGTGAATGAATAATGCAAAGAATAAGTCAGTATGAGGTGGCATCTGTCTTAATGCTGGATGTAAGAATGCCTTTTATATATGGCTATTGATGAACCATGTTTGCTCTTTTGGGCACTTTATGTTATTTGGAGGTAATGAAACACCGACATGTTTTATATATGTTTGCTCTTTAGGCCAGGCCTTGTGGTTGGGAGTCCTTTTAATATCTGTTTTTACTTGAATAGTATGTCTTCTGAAATGCATCTTTTTTTCTCTCTGTTTCTTTTCTCATGAATACTAATTTGGGTTTGGATAGATAGTCAATTTGATGCTGAGGGGATAGATAGTCAATTTGATGCTGAGCTATTTCTCATAAACTTATCCAGATGGGACAATTTAAGTGCTTTCATGGTCCATGATACTGTCAAAGTGGTAACATCTATGTATGTATTTTCTAATTATATATTTTTGTACCGTTATTTTTTGAACAGGAAATGGGGCTGTTGGAGGTTAAACATGGGTTGCTACAAGTTGCGGAAACTTTGGATTTTCTTCACAATAATGCTCGTCTTGTTCATCGAGCTATATCTCCCGAGGTCTATTTTCTTCCATTGTTTCCAATTCTTGCAACTTAAGATCTTTACCGTGTTTGTCTCATTATCTTTAACATGCTTGATCGAACTTGAAGTTTTCCTTTAGCACCTTTGGTAAGCTGTTGCTGACTATAGATTTTTGTTGCATGGGTCAGAAAATTTGTAGAAATTCTGTTTCTATCTGTAGTAACAAGAAAATCCACTAAAGAATTCCGTGTGAAAATTGTAACTGCTGCTGATTATACTTTCTGCAGTTTTGATCCATATTGAAATTGAAATTGACTAGATCTTAGTTCAAACTGCTACAAATGGATTTGCTCGTCAGAGTGATATTTCTTGTTACTAACCTCTCTTTATACACTAGTATTAGTCTCACATTTTTGCTTCTGCAATGTTGTGGCGACCTTTAATCTTTTTCTTTGTTGCTTTATGATAATCTGCTCCATTTTAAGTAGAGACTCTTCTTATTGGAGTAGTCGTTTAACATGCATTGCTTTGTTAATGCTTGGAGATATTTCACAACTAGATGTTTTTTGCTACAGTTGCTCCAAAAAGAGCATTGTTTCTTTAATTTATGAGTTTTTCTTAGTATCAGGAATTTACTGTTGCAGACTGTCTTCATAACTTCAAGTGGAGCTTGGAAACTTGGTGGATTTAGTTTTGCAATCTCTACTGACCAAACCTCAGGTGGTTTGACATCAGCTCAGCAGTTTCATTATTCGGTTAGTGGTCAAGTGTTGTCAAAGCATAGTATATTAGCACTTCACTCCTTACTATGTTGTGTGTTCTTTCCTGTGAAAAAAATGCTAACGGAAAAGAGATTTATTCATATAGGAGTATGATGTTGAGGATTCTTTCTTACCACTTCAGCCGTCTCTGAATTATACTGCCCCAGAATTGGTGCGTAGTGCTTCTCCTACAGCCAGTCGATCAAGTGATGTGTTCAGTTTAGGATGTCTTGCATACCATCTGATCACTCGCAAGCCTCTGCTAGACTGTCATAACAATGTAAAAATGGTATGCTATTTTTTTTTGCATTTCTTTCTTAATCATTTTCTTTATATATATATGTATATTTCATTGGTATCTTGATTCTGTCTGTTAAAGTCTGCCTGAACATTTTTATTTTGTTATAATTTTCGTCCTCTAGTTTGTTTTTACTGTCTCTTTGGCGTATTATTAATAAGGATTTACTAGGTGCGCTGAATTGTGGAAATGGAAAGTTCATCTTCTTTTCTTGTTTAGGATTTGTGTCTTTGTCAATTTGGATGATGGCTTTGATGTCCTATGCGCTCTAGCTGAATTTCTTGCATCTTTTGGCACTTCTAAATTGAATTAGGTTACTAAGTTGATAGTTTGAAATGGTTTGATAGAACGGTTGAAGTTTTGACTGTTTTGGTTTTGAGCTGCACCAATCCTAAACTAGGAACCAAGACAATAATAAGTTGGTTTTGGTTTAAATTTATCTAAAGGGGACATAATATTATAATCTTGATGCACACCAGACAAAATAAACATATAGGGCCAACTTTGATTGGAGTTTCTTTTGTTCTTTTGTGATCTCTTTCAGAAATGACTACATTGAAAATAGCTATTTCAGTAATAAACGTAGTCTGGTTACAAATTCCATTTATAAAGGTGATTTAGTTCTTTTTACTTTTTCCAGTCCTTTGAAAGTGTTGGATACTTCTCCACCTACTGCCAGAACCTTTACTTTCAAAATTGGAACTTAAGGATCCCTGGTGAATGAAAACTTATAAAGCATTGCTTTGAAACCTTCCATCGATTTTCACGCTCATTTTTGAAGATATATGATAGTATTCATTAGTCTCATGATTCAGCTCAAATTATTTCTTTTGAGTTTTTAATTTTTGGATAATTAGTTTTGTCTATGATGTTTGGTGGTTGTTCTATCCAAGGATTGTCCTTGCTTCCCCATACTGCCTCTGCCATACCTTGACGAGGCTGTGTCGGCACATGCCAAGGGGGCGTGCCGACACCGTATTGACAAAAAAATATATATATATATTTTTTGAGTTTTATAGTTTTTGTTTTTGAGTTTTTTTGAGGTGAAAAGTTTTATAAAGGTTTTTCCATATTTGAAATATGTTAATCTTGTAAGTCTATTATCATTTGTTGCAATTAGTGAGTTCGATTACATATGAGATAATCTTTTAGTGAAAAAAAGTACAAAAAAGATGATCTCCCCCAATTTTGTTTTTACCATTTTAATTTAGTGAGCTTGCTTATGGTAGTGTTTTTCTATAAATTTTTATCCAATTATGACTTTTGTTTTGTTTTCATGCATATACTTTCATAATAGATATAAAATAATATTTTTAGTTATTAAGATCTTTATGACACTATTCTTACTAAATTGTGCGAGATAATAACAGTTGAGCCATTTTTATAGCTACTAAAGATATTAAAACAATCTGAAAAGCTATTTTTTTTTGTGACAATTTGATAAAAAGAATATATGTGTGTGCGCCAATGTGTTAGTGGCGTGACACTGGCACCGGGGAGCATCCTGACATTGGCACACCTCGTGGTGCTGTGCCGTGCCATTCCTTGGTACTATCTGACCTTTGAATTGACATGATATGCTATTTAAATAAATTATCATGTTTATATATTGCTTTATGTTAAATTAAAAAGAAAGCTTATATGTGTTCGAAGGAGTACTATATGCAGAAACGTGCAGAGTATAGATATTCTCCGTTCTTCTTCCATAATTTATGCTCTTCAGTTGTTTGTCTTTTACAGTACACGAATACTTTGATGTACTTCACAAGTGAAGCCTTTTCAAATATTCCTGCTGAGTTGATTATGGAGTTGCAAAGGATGCTTTCCATGGACGAGGCATCCAGGCTGAGTGCTTTGGACTTCACAGGTAAATCATTACTTAGAATAGTTCTTTATAAAGGGAGAGAACATTGGTGCATCTGACTACTGTATTAGATTCTAAAGTTTTTCCAACATTTGATCTAGTTATCATTGAGCTGCTGGTTTCTCAAGAATATTCAATTCTTCTTTCAGGTTCTTCCTTTTTCCGAGATGATACTAGGTTGCGCGCTCTTCGTTTTCTGGACCATTTGCTTGTATGATTGTTTATCTCATTATTTTCAAATGCTTGTAACTGGAGTTCCATTAATGGAAATGATATGGCAATGGCTAAACTTAGATTGCTAATTCATCATTTTACCTCTTTTTGTAGGAGAGGGACAATATGCAGAAGACTGACTTTTTAAAGGCTCTATCAGACATGTGGAAAGATTTTGATGCACGTGTCTTGCGGTATAAGGTCTGAATACTTTTGTTTTTATTTATAGTGTTTTCTGCTATATAGCTTTTTCATGCATGATCTTGTACTGCTTTCATTGTGAGTTAAAGTGTTAGGATATCCTTATAGTGAAGAAGTCATGTTTATCCATTTCCCTTTATCATCATTTGGTCCTAGTTCTTAATCTTCTGATAGTGCAACTGAGTATTGCCTGTATGTGGTCTCTTTTCAAACGCTGCTTACCAAATTTTACTGGATGTTCTTAATTGATCATAGATGTGTCTTTTCCTCCCTAAGTGTTCAAATGTGTTATTGAAAAATGGTTTTATGTTTCAATGATCATTGCATTTTTCTTGGTTTTCTGGAAAAACTACTTTCTTCTCGTCACATCCCCCTGTAACAAATAGTTTCATCACTCCATTGTCTTTAGATAATTTTCTTAATCCCAAGTGTTATGTTTGCCTAATTAATTTTTTATTTGCTTTATTCCACTGCAGGTTCTTCCACCTCTTTGTGCTGAGCTACGAAATACTGTGATGCAACCAATGATTTTGCCCATGGTTCTGACAATAGCAGAGTCTCAGGTACCTTTCTTTTGACATGATTGCTATTTTTTTTCCTGAAAAAGTTACCAATTTCTTGTTTTTCTGAGAACTACAAATATAGTGTGGTTTAACAGTTTGCTGAAAGCTAGATAAGAATTTGCATGTTTAATGTTGTGCTAATGAGCTTACTGTTATCTTTATTCTTTTAGGATAAAAGTGACTTTGAGCTTTCAACATTGCCTGCACTTGTTCCAGTTTTAACATCAGCTTCTGGTGAAACACTTCTTCTTCTTGTAAAGCATGCCGATCTGATTATTCACAAGGTAATTGAAGTTTTCTTTTTCCATGCTTCCAAGAATTGTGCCTTTCTAATTTTTGCTAAACTAGTGTAGGGCCCGCGCTTCGCGGCGGGTAGATGATATTTCAATCAACTAAAAAATATAGTTATTAAAATTTTTAAATTATAAATAACGATATAAAAAAAATTCTATAAAGTAGTCTTACGCACATTATAAAAAATATTTTTTTATTAATATTTATTTAATTTTCAATATTTGTAGAGTTAAATTATTTTAATAACTTTATTTAAGAATTTAATTGAGCTTAATAATTTTGATAGCTATTTTATAAACAAATTTAAATTTTAGCTAAAAAGTTAAAGTTGGAGGAGTTATTACATGCACCTGATGTATATTAATGCTTCATGCACCACAACTTGTATTAGATAACTAATATTTTAATATTAAATTTTAATTTATTATACTATAAAAAATTATTTTTATTGAATATTTTAGAGTCGGTTTATGGTGCAATAGGTGCACTCAAAATGTGGCGACATGTGGCAAGCTCCTAATTTCAAAGGAGAGGAGAAATGTTTTTTTCAGCCTGGTGCATACTAATGCTCCATACACCGCACAAAATATAAGAAGATTGATAAAATATTTGATAATTAATACTGTAAAATACAATATGATATAATATATGTAATATAAAATATTTAAATAACTTATTGTAGTATAAAAATTTATTTTTAGTTTATATTTTAGAGTCTGTTTTGCGGTACAATAGGTGTACCTAAAATTTTTATTGGCATGTGGCTACATGTGGGAAGCTCCTAATTTTAAGGAAGAAGAGAAATCCTTTGTTGAGCCTGGTGCATACTAATGCTCAATACACCGCACAAAATATAAAATAATTAATAAAATATTTGATAATTAATAATTTAAAATATAATATGATATAATTTATGTAATATAAAATATTTAAATAATTTATTGTACGATAAATTTATTTTTAACGAACATTTTTGAGTTGGTTTACAGTGCAATAGGTGCACCCAAAATTTTTATTGGCATGTGGCAAGATTCTATTGGTTTAAATATTAAGTAGCAACGTGGCTCTTTGTGGCTCTCTCAAGAAACTCTCGATTAATATATAGTATAGATATGGTGCTCAAATCAATTGCATATTAGAGTAATGATTATCGTAGGCTTAATTGCCTGCCTCCACCCTTCACATGTCTGTCTTTTGTTTTATGTTTTTCTTTTTTTTAATATGTTTATAGAAGGTAGTGAAATTATTCATTCTGTGTGAAAAGTTCAGAGTGGGGCTTTTTTTTTGAGCTGGTTTGTGTGTGTAACTGGAAAAAAGATCTTGTTTTCAAATTTATGAGCTAGAATGTCATGTTTTTAAGTTTAGCATGACTTTTTTCTTGTTATGAAATGTGGATTTTGAATAAAAGGAAATTGAGAAAGGTATATTCATACAACCAGCAACTCATGCCAAGGAATTGAGCATCCGAATATGACATAACATACGTGAAAACTGTATATTAAGGGGCTTACTAATTCGTAGTGATCGCATTAACTGATACAGAACAGATTTGGGATGACATAACTTTTTTGTTAGCCATGCAAGATCAACTATTACCTCATAGGTGTTACATAGAATGGAGGACTTCTTTTCACTACTGTTGATTATTTACCAATGAATATATTGATAATGTGGGTTAGTTATATGTTATCTGCTTAGTTTAACAAGATAAAATGCTGTATTGAGGATAATTATGTTACTTATTTTATATATGTATATTCCATCTGTTGCTGTGTAAAAATATATGTTGATAATTTTGTTTTGTTAAGCAGGCGTGAGGTGTCTTTTTGTGCATTTATTCATTTTCCTTTCTTGTAGGCTACTCAAGAGCACTTGATATCACACCTTCTACCAATGCTCGTTCGAGCTTATGATGATACAGATCCTCGTATACAAGAGGAGGTTCTCCGAAGAACAGTTTCCCTTGCAAGAAAGCTCGAAATGCAGGTAACTTGACGTGCGAATGTGTATCGATTAACAACTAGGTTACTGAGAATAGAATCATATGAAATGTTTTTTTGGAAGTAAAATACAACTGTGTTTGCTCCTACAAATTTTTCATGTACTCTGTTACTCTTAACTAAAAGGACATTTGTCTCTGTGATCCTTATAACGTCAGGCTTTAAATGCTTTGTAGACGAAGAATTTCATCTTGGATCATGGGAATTCCATGCAATATGTTATCTGATTGTCTCTGCAATCCTTATAACTTTAGGTTTTATATGGTTTGTAGACCAGGAAAATTATTAATGTGCTTAAGTTTCATTCTTGTAGCTGGTGAAGCAGGCCATCGTGCCCCGGGTTCATGGATTGGCTCTAAAGACTACTGTTGCTGCGGTATGTGGAAGTCTTACTAAGTCTCTATATTGATTTTTATGTATAATTTTCAAAATCTTGCAAAGCTGATCCTGCACTGATTTTCTTGAAGAGATGCCTATTTTATTTAACATTAATCCATTATTTAGTGCTCTACATATAAACGATTTTTTTGAGTCATTTATGTTTACGTTTTCTAGTTAGCCAGATTAATTATGTGGTACAACAATTTAGCTGTTCTCGTGTTTCTATGCAAAAACTAGGTGAGAGTGAATGCCCTGCGTTGCTTAGGAGATCTTGTTCCTTCACTCGATAAGCAGGCCATAGTAGACATCTTGCAGACGCTTCAGCGCTGTACTGCTGTAGACCGCTCTGCCCCAACTCTTATGTGTACTTTGGGAGTCGCAAATTCAATCTTTAAACAGGTAACTGCTGCAAATACTTCTTATGAAATATATACATATATACCCCAGCAAAAGTACCCATTTACAATTGTATGCCTGCAATAGCTGTGTTTCCATAAATGCTTTTCAAAAACTTAATTTGTACATTTATATTACCTTGTAGTCTCCAGAAGCCCCTAGTTACAAGCTTTTTCTAATAAGAAACCACCTTTTCCTTGTGGATTTGATGATTCCCCAACTTAACGGATAGTAGTTTGTAAGAAACTACACATCGAGGGTTATATATGAAAATTTAAATTTTACAGGGTTTGTACATTGTACCATAGTTAGATGATTTTGTATATATATATATATATATATATATATATATATATTAAAACCTAAATCTGTTTATGCTCTTGAAACTTTTCACTGAGTTATCCATTTGAACTTATTTGACTCTTCTTTTCATTTTCTATTTAACATATACTTGGACTGCAACTGAGTGTTCTTTCTGAATGTCTCACAGTATGGTGTAGAGTTTGCCGCAGAGCATGTACTTCCCATTATCTTCCCACTTCTTACTGCTCAGCAGTTGAATGTACAGCAATTCGCCAAGTATATGCTCTTCGTCAAGGATATCCTAAGGTATTGCAAGTGTACCAACATAATTCTTTTTTAATTTCTTTTCTTTGATATACACATTCTGGCATATATGAACTGATATGACTTTTCTAAGACTTTGTTTGGATTGCGGAATAAGTTATCTGTTGATAACTTATTCCTTATGAAGATTTTTGTGTAATTAGAACGTAGGAGTTTGATTTTGTTCCTTGAAAGATCTTGACATCCATAATTTGGTAGGATAGCATATTTCACCGACGAGGTGATTTATCTTATTTTGAAAAAATAACTCGAAAGCCGAATGTGTTCCATTTTAGATATTTATCTCACTCTTAGCTTCTAATTACAATAGAAAATCCTCAGACTGAATAGGATACCGCTGGATAATTTCTTCTGACATTCCAAGAGCCCTAAAAGCTTATAAGCTGTAAGCGAATGGTGAATATTCAACACTCTCTCCAATGTCTGGTCCTGTGATTATTAATAAGCCAAAAAATGTAATTCTTTGTTTTATTTTTGGAAAGAAAATGGTGGATGGGCCGGGCCCTATGCTATTCGAACTTAGTAACTTATAAAATGCAATGTGAAGCAAGCAATTACTTTAAGCTGTTAGAATATGGTGTGCTTTAAGTATCTCATATTTAGCGTTGTCTCTTCTTGCAGAAAGATTGAAGAAAAGCGAGGAGTGACGGTAACTGAAACCGGAACCCCTGATGTCAGAGTGTCACCTCCGTTAACCAACGGGCTTCATTCCGAACCAGCCCAAAGACCGACTCAGAATCCATCAACAAGGTTGGGCCCATCATGGGACGAAGACTGGGGGCCGACTACAAAGAAAAGCGCCGCCCCTTCACTCCCTCTTTACCCCACAATGCAGACCAATCAGTCATTAGTAGCAGTTCCACAACCCACCTCGGTTGCAACTCCGGCGTTGCAATCTCTTTCATCCACTCCCAGCCAACCAGCTTCCACCACGTGTACTGCTGTAGACATCGAGTGGCCCCCTCCAAGCGCTCCCGGAAGCGTAGATATTCGATTAAATGCCAATGAGGAGCAGAACTCTTCAAGCAATAGTGGATTCGGTGATTTGGATCCTTTCGCCAACTGGCCACCTAAACCAAGTAATCCGTCTAGTAATTTAGGGTTTGGGTTTAAGCCAAATCATCAAAGCACCGCAAACTCATTATCCAGAATGAGTGGCACTCCAGGTCTCACCAGCCTATCGAAACAAGAAAATTTAAATGGCTCAGGCTTGAATCTTTCAGGCCCCTCAAATTATGTGAATTCAGGTTTTGCCCTTGGAAATTTGAACTTGTCTTCAATGGGCATGGTGTCTGCCAATTCTAACAGTTCTGGTTATGGAAAAGCAGCATCGGACCTCGGATCCATATTTTCCTCGAAGAACAGCACACAGCCCACTCCGAGACTCGCCCCACCTCCACATTCCGCTGTTGCGAAACCGCGCGGTAGAAACCAAGGGCAATCTGGGATTTCTAGAGTATCGCGGACTTCTCAACCCAAAGCATCATCAGAGCAGCCACCTCTTTTGGATTTGCTGCAATGAAAAGGCACTCTTTTCAGCCCACCTGTTCTTTTCTTGTAAGGCGGGCGCACCCTCAATCTCAAAACCATCAGCTGGGGGATGTTGGGAAATTTTTGCCCCAGAGGGTGCTGTAACTAAATCCCCAATCGCAAATTTATATACACGTCCATTCAACAAAGTAATATATATATATATACACATATTCATTGGGATCTTTGGAGCGGTTATAGAGAATAAGTGGGAGTTGGTTTGTGCAGAGTATAATGTAGTATGAAATTTTTTTCATTCGGTATTTGGGTAAAGGTTTGGATGGAGTGCGTATTTAGCGAGGGTTATTAGTTTGCCACTCTGTAGATCTTGATGTTGCGTGCACGGCTCAAAACAAGAACATAAATGGTTTCTGTTGTGGAAGAGATATTGCTTGTGTTTGAAACTTGGGAGAGAAGTGGAAGCTTCTAATGATTGATGCATGCGTGTAAAACAAGTTTACGCTTAAGATTATAGTTAGTTTTACAAGTTATATAAAGCTTGTTGCTTTATGTCTTGTGATTTATTAGTTGGTATTTTGGTAGGTTATTATCACAAACTTTGTTAGGGTTCGAAGAAGACTCTTGTCCTTGATGAAGGTCTAGTTGGGGGCATCCGATTTTATACTTTGGAAGGTTTAATGAAAGTGTTTTAAAATTTTTCCTTTTTTAATACTGTAAAATTGGGTTGGAAATTGTTTGCTTCTCTATTTGGAATAATTCTTGTAGTTTTATGGCATTGGAAAAAGAAAAGATTGGAAATCTTTTTGGATTTTTGGGATCTTTCAAAATAGGAAAGCAGGCGTTTTCAACCACTACATATTGAGAATTGTGTATTATAAAAAGTATTAAAATTTTTTCTTCTTTAATACTATAAAATTGGGTTGGAAATTGTTTGCTTCTTTGTTTGGAATAATTCTTGTAGTTTTATGGCATTGAAAAAAGAAAAGATTGGAAATCCTTTTGGATTTTTGGGATCTTTCAAAATAGGAAAGCAGGTGTTTTCAATCACTACAGTATTAAGAATTGTGCATTCTAAAAAGTATTAAAATTTTTCCTTCTTTAATACTGTAAAATTGGGTTGGAAATTGTTTGCTTCTCTGTTTGGAATAATTCTTATAGTTTTATGGCATTGGAAAAAGAAAAGATTGAAATTTTTTTTGGATTTTTGGGATCTTTTAAAATAGGAAAGCAGCGTTTTCAACCACTACAGTATTAAGAATTGTGCATTCTAAAAAGTGTTAAAATTTTTCCTTCTTTAATACTGTAAAATTGGGTTGGAAATTGTTTGCTTCTCTATTTGGAATAATTCTTGTAGTTTTATGGCATTGGAAAAAAAAAAGATTGGAAATCCTTTTGGATTTTTGGGATCTTTCAAAATAGGAAAGCTCTACAATATTAAGAATTGTGCATTCTAAAAAATAGCTAATCACTGATTTTAATCTGCTAACACTGTGTTGTTTTCTGAATTCAATTTATATGCCGGCACTTGTTACATATCTCAGACTAATTTCAAGTACTTTTTTTCGTTTTTATAAACTTCAAATTAAGCGAGGCTCCTCCCTAACAAAACGAACGAATGAAAATTACATCAAATTATATAATAAAACTGGTGCATTGCAAATACTTTTTTATTCAAGTTGGATTAAGGGAGGTTTATATATACAGAGTTTGATTTACACGAATTAATCAAATAATGTTAATAATTGAGAACTAATCAACAAGAAGATTCTACTTCTTTTTTTTTTTTTTTTTTTTTTTTAAAAAAAAAAAGAAAAGAAGAAGAAAAAAAAAAACTGTATGTTGTTTTCATGTTGGTTGCTTAATTATAACCAATAATAAAAAAGAGTAAAATTATACATGTTGGTAGCTTAATTATAACCAATAATAAAAAAAGGGGTAAAATTATACCCAAGACACACTCAACTGGTCATCCTGAAATAGTCTCCTCATTTTTTATTATTATTTTTTTTGGTTTTTTTGGTGGGGGGATTGAGACCTTTGAACTTCTAACTTTTTATAATTAAGCAATTTCAAATAATTTTTGTTTAGAATTTTATCAAATTTATTAGTATTCTCACCAAATTTTAAATTTAACAACTTTTAACTAATAAAATTAGATTAATCGACGGTTATAAATAACTAATAAGAGTCATTAACCTTGATAAATTTTTTAACTTTATGCATTATAGAAATTTAAATAAAAAATTTAAAAGTTGATAAAGTCTCAATCAATCAAAAAAAAAAAAAAAAAAAAAAAAAAAAAAAAAAAAAAACTGGATTCCTGAAATTAACATCCAACTACTCTAATGAATAGTTGTTAATTAGTGCGCGCCATTTCCTTTTAAATATCAGCCTTTTCCTCTTTCCCCCAAAGAAGACAGTCTAATATAGCTTAATTGGCTTGATTCCAATTAGTTAAGCAAGAAAGAAGCAGCAAGCAAACTAACAAGCCTTCTGCTAAAAAAATAAAATAAAAAATGAAGCCCCTCCTCTCCTTCACCTCCCTCGTAGTCTTATCCTTCGTCGTCCTCCCTTTCGCCGTCTTTACGTTCGTCCTCCATGGCTGGAACTTCAGCTCCGACGTCCCGCGGCCACGACCGGAGACGGTTAATTTCTTCTCTCTTTTGCGTTCGTGCATGGATGGTAGTTTTTTTGCTTATACTGCCATGCAAGTGAATAAATTGAGGTGATGTAATTAATTCTAACAATAATAGTTGTTACAGTGATGGGCCTCCAAATATTTTCTATATACTTGTTATGGTATATAGAAATCTCCACAAAAATAGGATGAAGAAGAGAAAAGAGAAAGATAAATAATATATCTTAGATAATCTAATTCTAACTAATTAGCATTATCTCTAACAATAGTAAGGTGTTTGAATAGATGAAGTGCAATATCTTCGACGGGGAGTGGGTTTACGACGAGACAGCTCGGCCGCTGTACGGCCATGAAGACTGCCCCTACATCTACGACCAGCTCAACTGTCAGGCCCATGGCCGCCCCGACAGAGGATACCAGCATTGGAGATGGCAGCCCCATGGCTGCTCGCTGCCCAGGTACATATATTTGCATAGTTCAGCTATCATACTATTACGAGTACCAAGTTCCAAGTTCTTCGTATTTATAAACTGTTTTTTATTATAGAGATTCTGAATTGATGATGCACATTTTAGATACCATGGAGAGTATGTATTTAAAGTTTTCTAAAGACTGAATTTTATGCTTTCTTTCGAAGTTATATTTTAATGCGTCAAGTGATCACAAAGTGAATGAACAGAATTAAATAACCTTCAAAATTAGAGAGTATTATTCTACGTATCATTATCGAGATCGTTGATCTTTCATCTAGATAATGAATAGAAATTTTTATAAATAATTCAACTGATTTGAATTATTCTAAGTAACTCAACGAATAAATGTTGTTTGAAATTGTCGATTTAAAGCCTTTTTATTATAAGATTGATGACCATACCAAAAAAAATCATGAAGGTTAATTTCTAAATTCTTTAAACTGCTAAATATATTTCTGAGCTGATTTCTTACTAGATTGATTTTTTGAATAACATAGTATTACAACTAATTCTAAACCCCTTTATTTCGATATGTGGACGGATTTGATCTTCACCTTCACCATTTAATGAGTTAAAATTTTTCCATCATAATTTATTGGCTTAAATTCTTACATATATTATTTCTTACCTCATATGTCAACTTTATATGCCTCACATTAACATTCTAAATTATATTTAACAGTTGAATCAACGATCTAAATTCTCTCTCACTGAAACGAACAAAAACATTCAGCAGAACTCTATATAAGCATCTAATTAATCCATCAAGTTTTCTCATTGAACTTCTTCGAAGATATATTGCTACAATAAAAGGGTCACCATATCCATGCATCTAGTGGTGGTGGTGACCCAACTGTAGCCCACTCTCTATGCATAGATGTAAACGCCTAAACTAAGCTGGCAATGGGCCACCTCTCACAACACCGGGCTTGAATTTTGCAGCTTCAACGCCACCGCCGTCCTGGAAATGCTTCGCGGCAAGCGCATGATGTTCGTCGGCGACTCGGTGAACCACGGGCAGTTCTCCTCCATGGTTTGCCTCCTCCACCGCATCATCCCCTGGAACGCGAAATCCTTCGAATCCAATGGCTCTCTTATAGTCTTTAAAGCCAAGGTACATTGAGAACAATAGATACATCAGAGAGAGTTTAGTCTCACTTATGTTTGCAGTCTCAAGTGCCAAAAAACTTGGCATTTGAGTTTAAAAAATAAATATTCTTATTTCAAATCTTCTAGTTCATGTAGCATTTAATCTATTTGTACCTTATATATCTGAGTTAAATCAATAATACTATTTTACAACTATTTACTAATATGGAGAATTTCATTTGGATGGCTACTTCAATTTATGAGAATAGTAATTTAATTTATAGGTATTGTGATAATTATAATAACAAATAGAATTAATGGAAAACTACCATATTAAGTTTTAAGTAAAACTTTTTCAAATTAATTAATTAGTACTATATATGTGGACAAAATAATTTTTCCTATTGGAATTTCAAGTATGGTTTTAATAGAGAACTAATTTTATTCTGATTGAAGTTATCAACCAATTTTACTCTTATCAAAATGAAAGATACATATAATTCTTTATATATATATATATATATATATATATATATATATATATATATATATATATATATATTGTTGTGTGGACATACATTGTGTCGTATATATAGGATTACAATGCATCGATTGAATTCTACTGGGCTCCGTTTCTCGTCGAGTCGAACTCAGATAACGGTCTGGCGCACCGGATCAGAGAGCGGGTCGTTCTGCCGCGGTCCATCGACTTGCACGCGCGGCATTGGAAGGGGTCACACATCATTGTCTTCAACACCTACCTGTGGTGGATGAATGGGGCCTCCTTGAAGATTTTGTATCTCTCTTTCTCTCGTTTTACTGTTATGTTATGTCATATAATTTTAACCTATCAAATAACGATATTTTAAAATTTTGTATGCCATGTTGAAATGGTTTTAAAACTTATTATTATTATTATTATTTTTTGGGTTATTTGACACCTCTTGTGATTTGAGTGATTTCCGTTAGTTGAACTAGAGCTTTTAGCAAAATTAAAGTACATATTATATTAGAAGAAATAGTCGTTGGGCTTATTTCAAGATGTCTTGTAGTTGGGAACATCACTATCCTTTGGTGGGTCTCTTTCTTGGTATTAAAAATGCAAAAAAAAATGTATATAGAACTAGGGTGCAAACGAACACCAGCAGGGCCTTGCTGGAATTCGATTCGAATTAGATTCAAGTTAAGTTGGAGCCGCTCGAATTTATTTTGAGCCAGAATAAGAATGTTTGATTTTGACACAAAATCTATTTTGAGTCCAATTTGAGTGGCTCCGAATAGTTCCTTTTATTTATTTATTTATTTTTTTTTTTTTTTTTGAGCTAATTTCAACCCATGTTCGAATTTAGCTCGAAATTGTTTGATTCCGAGCAGACTCGTTTATGATTCAATTTTTTTTTTAAATTTTAAAATATCTATGAATATTTGCTCATATAAAAAATGCATAAGCATAACATGTATTTGAATTAAAATATTTTTAAAAAATATTTATAATTATATATTATTAATAATATTAATATTTTATATATATATTCAAACTATTTTGAGTAGAGGCATGTTAGTGCTGCGATTTGAAATTATTTTCATAAAAAATTTAGCTCATTGTATATTTGAAATTAATTTCGAACTAGTAATTTTTAAGCTTATTTCAAATCAAACACGAATTGCCTTGCGAGCCGTTAGCGAGCTAAACTTGCAGCCTATATAGAACCCTATCTTTATTTATTTGTTTGTTTATTTATTTTTCATATTACATCTTTTGAGTTTTGATTATTTTAAAATTCCTCTTTTTTTTTTTTTTTTTTTTTTAATCACTTATCTATAGATATTTTGTTTAACTTATTATTAGCTCTATTGGTGGAAAGTAGTTGAAATAATTAAAATTAACAAAATTACTACTAAATTGAACAACATTCCTAAATTAGATAACTAAAACAAAATCATAATGACAATGCAAGAAACTACAACAAAAATAATAAATAACTACAATGGCCTATTTGACCCCCTCTTTTTTCTTTTTTCTTTTTTCTTTTTTTTTTTTTGATTTTTTTAGGCGAGGGGCGTTTGAAGGGGACATGGAGGTGATAGAGATAGTGAGGGAGGATGCATATAAGTTGGCATTGGGGAGTATGGTGGAATGGGTGGAGGAGAACATGGACCCACACAATTCTAGGGTTTTTTTCACCACCATGTCACCCACTCATTGGAGGTGAGTTGCTAATTAATTTGTGGGAGGTGAGGATTGTATCTAAATATTTACAAATAAATTTTATATGTTCAAAAAAATATTTTGTATGTTACTGGTGTCTTATCGTTTCATTTTTGTTAGTTTGCTTTCAGATTTCTCTCATTGGAGGTGAGTTGCTAATTAGTTTGCTTTCATTTTTGTTAGTTTGTATTATATTGGGTTAATTTTATACAGTTCCATATATATATATATATATATATATATATATATATATATATATATATATATATATATATATATATATATATATTTATTTATTCCTATAAAGTTTAATTTTTTATATTTATTTTTGTTAATTTATTATTTATTTTTTAACAAAATATAAGTAAAATATCAATTTTGCTCTTTCAAATATATCTTTCAAAAATTTTAATAGTTAGAATAATATAAAAATATATGAAAAAATAAAAAAAAATAATTTATCTTACTAACTAATCAAGATTAAATATCTGTTTTATGATTAATTATATTATTTTAACGGACATCATGTTAAGGACATGTATGAATAATTTAGAATTTTTAAAAAATAAATATTAAAAATTAAATTTTATAGATATATATTTACAGTTGGATATGTTTATAAAAAAATATAAGAAATTAACCCTAACATATTTTGTATGTTCCTAAGCAATTACAAAATTGATAGCCTCTTCTTTCTCTACAATTTTGTTTGGCACCACTGTACGATATAGCTAGTAATGTTTGAGAAAAGCACTATATCTAGCTCTACTACATCAGACTAATTAGAAGTTTCGAGTACGAATCAAGTTACTGTTTCTATTTTGATATACCATATTAGCTAGCTAGCTTTCAGGCTTCTCAATTCACTGTAAATCCTCTACTAGAGGAAGCTGAAGCAGAAATCAGAAACAGAAACAAAAGTTGGACTAGGCAGATCGATGCTAAATCTGACTGGCGACCATTTGGACTAGGCAGGAGTCGAGAATGGGGAGGTAATCTCGACGGGAACTGTTTCAACCAGACGACTCCAATCGAGGATCCAACCTACTGGGGAGAAGACAGCAGCAAACGCATGATGCGCGTCGTCTCCGAGGTGTTGAGCTCGGCGAGGGTCTCAATCACTGTTCTCAACATCACGCAGCTCTCGGAGTACCGCAAGGACGCGCACCCGCAGATATACAAGAAGCAGTGGACACCGCCGACGACAGAACAGCTTGCGAACCCCAAGAGCTACGCCGACTGCATCCACTGGTGCCTTCCCGGACTCCAAGATACTTGGAATGAGCTCTTGTATTCCAGCCTCTTGTCCCCTTAGTTGTTCCATCTTCTTCTTCGTGCTCTTTTTTATGCACTTATCATTCATTACGCTCAGTACAGTACACTTGTTCTTTAGCTCGTT
Organism: Tillandsia leiboldiana; assembly: GCA_029204045.2. NCBI lineage: Eukaryota > Viridiplantae > Streptophyta > Magnoliopsida > Poales > Bromeliaceae > Tillandsia > Tillandsia leiboldiana. The sequence continues at coordinate 52,355,517 of CM055062.1, read as the reverse complement.
GACAACTTAAGCCCTTGCAATACGACAAAGTGTACATATATGTTCTGCAATTCAAAGCTTATCTTGATAAATATGTCTCTTGAAGATTCACATATGAAATGTACCAATGGGTGATACTAAGGTTAAAATATATAGATAATACTTTGTTATTTCTATGTTGCGGTCTATATATTATTAATTCTATGTACGTACTTTTTGTTTAAACACGTCAATTATTTATATCGTAATAAAATACCCGTATTATATATTTAAATATCATATCTGCACGTTAAAGAAATAGGTTGGAAAAAAAAAAAAAAAAAAAAAAACTCTAAATTTGCTCCACCGAAGCTCAAATCCCAAGAATAATAAAATTATTTGTACTCCTAATTAAAAATCTCCCAAATCTCACCGAGTTATATTATGCAGTGCAAAAAGAGTCTTCAGTGGTAAAAGTAAAATTGCTTCCATAATTACATAATTCCAAAAGCAACAAAATAGAGATTTTTTTTTTTTTTTTTTCCCTCAGGGGAGTTAAAACATGAGGGCCCATATTTTGTTTAGAAAAAAATACATAAAGATCCTTTAAATTTTAATAATTTCATAAATAGATCTCTAAACTTTTTATTTTAACATTTAGTCCTTTTAAATTTTTTCCAATAATTTAATTGGCCCCTCTTCTCCAGCAAAGTTAATTATGATTGAAGAATTATTTAGATCTCAATCTCATGTGAGCAGAAAAATTTTATATAACTTCAAAGTACTAAAATAAAATATATATTAGTTTTAATAATTAAGCATCAAGATTGAAAAGTAAAATGAATTATATTATTATTATTATTATTATTATTATTATTATTTATTCTTGTATTTGAGTAGAGGAGATAGGGTTTTTTTTTTTTTTATTATTATTGATTTTTTTGACAAAATTCAAAGAATGAAGGTTCATATATTTGCTCACAAAAATATTTATTAAATTATATAAAATAACCGTTGCACTCAAAAAAAAAAAAAATGCTCATAAAAGTGTTTGTTAAATTATATAAAAGAATTATTATATTCTAAAACGTTAAGTTTTCAAAAATCAATATAATGCTTATATGAAACACTTAAGCTTGCTCTCTCATTTAAATTCAAAACTTTTAATAACTTCAAACTATAAACTTAATTACATAAAAAAAAAATAAATAATGTTAGGAGTTTAGCAAAATTTGAATTTAAGACCTTCTGTTTGATGCCAAATTAACTGATTTGAAACAACCGTTATATTCTAAAAACTATCTAAATCCTAAAAATATAATCTACAAAAAAAATGATATTTATATGTTTTATATTAAACTTTAGAATTTTTTTTTCTTTTATTTACAATTTGCTTTGCTTTAAGTTAATGACTTGCTTATACTAAAATATATCCTTCAAAGCACTTATATGTTCTCGTTGGAATAAATGGTAATAAGTAGGAACCTCATACATATATATATATATATATATATATATATATATATATATATATATATATATATATATATATATATATATATGAGTAGTGTTAGGTGTACACTCTCAAATGGGGTGTACATCCTACACCCACCTATCCTAGGGTGGGTATTCATCCACTCGTCACTCGATGTGACGAGTGGAATTCACCCACCCCTAGGATGGGGTGGGTGTAAGATGTACACCCCATTTGGGGTGTACATCTAGCATTTTCCTATATATATATATATATATATATATATATATATATATATATATTTTAATGTTGCACCCATTGACCTATTTGTGGTTGTCACCTACATGTGCTACAACCTAATAGGCAATATCTAGTCGTGCAGGGCACCAAATTGCTTTTAAGTAATCTGCTCCATGCAACGTGGTTCACGAAGAATAAGATAATTCCAATTGAACAAAATTTCAGTGAAAGCTCCCTAATTAAGTCTCATTGGGAACATCCGATCTACTAGCATATTTTAGTTTTATTTTTGGCTAAATTACAAAAAATTCTCTCATAATATACTGTTTTTTTATTTTGCCCCTCTGTCTTTCAAAAGCCTATATTTTGCCCCCTCGTAATTATGAAATTATGCATTTACATCCCTGCCGTCAGCATTTCGTTAGTGAGCCTACAATTTCTTAGATAATATACCGAAAATACCCCTCAATCCCTTCTTCTCCCGATCGCTTCGAGGCCGAGTGCTACCGCCGCCGCCGTAGTCGGGAGCCCTCGGCGATCGTCGGCGCAGTCGCCGCTCGGGCCGCGCGGCTAGGCGCGGCAACATGCAACGACGACGGGCGCTCGCTCGTGGCGAAGGGCACGCCAGGCTGATCCTCGAGCAGCATGCCATTTGACCAGGGCGGCGGCGCGGCTCTTATGCGCGGTGCGTGCGTGCGGGTGCCCCTGTGCGCGATGCAGCAGGGAAGGCCCGCCCGAATATGCTCCCCTCCAGCTCCGGCTTCAACGGCGGCGCGACGACGTGGAGAAAAGAATTAGGGTTTTGTTTTGCCTTCACGTTGAGGGAGGAAGAAGATGAGTTAGAAGAAGGGCATTATTGTCATTTCGCATGTTCCGTTAATTCCGTTATCTCTTAAAAATAATTTTGTAATTAAGAGGATCAAAATATAGACTTTTGAAAGGCAGGAGGGCAAAATGAAAAAACGGTATATTATAGAGAGATTTTCTGTAATTTAGCCTTTATTTTTATTTTAAATTTTATTCAAAATTTTTAATACTAGAATCTAAAAATGAAAAATTATAATCTTCGAATAGAGACAGAATTATTATAGGACAGGGAATGGGAAGATTTTAAATTTTTTGATTCCAACACTCAGTTTAAACCGTTGTTTCTACTTAATGCAACTCAAAATAATTTTCAAATGCAATAAAATTTAACTTTTAGATAGTTCATATGCTCTTGATTATGTCTAATTGTGTAGATCATCCCAATGGAATTAAAAATAATGCCCAAACACAAAATCTTGTGCTTATAAAGGTTTAGTAAATATGAAATTATTATTCACATTCTATAGAAGTGTGAAATTCAAAAAGTTTCTAATATTAAGATCTAAATTGTTGAATGTGATCAAGAGTATGTAAAAAGTCTACTAATAAAATTTTAGAATTTTAAATGCCTGTTGGTTTGATATCAAATAATATCAAAATATACATTATATAATGTTCAAAAAGACTATTAAATATATACTTGAAATATAGACAGATTCCCAAAACTAATATTTTTTTGTATATAAACAACTTTGTATATAATTAATCACATTCAATAATTTAGATATTATTTTAAATTTTTGTACAATTATATTTAGGCTATTATGCATAAAAGTTCATTTGTTTTTGCTTTTTTATAAATTCAATCATTTTTTCGATTTTGCAAATTCAGATTAAATTTTTAAAAAATTAATGATCAAAACATTTGTATTCTCTCTCTTTCCTCTCCTTTCTTTTCCTATTTTTTTTTTTTTTTTTTTCCCACTTCGTCTCCTTTCTTCTCCCCCACCTACGTGTCTTCATCGTACTCGTTTTTTTATCTCATCTACATCTCAACTGTTGCTGATGGCGGCAGTGCAGGGTTGAATGCGATACGAATTGTGAAAATTAGAATGTGCCAGTGCAATTTGAGACGACAAGTTGCGACGGAATGTATCAGGACCGGAGGAGGAGAGCAAGAGGAGGAGAGGAGAAGAAGAAGAAGGAGAAGAAGGACATTGGTGTCCTTTTTCTCCATTTTTTTTCGGCGTCCGCATATCATTGTCGTCGCAATCTCGACCTACTTGACTTTGTGCCGCTTGCATTTGGGGTAACCCTTTGAGATGATCACCCTATGTCGGCATCCCAAAGGTGTAGACGGTGATAACGGCGACGAAAGAGAAGAGAAGAATGAGAGGAAAAAAAAAAAAGGGAGAGAGTAATAAGAGTAATAAAGATATTTTAGTCCTATTTCTAAAAATTTGAATTAAATGTATAAAATCTAAAAGAATAAAAGTCCAATTTTGTGATTGTTTATGCAAATTGACCTTATATTTAATTTTGTATATATATAAAAAAGGCATAACTTATGTAAGTTGAAATGTTCAACAATTCATTTCCCCACCAACCTTAAAAACTCCCCCATGGCCTCAAGAGCCAAAGAGAAGCACCCTCTCTCACTCCCATCAATGGAAAAGCTAAACCCTTTCCTCCCTATTCTTAAGCTCATTGTCTCCCTCTTCCTCTTCTTCTCCTTTTGGATCCTCCTCTCATACTTGTACATCTCCCCACAACTCCAACCTCCCACACAACCCGACCCATCTCCGCCGCGCCGCACGCAAGTTTCATGCGACTCCGACATCGCCTCATTCTACATCTACGACCTGCCCGACCGCTTCGACCGCGCCCTCCTCCGCCGCTGCCGCGACCTCAGCCCCTTCACCGACATGTGCCCCCACGTCGCCAACCGCGGCCTCGGCCAGCCCGTCCCGCACCGCCCTGACTGGTTCGCCACGTACCAGTTCGCCGCCGCGATGCTCTTCCGCGCCCGCGCCGAGCGCCACCCCTGCCGCACCTTCGACCCCGACTCCGCCGCTTTGTTCTACATCCCCTTCTACGCCGGCCTGTACACGTCGTCGGTGTTCGGCAAGACGAACTGCACTCTCCGCGACGCGCTCGGCCTCGACCTCGCGGAGCAAGTCTCCCGGCTGCCGACGTTCCGCCGCCACGGCGGACGCGATCATTTTCTCATCTCCGGCCGGACGTCGTGGGAGCTAATGCGGCTGAACGACTCGGGCAAGAAGTCCAACCGCCTCCTCCGCCTTCCGGCGCTCGCCAATGTGTCGATCCTCACCGTCGAGCGGCATCCGTGGGAGGGCAAAACTCAATTCGGCATCCCCTACCCCTCATACTTCCACCCGCGCTCCGCCGACGAGCTCACCGCGTGGCAGGAGGAGGTGCGCCGCGCGGAGCGGACCCACCTCTTCGCCTTCGTCGGCGGGGCGCGCACCGGGGGCCAGAAAGAGGTTGTGCGTTCATTGACACTAAAGCAGTGCGGCTCGTCGAGCCGGTGCCTCCAGCTGGAGTGCAAGCAAGGTGCCGGTTGCTACACGCCGGGCCGGGTCATGGACGTGCTGATGCATGCCGAATTCTGCTTGCAGCCGCAGGGCGACACGTTAACGCGGCGGTCGGTGTTCGATTCGGTGCTGGCCGGGTGCGTGCCGGTGTTCTTCTCTGAGCACACGGCGTACACACAGTACGCATGGTACGCGCCCGGGCATGCGGAGGAGTGGTCGGTTTTTCTGGGGCCGGAGCGGCGTGGTCGGATCGAGGAGGAGCTGAGCCGGATACCGAAGGACGCGTTGGCGCGGATGCGGGAGGCGGTGATCCGGACGATTCCGCGCGTCACCTACGCCCATCCGAACGCCAGCTGGGCCGAGGGGCGGCGCTTCCGCGACGCCGTGGACGTGGCGCTCGCCGAGCTCATGGTCACCAAGCGTGTGCGGCAAATGCCGAGTGAGTACAACAACATTAGTATGAAGTAAATTAATCTGGAGAAGAGTCGTGTCCTTTAAATTCGTTTATATTGTTACTACAAATACTCTTTTATTCTTTTTCTTCATTTAGTCATTCTATCAAATGGGGGCAATTAATGTTTCCATACTTTACTTATTTTTTTTTTAACTGTCTTCATTGTTAGAATTAAACTCGTGCAAAATCGTTTGTCCGGAAACTCTTTATTCTACTATATATATTTTTTTAGCTCAATCATCAAAAAATTTTATACAAATATTTATAAAGTTATCTTGCTTAGATTGCAATGTAATATGAAATGAAGAATTGATAAATGAAAGGTGTGCAAATATTGGACACATGTAGTTAAATTTATATCCTAGAAACTAATTAGGTTTGGCACATATATTTTTTTTGTTGGACATAAATTTATATTTAACTTGGTACATTATCAACGTAATTAAATTTTTATTTACATTCATATTGTGTATGCGTCTATAAACTGTTCAAAAAATTAATAAGATGATAAAATATATTTTCAAGAGTTTAGAATTTGAGACATGTTTCATTCATGATTAATTTTAAATATGAGAAATACTCTGGTACTTTCTTTAATAAATAATAAAAATATTTTTAACCGTTGATCGACAAAAGATAAAAAAAATAAATTTACTTATTATCATGTTAACAGGTAACTTTATAAAAAATGCATTTTCGTAATTAAACATCACAAAATAAAAATAAAAATATTAATTAAAATATCTTCTACTAATTTAGTCATTAATTTAAAAAATTTTAGAAATATAAATTAGGCATTAATTTAAAGAGTTTAATTTAAAAAATTTTAAAATTATAATTTAGATATTAATTTAAAGAGATTTAGAATTACAATTTACTCATTAATTTAAAGAGTTTAATTTAAAAAGTTTTAGAATTACAATTTAGGCATTAATTTAAAAAGTTTTAGAATTATAATTTATGCATTAATTTAAAGAGTTTAAATTAAAAAATTTTAGAATTAAAATTTAGGCATTAATTTAAAGAGTTTAAATTTAAAAAAATTTAAATTACAATTTAGGCATTAATTTAAAGAGTTTTAGAATTACAATTTAGGCATTAATTTAAAAAGTTTAATTTAAAGAGTTTTAGAATGACAATTTAGGTATTAATTTAAAGAGTTTAATTAAAAAAATTTTAGAATTATAATTTAGGCATTAATTTGAAGAGTAGAATTACAATTTACACATTAATTTAAATAGTTTAAATTAAAAAATTTTAGAATTACAATTTAGACATTAATTTAAAAACTTTAGAATTACAATTTAGGTATTAATTTAAAAAATTTAATTTAAAGAGTTTTAGAATGACAATTTAGGCATTAATTTAACGATTTTAATTTAAAAAATTTTAGAATTACAATTTAGACATTAATTTAAAAAATTTTAGAATTAAAATTTAGTTATTAATTTAAAGAGTTTAATTTAAAAAATTTTAGAATTACAATTTAGGCATCAATTTAAAGAGTTTTAGAATTATAATTTAGGCATTAATTTAAAGAGTTTTAGAATTACAATTTAGGCATTAATTTAAAAATTTTAATTTTAAGAGTTTTAGAATGACAATTTAGGCATTAATTTAAAGAGTTTAATTTAAAAAATTTTAGAAATACAATTTAGGCATTAATTTAAAGAGTTTTAGAATTACAATTTAATTATTAATTTAAAATTTTAATTTTAAAAAATTTAGAATTATAATTTAGACATTAGTTTAAAGAGTTTTAGAATTACAATTTAGGCATTAATTTAAAGAGTTTAATTTGTTTAAAATTTTTTAAAATTTTTTTAGTTTAAATATTAATTTTGTATTACAATTTTAAAAATTTTCAATATGCTTAAATATTTGATTTAATAGAAATATATGGTATAATTCAAATTTATTTTTAGAATAGAATTGTACGGACTAAGTTAAATCAAATTTAAATAGTAAAATTTGATCTTTTAAAATAATGAGATAATATATTATAATACAAAATATAAATTGATAATAAAAATTAATAGATTCCTAAATTCTAATTTCTAAAAATAATTTTCTAAAATTAAAATCATTTACAATATATTAAATAAAGATAATTAAAATATTACTATTTATGATAATAACTAAATTGGAATATTTAAAATTTATAATCTTTACAAAAATAAAAACTCTCACTAAATTTAAATTTTTAACATTTATAATATTTACAAAAATAAAAACTTTCAAAATAGAGATAAAATTACTTAATTACCCTTGAATCAAAAGACCAGAATAACCATGTTTTGGGGTACCTGGTAACCGGTACCTCCCTCAAAATAACCTGCTATTGCAGGTCATAATTTAAAAATAATCAAATCTGAGCCATTGAACAGGCATGGATGAACGGTAATTATAAAAAAAAAAGTATAGGAGTATGGCTCTTTAAATATTCCGAATCAATGAGTCATCACGAGGCAACAATTGATTCGGAGAGATTGATGCACATATCCTTTTCTTTTAGAGTAGACGAGTCCCAAGTTAACAATGTAGAAACACTAGAGCGAATGTGCAGGTGGTTGATACAGAACAAGAGTATACCGAGCGTGACCAACACGAAAAGTCATTTGGATGTGTACTTATTCGTAAGTGATTTACGCGATATTGCAGTAGTGTGACTAGTTTTCTGACCTGCGGTGCCTTGGCTATTCACAATAGAGTTACTATAATTTGATTGTACATACATTTGGTCTCTATCCATTTGGATTTTTATGGTGCATGTTGACCGTAATAAAAAGCCTTCTAGCAACCTGGTGAGAATTTTGATCATATCGGTAATTTTGTATGGATACATGTAGAGGTCGGACGCGTGTGCGATTTAAAAAAAAACTAAATTTTACGATCAACATATTATGATGTAAATTTCTGCGTAAAAGTGATGCAAAATCTAACACATACATCATAAGTTTTATTCTAAGATGGAGGAACTTCTCATCTGAAACTGACTAGGAAAGAGGAGTTATACATGTGTATATGCTTGCAACCGGTGAATCAAAGAGAAAAATCAAAAAAAATTCCTTCAAAATTTCAAGTCAATCAAAATCCATCAATTTTTACTAAAATCTTAATTAAACCATAAATATCTGAAGATTCGATGAATTGAATCACTCCATAAGCTCTAAACTTCAAGCACTACCAGTGTAGCAACTTCTCGTACAGTCCTAAGCTTCGAAACACCAGTCAAATCCAAAAAGAAGTCGAAGCAGGGAAGCTGCCAGTGTTGATGTTGCTGTTGGAGAGGTTTAGCAGGGAGTAGAGGAGGAAGATGATAGAAATTCGGAGTAGAATCTTTAGTAATCTTTTGATCTCTGGAGTTGGGAAAATAAAAGAACTCTCAGAGACGCAACGGGTCATTTTATAGAAACTTCAAACGGATAAAATGAGCCCAAAGAGTAAAAGGGTGCTAACTTGTCCATCAGTAAAATCCCATATATATATCCGGATGCCTGGACCCAATTCGGGCGTCCAAAACTTCAAGTATATATATATATATATATGCTCAGGCACACGTGAACCGCCCGCTTCATTGTAACTGCATTCGAAACTTTCCCGGCGTCCGAAACTAGTGCCCAAAACTTTACCAACCAGTTGCCAAGTGTCCAAAAAGTTTGATATGCACGAGATGTTAGAAAAATAATCGCACTAAATCTGATTGTGATTAAATTATTTAACTAATTTATGTTTAAATTTAAATAACAGAACTTACCTTTAATCGCTATGAAATTCCAGAAATTGTAGATAAAAATAAACCAAAATAAAGTTGATCCGGAAGCGTGCGAGGCACTGCCCTAAGGCGTATTTCCGTCCTTCGTGCGGATTAATCGGAGATACCACCCCAAGGTACGACCGGAACTCCTCTTCCTACGAGCACGACCGCGGAAGAGGTTGACGAAGTTTCTTTCAACACCCGATTATAAAACAACATAAAATAAATTAAAACCAATCTTTTCACTTAACAATTAACCAAGCTATATATATGACTATATTTCAATATATACCTCTGTAGCACACACCCTCTACATGTATATATATATAGGGTGTAGTCCTGTGAACGTTGGGTTTCAATCCAACGTTCAATTAGAGGTTAAAGAACATTAAAGATAATAAAATGAAAAAACTTAACGTTGGTTTCAACCTCAACGTTAAAAAAGTAATTAACACACCTAATAAAGACAATTAAAGGAGAGTAAATTAAAATTAATAAATAAGAATACATTGTAATAAATAAATTGAAAATTAATAATTATTGAGAATTTTAGAATTTAAAATTTTATTCCAACAATCCCCCACAAAATTCAAAATTTCGAAATAATTATTAAACTCAACAAATTAAAATTAAAATAAGATTATCGGGTGTTTATACTATGTAATAGGTAAGGTGTCTTTAAGAGACTTAACCTCACTTAGTGTAAGCAATTTTCATCAGAAGGAATCGGAGTGAACCAGGTCTTGAACTACGTTCCTTTGACCCTGACTTCAACTGCCACACACACAGTACAGAATTCTCCGTCGCGAGTCTGTGCATTAAAGGCCATGCACAGTACCTTGATTTTTCATAAGAATTTCTATGGACAGCCCACATCTCATAGTCGCGGCCTTATACGAATATTCTTATATAGGTGGTATCCTCCAGGGATGTGTGTAGAGTCACATCTCGCAAAAATTATTGCCTCGGATTCCATTAAGAACTGTAAGCTCAACCTCAACCACTACACAGAGCACTACTCATCATAGGGATGGACTTGGAACTAAAGTTCCTCTGAATAAACTGTAGAAAGTGCTCTTTGGCCAACCTGACAGCTTGTTTTTACCACATTGAACCTTCTTCAAGGGATCTCCTATCACAAAGGTTGGGTTCCCACTGCAGGAAGGCCCTTTATGGGCAAAGTCCCATCCCCCTCGATGACTCTAGGACCTTAGTCCTATTCAGGCCTTTCGTCAAGCAGTCTGCAAGATTCTTTTCAGATCTGATAAAACTCAAAGAAACAACATTATAAAAATTAGACATCTAACAAATTCTTGTCTCAATTTAATATGTCTATTAGCTTTGAAATTTATCAATTTTATTTTACAAAAACTTAATTGCAGCTTTAGAATCACACCGAATAGAAATAGATTTGATGTTCAAAGAATCAGAAATTCAATTTGTATCTTTGTACAGAACAACCAACAAATTTGAGTCCATAAGATAGATTACTTTTAAATTAACGAAATACTTTTTCTCGAGCAATCTAATGAATCATACTAGGATCAACAGAAATATGAACAGGTGAACAATCAGGATACCCAAATATATCAAGCTGATAAAAAACTTTCCCCCACAAGTTCTGAGATACATCAGAACTTAAAAATATAACATCAATTATGTCTAATAGGGTTTGGTTCAATCTCACTAAATCGGTATTGGTTTTCTATTCTGATTGAAGGAAGTACAAACCTAATTTTAATAGGTCTCTAAGTTCATAAGCAAATCTGGATAAAATTAAAATAAATTGTCCAGTAGACAAATAGCTTGATAGGTATCTAAGTTTGAAACATTTTAGATAATCTAATTGAGAGAATAATTTTTTTTTTTTTTTTTTTTTTAAAGACTAGCAACTATGAGCTACAAAAAAGATTCAATAAATCTTTTAATATTATTATTATTTGTTTTAATATATATATATATAAAACAAATACACATTGTTTAAGATTTTAATATTAATCTTTTATCTCAGTTTGTTCAATAGCAAACAGATAACCCAAACAATTAAGATTTGAATTTGATTTAAATATTTTCGGATGTAAATGCAATCAAATAAAATATGTAAGCTGCAGTAAATAATATAAGATTAAACTAAAATATGTAAATTATGCTTTCTGCTTACTGGTTATGAATCTTTATCAAAAAAATTTCTGTAGATAAAACTGTATATAAATGTATGTTTTTTTTTTTTTTTTCTCTTTTTCTTTTCTTTTCTCGGAAGCTAAAACAGTAAATAAAAATGTTTGTTTTTTTCTTTTCTTTTCTTTTCTCCGAAGCTAAAACAGTAAATAAATTTTTATTTATTTTATTTTATTTTATTTATTTTACTGTAGCTAAAAAATGAAAACAGTAAAATATACATATATATATATATATATATATATATATATATATATATATATATATATATATATATATATATATATTAAATAATTTTAAAGAGAGCAAATAAATCACAATAATCTATATGCAATTTAAAATTTTAAAATGCTAATTCTAATATGTTTAAATTTGAATGTTAAACATACTAATAAGTTGACAACAAAATTATATGTAATATGCAATTATTTTTTCGGATTAGCACTAGTTAGATTTAATCAGAAACAAATCGGAATTACGCCTTAGACTGTTAGAAAAATAATCGCACTAAATCTGATTGTGATTAAATTATTTAACTAATTTATGTTTAAATTTAAATAACAGAACTTACCTTTAATCGCTATGAAATTCCAGAAATTGTAGATAAAAATAAACCAAAATAAAGTTGATCCGGAAGCGTGCGAGGCACTGCCCTAAGGCGTATTTCCGTCCTTCGTGCGGATTAATCGGAGATACCACCCCAAGGTACGACCGGAACTCCTCTTCCTACGAGCACGACCGCGGAAGAGGTTGACGAAGTTTCTTTCAACACCCGATTATAAAACAACATAAAATAAATTAAAACCAATCTTTTCACTTAACAATTAACCAAGCTATATATATGACTATATTTCAATATATACCTCTGTAGCACACACCCTCTACATGTATATATATATAGGGTGTAGTCCTGTGAACGTTGGGTTTCAATCCAACGTTCAATTAGAGGTTAAAGAACATTAAAGATAATAAAATGAAAAAACTTAACGTTGGTTTCAACCTCAACGTTAAAAAAGTAATTAACACACCTAATAAAGACAATTAAAGGAGAGTAAATTAAAATTAATAAATAAGAATACATTGTAATAAATAAATTAAAAATTAATAATTATTGAGAATTTTAGAATTTAAAATTTTATTCCAACACGAGAGAGCTCACCTAACTCAATTTTGAGGGCAAAAGTTAAAACTAGACGTCTAAATCATGAGTCCAAAATATTTTTCAGCATCAACTGCATCACTGTACCATAGTCGGGTGTCCGAATTTCCAAACTGGGCGCCCGAATCCAACAAGAATGTCAGTTCAAGCTATAATTGATACTCCGTGTTCATTTCGCATTCATTTTGCGCTATAACGACACAAATGCGCCCCGACACTCTATAGAGATGCCAACCAACTGCTGATACTGTAGTTATTTCGGTAGCTAAGATTTTGAAACACCACAAAAATATCTAAAACTTTGTACATACAAAATTATAACTTAAAAAATATATTAAATACTTGTCGAATAATTCAAAAGATTACTGTTAAAGAAAAAAAAATTGTTTGACTCTATAAATATAGACATAAAAAATTTATAAATTTTGCACATAGGCCTCTAAATATCATAAACTATCTAATGGATTAACTTTTAATCAATGGATTTATATTTATCTAGTAAGTTGAAACTTTTTTAAATATTTACAATTTACTTCCTTGTAAGTATGGTAAGATTGAATGTCAAAATAGAATACCTAGAATGGAATGAGATTTAGTGATCTACTCATTACATAGTAAATTAAATTTAGGCAATAGTATTGCTCCACAAGTCTGCATGAACATGTCTAGAGACCATTCATAATGGGTTAATTTCATATATGTCTCAATAAAAATAGCAAATTAATTTTTTAAAAATTTAAGTGATCAAATTTATTTCTTCACAAATTTTCCGATTTAAATTTTTTTTGAAAAAATTTATTTCGTTCATATATATGTCCTTATGTTGATTCAACGTTAGTTTTTTAATGGAGGGTATATAAAATAACTATTTTATCCTTATAAATTTGTCTCTATAAAAATCATCTCTTTTTGTCGTGATACATGCGATATATCTTATTTTTGCCGCAGCCGAAGATCTCATCTTTGACATCATTGTCATTGTCGTAGGTCTCGCTGTCATCATGGATAAAAAGAAAAGTGTGAAAAAAAATGACAAATATGAATATTAGAAAACAATATATATATATATATATATATATATATATATATATATATATATATATATATATATATATAGAGAGAGAGAGAGAGAGAGAGAGAGAGAGAGAGAGAGTAGGGCTTATATACTTTCAAAAGTACAAATTCAAATATATTTGTGAATTTTTTACCATTGAATTTGCATTTGAGATTTGTGTTATTTACTCTTTCTTTCTCTCTTTAGTTGACTTTACAATATCACAAATCTCAATGCAAATCCAATGATAAAAAATTCACAAGTATAATTGGACTTGTACTTTTGAAAATATATAAACTCTACTATATATATATATATATATATATTCTAAGAGACTATTATAATTCTAACCGTATATTTTTTCATCCAAGGACCGAAAAATTATAAATATGAAGTGATTTTACTCATAAAAGTTGGTCTCTCTCTCTCTATCTATCTATCTCTCTCTCTCTCTCTCTCTCTATATATATATATATATATATATATATATATATATATATATATATATATATATATATATATATATATATATATATATAAAGAGTAAAAATATTATTTTATTCTTTAACTAACTGTGGTTAGCTATTTTAATTCATGATTATCTAATTACCAGAATAATATATTTGCAGACAAAATGACTTCTGAAGGAATATATCTAATAACGTAAGTTTTGTAGAAATAAATTTGCTATTTGCATGATATCTTTATAGAGAGACATACAATTATCTCATTCCTAATTTATGGATTATTTTGAAATATATGCAAACTTTAATTATTTATTAAAATTTCTTAATTTATAATTTTTTTATTTGAATTATTATAGTAAAATTAGTTAAACTTGATATAACTATTAATAAATTAATTTGCAAAATATCTAAGTTATTTGATTAAAATTACTTAAGTCGAAAAATATAGGAAAATGCTACTTGTACACTCCAAATATAGTGTATATTTTACATCCCATTCATCCTAGAGTAGAGTGAATTTCACTAGTTACATTAATGCGACTTGTGGGTAAGTCTCTATCTTTGGATGAATAGAGTGTACATCATACATTCCATTTGGAGTGTATGGGTGACAAGGCCGATAAAACTACGTGTTAAGACGAAGAAGCATAAAAACAAAAAGAAAAGAAAGAATACATGAAGAGCCCAATTCTTCAACAATACTAAACAGAATTATTCAATACATAAAACTCTCTTTAATTATATTAACCAAAATTCTACGTTTATTTATAGAGATAATACTCAAATTTTATTGTAAATTAAATTTATGAAATTTAGCAATTTTTTTAATACTATCATAACTAATTCAAATATATCTCTAAATCTAAACCGATTTGAAGTAATTAATTAATCGAAATCAAAATAGAATAAATATAAATTTTTCTAAAATATTCTAAATACCAAATGAAGGTTTGGATAATCGATTGGCACCAAAGAGAACCGAACTCAACTGAGACCCGAGTGAGACTTAATTAAGAAGTGCCAAGAACCGCGAGCTGAGAATCATGAACTGAGCCTAACAAAATTTTCAACTTGATTTTGCGGAATCACCTTCTCTAGAAACGCAATTACTAAACTAGCCGTATCAATAGATAGCATTTTAGATACCGTTTGGTTTCGTTATAAGAGAAGAGATAAGGGGGATATCCCCCTTATCCCCCCAAACACAACCAAAGAAAGGGGGGAACGGTGGTTCCCTCTCGTTAATGGAACAATAGTTTTTCCTTGGTGGAACATCCCACCCCTTTTTTTTTATTTTTTTATTTTTTTATTTAAATTATTTTCTAAAAATTTAAAAATATTTAAATTTATTAATTTTTTTTTTAATTTTATAAATTTTAAAATTTTAAACTTTAATTTTTAATAAATCTAAAAATTTATTTTTTTAAAAAAATATCAATTTTAAAATTTTAAAATTTATCCAATTTTTTTATAGAAATTTTTAAATTTATATAAATTTAAAAATTAAATTTTTTTGCACATTCTTTTGCAATTTTTTCATATAATTAAAATTTTAATTTTTAACATTTATACATTTTTAAATTTAGAGAATTTTTAAATTTTATAACTTTTAAAAATTTTAACTTTAATTTTTAATAAATTTAAAATTTATTTTTTTTTAATTTATTAATTTTAAAATTTATACAAAATTTTAAATTTTAAATTTTAATTTTTAATAAATTTGATTTTCTTTAAAAAAATAAAATTTATACAAATTTTTATATACAAATTTTTAAATTTTTAAAAATTTAAATTTTTTAATAAATTATTATTTTTATATACAAAAGTTAAATTTAAATAATATAAATTATAATTAATTTTTTTTAAATAATTTTTTTAAAGAGTAATTTTTTCAATTAAAATAATTTTCTTCCATTTACTTTTCTTATTCTACTTTATCAAAATAAAACACAACTTTTCTTATACTTGGTATAACTCTAAAATATTCATCCAAACACGAATTTATACCTATCCCTTAAATAAAAGGTTCTTACTTATACCGAACCAAACACAATTCTTCTTATATTTGGTACAACTCTATTACTCATCCAAACACGAACTTATATCTATCATTGAAATAAACAGTTCTCACTTATTCCCGAACCAAACGTAATTCTTCTTATACTTTGTACAACTCTAATACTCATCCAAACACGAACTTATATCTATCCTTGAAATAAACAGTTCTCACTTATTTACAACTCTAATATATATTAATCCAAACACGAACTTAATTATATCTATCCCTAAAATAAACAGTTCTCATTTATCCCTGAACCAAATACGAACTTAATTATATATATTCCTGAAATAAACAGTTCTCACTTATACCTGAATCAAACGCATCCTTAAAAAATATAGAAGTTGTGAAATCCTAATAGTTCTACATTGGATATAAATGGAGTTCCGATTGGGTATAGTTGGAACCAAATCACAATCCAAAATGTTTAAACTCAATTATTATTACTAGTATCCATATCTTATATATATCCAATTATAATTCTATTCCCACTCGATGTGGGACTATTAGGGTGTCATAGACTCCCCCCGTTTAGGCCTGACGTCCTCGTCAGCCCAATCACACGTACAGCCCAAGATCACCAGGCGATGCGAGACTTATCTCGCTAGCCCTGTCATATAGACCCAAACTCAGCCGAGACTCGTCACACACTTCCGGCTGGTGATTGGCTCTGATACTAAATGTAACGACCCAGTCCAGCCCAACGAGTTATTATTGCTAGTGGGCTGGGTCGTAAAATTTGGTATAAGAGTCAATCACCAGCCGAGACTTATTACCAGCCAAAAGTGTATGAGACTTGTCACCAGCCGAAAGTGTGTGTCAAGTCACGGCTAAGTCGGGGGCTAGATGACAGGACTAGCGAGACAAGTCTCACATCGCCTGGTGATATTGGACTGTGCGTGTGATTGGGTTGACGAGGTTGTCCGGCCTAAACGGGATACGTTTGTGACACCTTAATAGTCGCACATCGGATAAAAATGAAGTTGTGATTGGGTATATAAGAGATATAAATACTAGTAATAATAAATGAATTTAAGCATTTTTTACTATAGTTTGGACCCAACGAGTTATTATTGCAAGTGAGCAGGATCGTTACAAAAGTTAAGAGAGTATTACAAAAAAAATAATTTAAGAAAAAAAAATAATTTTAAAATGATCTATAGTTGAGTGGCCTCCATGCAATTTTATGGGTGAATAATGGAAAGAAATTAATCTTTTCATTATGGCAATTGAATGACTTGATCACATTGTAGAATACCAATTTTATTCTTGAACTTTTAATAATTAGATTAGATGTGATTTTTTTTTTTCCCTTCTTGATGATAAAGTATAAAAGAAAATATGTATCTATATTTATTATTAGAGGATGTTTATTTCACCGAGGTGAAGTTTAGGGTGAAATAAAATTTTAAAGCAATTAGAGTTTAAGTAATTTTTTTTTTGTGTTTTTTTGTTTTTTGTTTATTTATATAGCCGTAGAATTGTAGTTCTTACATTTTTGCTATTTATTTAGTAAAATATAAACGTCATAAAAATTAGAGATATGTAAGATGGGTTAATATATTTTTTTCTCTCTTTTTTTTTTAATTTATTTAATTTATTTCGGTCTAGATAGATCAAAGTCAATTAACCTATTTTCAATCAAAAGTATAATATGATGAATCAAAAGTGGACATTTATAATAAAAACTCACTTTACTTTTTATTATTTTATTTTTGGTGAAACAAATATATTAAAAATGAGAGATGCTATTTCTACATCCAAAATTGGATATAGACCTTACACCTCACCTATTTAAGGATGAAAATTTTTTCATCCATCATTTCGAAATAATAGATATAATTTATTTCATTTTAGAATAAGTGAAGTGTCAGATATACACTCAATTTTGAATGTACATTTAACATTTATCATTAAAAATATGTATATTTATACGCTTCAATGCTAAATCTATCAAATACCACATTTTGAGAAAAACTATAAAATAATTTTTTTTAAAAAATCATGAAGAGATTGGAAAATTTAAGTGGCAATGTTGATTGGTTGAAAATATAGATGATAGGATGCTACTATCATATTTTAATTTATTATTATTTTTTTATATACACTTTATATTTATAGATTATTTGTAGTGGACAAATAGTGGTCTACACTGCGAGGATCATATGAATAACTTAAAATTATTTTAAAAAATAAATATAAAATATTAAATTTTATAAAAATATATTTATTATTTAATATATTTATAAAAAAAAATTATATAAAATTAACCCTGGAAATAAAAATACAGATGCCAATATGATTTTCCCACAGCTGCCGCGTGCGCATCTTAATTTAGAGAGAAGAGAAACTCAATCTCTACTCGTCCTCTTCTTCGTAGTCAGCACAATTTCAAATGAGCGACGCTAGGTGTATATTTTTTAGGGGTGTATATTTTACACTCTATTTTATACTAAAATGAATATTATTTTACTCGTCATATCAAGTAACGAGTAAAATTTATTCCACCTCAGAATAGAATGGATGTAAAATATACACCCTTAAAAAAGTGTATACTTATATATACCCCCTCCGTGTGTGTATATATATATATATATATATATATATATATATATATATATATATATATATATATATATATATATATATATATATATAGTCAGCATAACGTCAATATGCTATACCTAACTTATGGCCAAACCTGGGAAAAGAAATTGAGTGGGGACTGGGAACACCTTAACGATATTAAGTTGGATAGTTCCAATTTGGCGTGTTATTTTTATAATTATTTTATAACTTTTTTTATTTTTTATATTTTAATATTAAAAAATATTCATTGAATTATCAGATGAAGGTAATTAATATTAAAATATAGTAACAGATCGTACGAAATTCTTAATAAATATCTTTGAAAAGCTTTGCTAGTGGAGTTTTGTATGAAACATGGCAACAAGTAACCCCCAACTATTAATGCTGCATATTAATTGTTTCTAGTGTAAGTCGCAAAAAATTTGGTGGTTGATAGTCGAGACCTGAGTTTGAAGGCTAGTTGCTTTATATTTTTAGCTAAATTTATTTCAAAAATAAACAAAACGGATAGTACGCCACATTTTTTTTTTAAAAAAAACTATTAATGCTGCATGAGGATGAAAATTCCAAGTCCAAACCTAATTTAAACCGCTCATTTTGTTGCTAGCTACTTAATACAATTCAAAATAAAATTTCAAATTAATAAAATTTAATTTTTTAGATAATTTAAATATTATATTCAAAATAAAATTTCAAATTAATAAAATTTAATTTTTTAGATAATTTAAATATTCTAGATTATATCTAATAATGCCGATCATCCCATTGGTATTGATAAATTCAAATATGAAGTTTTTAAAGTTAAGATTTAAACGGTTGAAATCTTAATTAATTTTAAAATTTCTATAGTTATAATGTAAAATATAGAGTGCCCCTGCACTTTAGCTCTTTGGCAAATAGTTATGTGAAACTTTTAATTTTGATAATTAAATATCTTAACCTTTATTAAATAGCTAGTTCAATAGATCTTCTTTCTTAATTAAACTTATTAATTACAGCTTTTTGTCGTATACATCACATTTAATTAGTTTTATAAAGTTTCAAAATATAAACAAAATATTAATTTTTTACTCTAACAAGTAAAAAAAAAAGTGATAAAATTTAAAATTTCGTTCAACTTATTTTTCAATTGTCGTACTTAAATATTAAAATAAAAAAAAAGAAAAAATAAATTTTTATTTATGTTTTTAAAGTCTTGTATATAAAATTATACACGTGACATCCAAATAAAGTGATTGTGAAATTTCAAATCATTTGATAAAATTTAAAAAACATGGTGGCTAAAATTGAAAGCTCAGATTTTTATTTAGAAGAAAGTTAAGAGTTCAGAAGTCTTTATAGATTTTCTCCAAGAAAGTTTCCTTCTCTCTCTCTGTTTCTTTATATGAAAAGGAGAAGATAAATATTTCAACAGTTCATCTCGTAGCACAACCTCTGAAACTCCCCCAATATGGCGCCCTCACGAAGCGAGGAGACGCTCCCTCTTTCACTCCCCTCCTCAAGGGAGAAGCTCAACTCTCTATTCCATGTTGACAAGCTTATTGTCTCCCTCTTCCTCTTCTTTATTTTTTGGCTGCTCCTCTCATACTTCTATATCTCCCCGCAATTCCAAATAACCCTAAAAGCCGACCCATCTATGCCGAACCTCAAGCAAGTTTCATGCGACTCCGACATAGCCTCATTCTACATCTACGACCTGCCCGACCGCTTCGACGGCGCTCTCCTCCGCCGCTGCGGTGACCTCAGTCTCTACACCGACATGTGCCCCTATGTCGCCAACCGCGGCCTCGGCCAGCCGGTCCCGGACCGTCCCGACTGGTTCGTGACCAACCAGTTCGTCGCCGCCATGCTCTTCCGCGCCCGCGCCGAGCGCCACCCTTGCCGCACCCACGACCCCGACTCCGCCGCTTTGTTCTACATCCCCTTCTACGCCGGCCTGTACACTTCTTCGGTGTTCAGAGAGAGGAACAACACTCTCCGCGACGCTCTCGGCGTCGACCTCGCGGAGCACGTCTCCCGGCTCCCGACGTTCCGCCGCCACGGCGGACGCGATCATTTTCTCATCACCGGCCGCACGTCGTGGGATCTAATGCGGCCGGACGGCACAAGTGAGAAGTCGTCCGCCAACCGCCTCCTGCGCCTTCCGGAGCTGGCCAACGTGTCGATCCTCACCATCGAGCGGCATCCGTGGGGCAAAACTCAATTCGGCATTCCCTACCCCTCCTACTTCCACCCGCGCGCCGCCGACGAGCTCACCGCATGGCAGGAGGAGGTGCGCCGCAAGGAGCGGACCCACCTCTTCACCTTCGTCGGCGGGGCGCGCAGAAATGGCGAGACGGAGGTTTTGCGTTCGTTGATATTCAAGCAGTGCGGCTCGTCGAGCCGCTGCCTCCAGCTGGAGTGCAAGCGGGATTCCAAAGATTGCTACACGCCGGGCCGGGTCATGGACTTATTGATGCGCGCCGAATTCTGCTTGCAGCCGCCGGGCGACTCGTTCACGCGGCGGTCGGTGTTCGATTCGGTGCTGGCCGGGTGCGTGCCGGTGTTCTTTTCCGAGCACACGGCGTACACGCAGTACGGGTGGTACGTGCCCGGGCGGGCGGAGGACTGGTCGGTGCTTCTGGGTCGGGATCAGCGAGGGCGGATCGAGGAGGAGCTGAGCCAGATACCGAAGGACGCGGTGGCGCGCATGCGGGAGGTGGTGATCGGGATGATGCCTCGCGTCACCTACGCGCACCCCAACGCCAGCTGGGCCGAGGGGCAGCGCTTCCGCGACGCCGTCGACGTTGCGCTCGCCGAGCTCACCAACCGTGCGCGGCAAACGCTGAGTGAGTCCAACAACAATAGTACTAAGTAAATTACTTTGGAGAAGAGAGATCTATCTCCATTAAATTCGTTTACATTGCTTGCTACTTGTTCCCTCTTATTCTTTTTATTTGTTTAGCCATTCTATCAAAGAAAAAAATTGTGGGCAATGCTTCTATATTTATTTATTTATTATTTTAACTGTCTAAACTTTTTGCATGAACCGTCAAGATTTCTCTGTCAACCAACTCCAATCGGTAATAGTGGATATTTTTTACTTCCGTAGAATTAGCCTGGTGAAAAAGAATATAAGAAGAGCGAAGATTATTGCCTAGACCAGGCTTATTCATATACTGATGTACCTTTTTCTCTACGAATGAACTTTTTATTCTATTTTTGGTTTCATCATCAAAAATTTATAAAATAGAGAATTGATAAAAAAAAATTATTATTATTTTTTGTATATTTCAAATAAATAAAATGTACATTTTATACTGCAACTATTTTAGAATAAAATAAATTTTGCTAATAATTTTAATATGACTAGTGAAAGATTCTATATCTTTGAATTGCCGAGAATACATCTTACACCTCATTTGGGGTATATGGATGGCATTGCTTATTGATAAATAAAAAGTGTGCAAATATCATATGCGCCCGGTGTATTCTTAAGTCTTCCACCAAACCTAATGTTTTATGCTAAATATTTTAAAATAAAATTTAATTTGATAGCTTAGGTATTTACTACTTTTTGTATAAACGATCATAAACTTAAAAATTTATTAAATACTTGTCAAATAATTTTAAAAATTACTGGTACAGAAAAAAAATATTGTTTGATTCTAAAAATATAGAAATACGAAATTTATAATTTTTACACATAAGTTTTTAAATATCCTAAACTATATCGAATGGATTAACTTTTAATCAATGAATTTATATTTATCTAGTAAGTTCAAACTTTTTTAAATATTAATAATTTTCTTCCTTATAAGTTTGGCAGAGTGAAAGTCAAAAAAAAAAAAAAAAAAATGGTATGAGATTTAGTGATCAACCAATTAAATTAAATGCAGGCAATAGTATTATTTTGTATTAAAGCCGGCTTTTGTGGGTATTTATAGCCACTTTTTACAATGCCACGATGTTATAATTGTCACTCGCCGAAAGTCTACCCAGCATGTGCACAGATATGCCACTATAAAAAAAAAGTAATATTAAGAATATTATTTTTTATACTTAATGATATTTAAAAGTGTCTCAATATAGTCTAGCGACATATTTGAAAATGTCGATTAAAACGTTGGCAAATAAAGAGTCGGTAAAATATCTTCTGATGTTTTAAAGCGTTAAGATTTTTTAAAATTCTGACGCTTTAAAACATCAAAAAATTAAAAATAATAATATAATTTATTATTTAATAAATTAATTTAATATAATAAAGGGTTTATATGACGACGCTTTTCGAAGCGTCGGTATTTGCTATATTATAGAGATACTTGGGGACGCAAGAAGGCAATAAACACATCTTACTAATAATCAGAGTATAGGAATAACTAAACTAACTATTAAAAAAAATAGAGATAATAACAATATCTCACCAAACAAAATTTATAACAAGATACAATAAGAATTCTCTCACGTACATCATGCTAAAACATGATAATCTCTTTAGCAAAATATATAAACAACTCTCACAACTAAAATAAAATTAACAAAATATATAAACAACTCTCACAACTAAAATAAAATAAAAGGTGTCCAGGCCACCTCGAGTGGCACGGAGGGTGACTTTAACTATGCGCAACTCTCTTATCACGGTCATGTGTCTCTCCCGCCGTGGATGACTCTAAAATAAAAACAACAAACTAATAGGAGTGAGAATTATTAGTCAATAATTTTCAATGGGTAAGCTGTCGAGAGAAGCGAAATACACCACTAGGTTAACTAAGGCAAAAGATAGTATAGCTGTTGAAATGAAATGTAGATAAATAAACAACTGGAGTAAAATAAGTCTACTACTATCATATCTCTATACTCAAGCACAAGATAAATAACAACCATGCCTCATGGTCCCGTGGTGGTACCTCCCTACGGAGCTATGCTTGCCCCACGGCGGCCCAATCGGCGCTCAATCCCGCATGGCGAGCATGATGTCGCGATGGCCAACTCCGGAGTGCCGGCTTGGAGAGAGCGATCCTACCAAGTATGTGCGAATGAGCATAATCGGTAAGCAAGCAAAGTCCTGATCCTCGTGTCTAAAATACATAATAGCATTTTCGACCTTTAAGTCGAAGTATAATATCTCATAGTGTCAATGTCTTGTATACAATGTATGTAACGACCCGACCCACTAGCAATAATAACTCGTTGGGTCCAAACAACATTCCAAAATATTTAAACCCATTTATTATTATTAATATCCATGTCTCTTATATAAACAATCACAATCTGATTCCCATCCGATATGAGACTATTGGGTGTCACAAACTTTTCCTGTTTAGGCCTGACGTCCTCGTCAGCTTAAACACACACATATAGCCCAACATCACCAGGCGATAAGAGACTTTGTCTCATTAGCCTTATCATTTAGACCCCTGATATAGCTCGTCACCTTGTCTTTCAGACCCTGACTCAGCTGAGACTCGTCACCCATTTTCAGATAGTGATTGGCTTTTATACCAAATATAATGATCCGATCACTAGCAATAATAATTCGTTGGGCCCAAACCACAGCCCAAAATGCTTAAATCTAATTATTATTATTATTAGTGTCCATGTCTCTTACATACCAAATCACAATCCGATTCACATCCGATGTGGGACTATTGGGGTGTCACGATATAGGCAATGTCTTACGTAACACAAGAGTTTATCATACACCAGTTGTCATAATGTCTCAAACATGAAATTTTACAATTCTTTTTTTGGTCATACAAGTTTAAAAGTTCTCTACTTGTATCTCAACTACACTAGATGACACTAATGCCATATTGTCCAAGTGTACATGACCATATGCATAACATGTCCCAATCTTTCTATATGATGTATAGATGTTCTTTACTCATGTCAAAACTTGTAAAAATACGAAAATTGATATTCAATCCCCTCTTATAGTGCCCATACATATGCAATATATATCTCTACTATATAGAGTATAAAATTTTCTACACATAAAGAGATTCAAATATATGATAAAAAATTATGTTAAATCAAACGATACATGTTTAACATAACAACTATATCCTAAAAGTATAAGGAAGACATAAAAGGGAGTTCACCCATTTCGGTGAGGTCGAACCCACCGGATAGTCGCCAAATCCTCGTGAGAGATCAAAACCAAATTGCCAACTAGCTCTCTTATGCTCTAAGACAAGTTTCCAAAGGGTCAAAACACCAAAAAAACTACTCACGAATTTTTTAAAAAATTATAAAAAAAATAGGTGGAAAATATTTTAGACCAAGAAAACTTACTAGATTTTGAAATCAAAGCAAATGGAGCTTCAAATCCAACCTACAAGAATGTTTTACCCCCATCAATTCCACCTCAAAAGCTCAAAATAATTTTTTTTTAAAATAAATCCTATTTTCAAAAACTACGTGTTGATGCCAAAATTGTCGCCACGTGGAATACATTGCGGTCAAGTCAGAAGGCGACACATGGCGCAAATCATCGGCCGAGAATATCAGCTGATGAAAAAAATAAGCCAATGAGAGATGCTCACGTCTCAACCGAGACCGATCCCGGCTGAATGTAAACCATCGGGTTGTCTCGGCCGAATGATAATAACAGGCGAATCCAAGATCAAGAGTTGGCTTCTCGAACCACAAAAGAAAAGATCTTAAAAAAGAAAGGTACAGGATTTCGGGCGCAAATCACATAGCTAACACAGAAATGACAAGCTACGTCCTACATCGGAAAGCGCCGAGGATCACGCCTCGGCGCACCAATCTAGGGGATGAACGTGGACGAAAATAGCTACTATCCAACCGAGGAGAATCAACTCAAAAGGAAGTAGTTGAGGAATACACGATAATTCCCCTTAAGTTACGTCGATTACCCAAAACGACGATTATACACCTGTTTCGAACGAGTATAAATAATCGAACCATCGAAGAAAAAGGGGTTATGCAACCTCGTAAGCCAGTGACCACCCATACTTTTCAATACCTTTCATATATGCTGCATTTATCGCTTTTCTAGACTAAGTTTACCGCTTTCCCTACTGCTTTCCTAGTTAGCCTTTCGTATCCGCATCTCTTGCTTTCCTTATAACTTTTTTAGGAGTAATCTAACTTGTAATTGGTCCTTGTAACCCCCTTCAAGCAATACAAATTTCAAATCGGCTATTCGGCCATGTCAATCCCTTGTGTTCCAAACCTAGTTCGGCTCATCTAGGCCAAACTCTATCCAGAGTTTGATTGAGAAGAACTCGGCCGAGCGGATCCTTCCTCGGCCTGATCGCTTGATTCCTTTTGGCATGCGACCCATCACATTCAGAGGGTCAACTTGAGGGCCGATCGCGGACCGCGCCCGGTCAACTGTCAGCGCGACATTTCGGCCTCAGCACTAGGTTTCCCAACAAGAAAATCTCCAAAGAGAAGGAAAAGAAGGGTTTCAACCTTTTTTAAGCTCAAATCCTACATTAGAAGTGCTAAAAATGGGAACTAGGGTTCCAAAGCTCCTTCTTCTTCATGCTCTTACTTCCTTCCATGTCCTTGATGCAAGCTCCAATGATGAAAATGAGAAGGAAGAGAAAAAACAAGGATTAGAGAGGACTTGGAGGAGAAAAATCCAAGAAGAGAGGAGGAAACTCACATCTCTCAAACTCTTTTGCACTTTCCCAAATGGGAGGAGAAATGGTGGAGAAAAGGGTTAAAAATACCTATTGTAATAATATCTCCATAAGCCTCTGTAAGAAAAAAAAATTGCATTTCTTACAAGTGCTCCAAGACTGCCAAGGTCCGGACCTTTCCTTCAAGATCCGGACCCTGAAGGGTCTCCCAACAGTTGCGCGGCTAAGGTCCAGACTTTCCCTCCAAGGTCCGAACCCCGAAGCTGGGAATTTCATATTTCGCGCTGAAGGTCTGGACCTTCTCTCTAGGGTCCGGACCTCGAAGCCCAGACTTCAAATTTTTAGTTTTTTCTAAAAATTTCAGTTTCGCTCCAAATCGCTCCAGAAACCTTCTAGAACCTTTCGGAAGTTCTCCAAAACATTCAAAGGGTATTGAACACTCATCCACACATTAGAACATCGCAATTTGCTGAATTTCAGTATACTGCAATAGTTTTTGCAATTTTTTAGAGCTATGCCAATAAAAAAATCGTCTTTAATTACATATGGCAGCATCTCTTGTGACACAATACTATAGTTTTTGTGACTTTTTTATATTGTTAGTAAAATTATATTGTGCCTTTTTGATACTATTAGTAAAATTATGTTGTGCCTTTTTGGAAACTGATAATAAGTTTGTATTGTAAATTTTCAAAAAATTGCTAGTATGCATGTACTACGGCTTTTCGTAAAGCTATTTGTTGGGGCCAAAAAGTGGCAGCACTGCGAATGGCCCGTGGGGGTGACCCTCAGAGATGTTGAATACGTCACGTACCAATGGACCAAGTGATCGGGCCGAGGAGGGATCAGCTTGGCCGGGTTCTCCTCTGATAACTCTCACGACCGTTCGCCTTAGAATAGTCGAATCGGATTTACGAAGGTAGAGAGGGATTGCTGGGTTCGACTTAGGATAGCCGAAACGGATTCAATGACAAAGTTACGGCTAAGGAGCCGATTATATCTATATATATGAAGAAAATATGAATAAAGATACGGCTGATTGGTCGATTGGAGCTTTATAGAACAAGATACAAAAAAGACACGGCTGATGAATCAATTATGGTTTTATATTGCTTGGGAAGGGGATACAAAGGAGAGGTAGGGATAGAAGGATTACAAAGTAAGGATACTCCTAGGAAAGCAGTAAAGAAAGCGGTAAATGTAGGTATGAAAAGTTAAGTTAATATACTCCTAAGATATGAAGAAGCTGGGGTGGTATCGGGCTTACGAGTTTGCCGGACTCCTTTTCCTTCGATGGTCCGGATATTTATACACTCTCCGAACCATATTATTACGCGCCGATTTGAATTATCGACACAAATTGGGGGAAGTTATCGGATATTCATAAACCACTTCCTTTTGAGCCGAATGCCTTCAATTAGGATAGTACTCGCTTCTCCGTCCAGATTCATCCCTCGATCAACGCACCATAACGCAATCTTCGGCGCTCTCCAATGCTGGACGCCGCTTGCCGTTTCGGGTCATTTGCGGGATTTGCGCCCAAGTCCCGCATTCCTTCCTTCCGGAGTCTTCATTCTTTCGGCCCAAACGACCAAAAGCTGACTCAGACTCCCGCATTTTCCGTCGATTGACTAAGGCGGTCTGATATTGTCTTCGGCCGAGAGACGTTTCTGAATGAGATGGTAATTCTCTTGTTGACCGCTTCTCTTGTCGGCTGATCCTCTTATCGACTGATGCTTTCAACCGATAGCCTATGTCGCACGCCGCATTCCTACGCGACTGGGATCGATCTTGACCAAGACGCGGATCTCCCTTTGGTTGACTCTTTACTTCGTCGTCTGATGTCTTCAGGCGATGGTAAACGCCACATGTTGCTCTCTTAAGTGGCGAAAAATTATGGTTTCAACACTACTATATACTAATTAAAATATCGACTCTCCAAAGCCGCTATTTACTAAATTTTCATTATGATAGTACTTCTTTGCTATTAGCTATGAATAATAGTTGTACGTAAGATATGGTACAAATGCCACACATTCATATCCAAAAAAGTTGGAACTGGACTACTATACTATTAATAGCATCAAGTTATTGTACTATTAGATTTTTCCCCCTTGGATAAAGAGATGCGCTTTTAGGATAATAGTGGTCCCATAGGGTTTAGTCGGTGGTTGGTGGAATGTATGATCTAAGAGATAGAAATAGTCAAAGAGGTAGATATAACTGTAGAAAACTTGATTATACCAAATGCTTTGTACTATTGATAGTATAGTAGCTGGACTCAAAAATCTATTTCATTTATTTATAAGTCAAGAGTATCAAGCGAAACCAAAATATTAATTGTTTCAAAATATCATCATCATCAATAAAACGACAAAAAAACTATAATCTCCAAAATAGTTTTCTAGAAAGGACATATGTAGTATTCCAGTACTCATTAGCTGTTCGGGTGCAGTATAGTTAGTAGGCCGACATATTTGAAGATTGTCGGGCCAAGTAGAAGCTGTCTTAGTACGAAATAAACGCAAAAACAGACTTGGAATAGTGGAACCAAAGGATAAAGTTTCCAGAGATTTCGAGCGCCCTGATAATGTTTCGAGTGCCAGATGAACAGTTTTTCTTCGTACAGTTTCGATTCCTCTTTTCGAATGCCCGAAAGTTACTATAATAGTCCGAAAGTTATTGTAATAGTCTTTCTCGGATGTGTCGCATGATTCTAACGCGTTGGGTGGTAGTTGAGTTTTATATACAGATTTGGGTGCTCGAGAAAGACTACAGTGCTACGAGGTTTCAAACTCTCATTTGGGCGCCCGAGAAGGAGGATTTTTTGGCACAGTTATGATGATTCGGATGTCTAGAAGTGGAATTGGGCGCCCGAAAATCTAACTTTGACTGTTGGTGCAGATTAGTTATGTTGATCTGAGGGCTCTTTCTATTCACTCCCTTCTTCTATAAGTTGAACCTCATGTTCACTATGAAGCTCTTTTACTTCTCCTGTCCAAGCAAGTGTGTAAGCCATCTACCTTTTCTCCAACTCCTTCTTTCTTTTGGGGAGTAACTAGCAGCTGTGGACCCGTGCAACCACGTCAACAACAGTACTTGAAGCTTGCAATTAGATTCTATTAGAGTTTCAGATTGTTGTGGAGTGTGATTTTCGTATAGTAGCTAAGGAGTGGAACCTGTGCAGTTATTTCTACCAGCTAGATTTGAGGTAGGTTATGTATATTTTGGAGTTTTTGAGCTGAGGAGATATGGTTTTGAGAGTTTCTTTTGATTTATTCTTTAGCTGAGTTTTTGAGGGGGATCTTTGCTGGTTTTATTTCTCTAGTTGTCGAGTGGGATTTGTATCTATCCAGTAGAGAGGTTAGTTGTGGTTGTCCTATTGAATTTCCATGTTGGGATTAGTCGAATGGCAGCTTGATAAGTTTTAGATGATATTTATACAAGCTGGGATTGTGTTGGGATTGTGTTGGGACTGTGTGGATTGTCCCAGTTGACTGTGGAGTGGTTAGCTGATCCCAGGTTGAGAGGAGTGGACTTGGACTGTATGGTTCCCTTGTCGCAGTTGGATTTGCAACCGAGATTGGTTAATATTTATCGAATTTGACAAACTCCCTGTCGAGATTATTTAGTGTTGTCGGGATTATTTAGTGGCAGTCACTTTTTTTACCTAGTTTTCACCCTAGTTAGAGGGTTGTGGGGATTCAAGTTAGTGTAGAATGGTGGCCAATTGGAGTTTTACAACGGTCAATAGGCTGAGTTATAGTGTAGGGCACCGTCGGGGTTGACAATAGTTCCGGACTATTGAGTTTTATTTCATATTGTAGTGTGGACACATGGATTGTATATTCCTTGAACTAGTTGATCATTCACATTTATTATAGCCTGCATGAGCCATTTTTTAGCTCGATAGAGATATGCCTTTTCCTCGGTGGGATTGCAACCCTTGAGTGCGGCTCCGAAGATTGGCCGTTATTGCGTGATGTCGATGTAGCCCAGAGGGGTGACCTACATTGGACCAGCCACCTCGATGATGTTGTGGTTTTAGTTCTGACAATCTCAAGTGTGATGTATGGTGGTAGGTAGGCGCAGGTATGACTGAACCCTTGTGGTCGTTAGTCATGAGGTTGAATTGATGCGGGATATTCGTTTGAGAGTTGATGTATGTATATATTCTATTGCATTGTCATGTGTTGTAGGGTTTATTTTCAACTTCTTTATCCCACTATTATAGTAGTTGCTTACTTTTGTCTCTAGTGGACCTAGTAGGTAAATCGTCGGTATTGGCGACGGCATCCACTGAGAACTACTTTTTTCTAGTAGTTCTCATGCCCTCCGTTGTTGACCATTTTGCAGAGACTTCTGCACCCGCTGATGCATCTGATCGAAATAAGAGAGTCGCGAATTAGATCATTTTTTGTTCGTACTAGTTGTGATAGAGAAATACCCTTATTAGCTAGTTTTGAGAGAAATACTCTTTTGTTATGATTTCAATATAAATCTTACTTTCCATTATAACCATACCCTCTCGTGAAGAGAAGATTCAGATGCTTTATAACAACTAGCCAACTTCTCCATAGTATCAATTTATGCAATAAGTTTTGTTAGCAAATTTATATAAAGCACAAAAAAAAGAAAACTAACAAAACAATTAAAAGATAAGCTCTAAGAAATCAATATTTCATTTTGTTCCAAACAGATGAATCCATTTATACAAGAATTAAAATTTATTCTGGAACCTGGACAACTTAATTATGGTATTGTGCGAGGTTGGCAAAGGCATTGTTTGGCTGGTCATTAGTCCAAGTGTGCACACTAAATAGAATAAAGGTTCAGCACTTAAATCTCCCTTGTTTATCACTAATTTCATTTCCATTGTGTATCAAAATCTATCAAACTTGTGATGCCACTACTTGCTAACCTTTTTCATTTTAGAGTGATGACGAACATGCCTAAACTAAGACTAAGCCTCCCTATTTAGTATGTGTTGAGGTAAAATATTTTGCCACATGAGAGGGTGACATGTGGCGATCGCCATCGACTAAAGGCATCAGTCGATAGGAGAAATGGCCAACAAAATGGCCATCATCTCATCCAGGATTGACCTCGCCCGAAGGCAAAAATCAGACCGCCTCAGTCGAATGATGAAAGATGCGAGATTAGGGTCAACTCCCGACTGTTTGAGCCGCAAATGGAAAGATCCTGAAAGAAAAGAGTACGAGATATAGGCGCAAATTTCGTAACTGACTCCGGAATAGCAAGCGGCGCCCAACATTGGAAAGTACCGGAGATCACGCTACGGCGCGACTTTTAGGGGACGGACTTGGACGAAAACGACTATTATTCTATTGAGAAGAATAGACGCAAAAAAAAAAAAAATTGAGAAATTTACGATAATTTCCCTTAAATCACGCCGAATACTCAAATCCGCGATTATACACATGGTTCAAACGGGTATAAATATTCGAACCATCGAAAAAAAAAGGGTCCTGCAATCTCGTAAGCTAGTGACCACCTCTACTTTTCAATATATTTTTTATCTGCATTTACTGCTTTTCTAGATAGCTTTCACACCAGCATTTACTTCACTTCTTAAGAGTAGTCTTAATTGTAATCGATCCCTTGTAACCTCCCTTCGAGCAATAGAATTCTAAAATCGACTATTTGGCTGTGTCTAAATTTCAGTTCAGCTCCTCTAGGTCGAACTCTGTGAGAGTTAGATTGAGAAGAATCCACCCGAGCAGATCCCTTCTCGGCTCGATCGCTTGATCATTTTTTGGCACACAGCGCATCACACTCATAGGCCAATCAAGGACCGCACCAGGCCAACGGTCAGCGCAACTTTTCGGCCCAACCAGTATGTTAGTATATTATTCACCTAGCCGAAAGTATACTGTGTTGACGCTCCACATCCGAACTAATGCATCATAATACAGGTCAAAGACAACTATATTTGCCGACTTATTAAAAGAGACAAAAACTCTCCACCCTACAATAGAGACGCCACAACCAGACCACTTTAAAGAGCAAACAAAAATATAGCCCCAAGGAGATTGATTAAGAGCATGTATACAGATCCTAGTTGTAAGGTCCACCACCACCAAATCAAACCACAAACACAATAACTTGGACAAATATGCACCCACACCCCTTATTCAATACAAGGGGCTTGTGGTCATCAAACATAGCTGGTGCCTAGGAAGCTATCAAATATTAATTCCAACGTGGCCCAGCACTGACGGAGGTATATATGTATTGACCAATATTATTCCTACATTTTTATTAAAAAAATATAAAATATATATTTTATTTATTTAATAATAAAAAATATTTATTAGTCATTTTAAATAACTAGCTAGCTATTAAAATTTATTCCATTCTAAAATTGTTGAAATATAAAATAGGATGTACTATAAGCATTTTCTATATATACTATATCCAAAGTCACCATGGCACTCCTTAACTTTTCAATATTTATTTTATAGTTCTTTGGTAGCTTATTAATTTTTAGTTAAATTTTATAAAAAAAAAAAAAAATTTGTGCTAGTCGGGAGGTCTCTCTCTTCTTATGTATTATATAGATAAACTTATATTAAGAACCTCTTAATTATAGAGCTAGCATTTTGAAATAAGTCTTTCAACTTTAAATATTTTATTTAACATATTTTTAGTTTTCTAATTATTTTGGATGAGTTATTTTATTTAATAGAATAAAATATTATGCTAAATTTAATAGTTCTATTAGATAATAGTCATTAATTGTGATAATTTTATTTACAAAATATTAAAAAATTAAATCGATCACTAATTGAATTGCTGATAGATTTAGTAAAAATTTTAAATTATTCAAATGAAATAATGCAAATAAAATAATTATAAATTAAGCGAATGTAAATCAAAAAAATAAAATTGATAATTTTTTACATTAAATATTTAATAAATAATTTTTTATTAAAAAATTGAATAGATAAAAAAAAAAATTTATCTGTTAAAATTTTTATTTATACATATATATTTTGGTCCCATCTGATTGAATTCTCTCTTCGTCATGCGGTCCATATATACCATTTCAATAACATCAAGTACACCATGCATGTTATTATCAAGGACCCATACTCCCTAAAAAATTAATCATTCACCACTAATTAAGTTGCCATTATTCTAATTCTAAACTAGTATCAAAAGAGTACAAACCACTAGCTTTCACAACTAAAGCTCCAGATCCAAAGTCTAAACAAAAGCTAAACAACATGGAGCAAAAGAGAAGACCACCTCGTATGTACACATCATATGAATAGATGAGGCGACGTGACAATTTTGCCTAGCGAATGAAGTAGGGCTCTCAACATGCTGAACATGAGCGAGCTGGCTTGGTAATATATTGAGCTAGATTTAGGTGAGTCTAATCCGAGTTGTCTTGTTAATAAATCAAATTTTAACTTGGTATTTAATTTATTTATTCACGAGTCGAACGTAAGCTGGCTTCCGAACAAAAAAATTAGATTGTCAGGTTTACTTTTAAGTAAAACGTTGAAAAAAACATAAAAAGTTAGAATCTTAATTTAATAATTGAATACACAAAATATAAATTTTTTTATATTTGGATTGGCCTAAAATTCAAATAGTAAAAATTACAATATATTAAGAGAGAGAGAGAGAGAGTTTAGTTGGGGGTGCTTTTGGATATTGATTCTATAATATTTTTGACAATTGAATCAAGCTTAGCAATTTTTGAATCATGCACAATAGTGAATCCCATAAGCAACCATCATTATTGAATTTTGATCCAATTACAATGACCAAAAGATAGATCCAAAGATTAAAATGTTTTTAGCCTTGTCTTTATTTTGCATCCCTTGTACATTCTCCAATCGCCATAGAGTGTAAGCCCATCAGTCGTGCCTTCTTGGTGTTTAAAGTAGTAATCGGCTCCTCAGCCGTATCACTTTCATCTCTTTTGGGTCGGTTATTCTAAGTCGAACTCGGTGATCCCTCTATACCTCCGTAAACCTGATTCGGCTATCCCAGGTCGAACGGTCGTGAGAAGTTACCAGAGAAGAACTCGGCTGAGCAGATCCTTCCTCAGCCCGATCGCTTAATTGTTGGAACGCGGCGTGCAAGCCACTTTTTGGCCCCAACAATTTTCTTGGCACGCCCGGTGGGACACTCAGGTAACTCTTTACTTAATCCTACCGTTATCATGTCAAGGTTCCTGGAGCCATACGAGTAATCTGTCACGCCCCGAGTCCGCCAATTTGTACGGTGCGGGCACGCCAACAGACCCGCATATCGGGTATGACCTTTCACTACCCGAAAGGAACGGTAACATCCATAATAACACAACAAGTGTATGCGGAAGCTCAATATCAGAGTACTAAAAATCACTACAAATTTAAGTTTTTGCAATAACTAAAGCGAAAATGGAAGCATACAAGAGTGAACCATAAAATTTAACTATTACACTTACATCTCTGAACTTGCAATTAAAATTATTACAATTCCTTTACATAATTTCCTCACCATACATAGTTCACTCAAGAAATATAAAACGGGATACCTCTTCTAGACCCTCTAGGTCTCTATGCTGCTGGGTCCTTGCCCCTGTCGTATACCTCGCCGTCTGCCTCTGAACCGTCGCGATCGCTGCATCCATACCTGAACCTGTGGGGGGTGCACCCAAGGGGTGTGAGAACTCCTGACAGAGTTCCCAGTGGGTTCAACCACCGAGAAAAAGTGTCCTACACCACTTGGTCCAATGGAAGCAATAATAATAGTGCTAGGAAACTAAAATCCTCGATATCAAATGCAGCTATGCAAAATAATATATCACTGTCTGTATATAATCATCGACCCAGCACTACTCTGTCTAGCCACACTAGGCTGCTAAGCACCAACTCAGTCACTATGCCGCTATATACAGGGTTCAACTAACCCGGCCACCTTGGCCACTCTATCTTTCTCCTTTTTCTTTACATTCTGGTGCTTTAGTTCAAGTTAACCCTCGGGCCCCAGCCCGGTAGTCCTGCTACCATAAGATAAGATTTCTAAGGTTACCGATAACACCCGCAAGTGTTACCCCGTCTGTAGTGGCCCTAATTCCCATGCGGCGTTCTTCCGATGAATCCACTGTTAGAGCACCTAGCGTTGGTGTATCTGGCCCATGGTGCGTCAATGGGATGCCACAGGTGGACCCTGTGTGTTATTATTAGCTGTGTAGGCCTTCGGCTGAGTTTGCCGAATTTTCGGAAAAGAATTAGGCCCAACAGAGGTCGGAAATGGATTCAGCACGGAAAAACGCTTGAAAACGGCTATTTGCTTGTTTATTTCTGAGTCCGGATGCCCAAAAACGGACTCCCGGAAGTTTTTAGTGGAAAATGGTGCATGGGAGGGGCCATAGACCGCCGGGATGCCACGTGGCGGCCTGTCATTGGCCGGTTCAGGATGCGCGGTCCACAGAGTTGCGCGGCGGGGTGCACAGACCCGGCGCATGGACACGTGGCACCGCATGATTGGTGGGCGCAAGGCGCGCGGTCTACCGGGTGAGCGCGGCGGTGCATGGACCGAGGCGGGGACACGTGGCAGCCTCCGGTTGGTCGGTGCACGCGGCGCGGTCCACGGAATTCCAAAGTGGAATGCGTGGACCGGGCGTAGGGGACACGTGTCACCCTCTGATTCGCGGGCGCACCGTGCGCGGTGCACGGAGCCGGGGCCGGTACCTCGGGGCGCGTGCGCACGACGAGCCATGCCGCGCGCCCGGCGCGGCCGCCGACCGGCCAGCGGGTCAACCGGGTGGACACGTGTCGCCCGCTGATTGGCGGGCGCCTGCCGCCTTACTGTGCGGGGGCGGGCCACGTGGCAGCCCGTGGGTGGCCCCGAACAGCTGTTTGCTGTTCGGCGGGCCACGTGGCGGCACCTGGTGGATTCGGGCGTGAACAGTGTTGGGGCCGGCCCAACACTGTAGCCGCCCGAAAGTACCGGGCGCCCGAAAGTTGGGCCCGAAAGCCCATTGACTTGTCTTTTTGGGCTGATTTCGGGTGAGGCCTATAAATAGGCCCCTTGGGGCTCACTTTAGAGGCTTTTCCCGAGAGCTTTAGCCATTGAGCCCTTCACCAATTTTCTTCCTCTCCCTCTTGTGCATCTTTTGGCGAAGGTTCAGAATTTTTGGAGGCCGCGACATCGGCGACTTCTGCATCGGGGTGCGGAGCGACGATCTACTGTTGGAGGCCCATTTTCGTCGCAGTTTAGTCTGGGAGGTCTACCGGGCTACCCCGACGCAATTTTTGGACGATTTCTGCGGTGACGGTTTCGTAAGAGGTAAGTCTACATTTTCCGTGTTGGACACTTTTTCTGGATCCGAGCTTTTCTTGGGGTTCTGGGTACATTTTTAACCCCCTTTGCGACTGTTGGTTGATTTGGACAGCACCTACTTGTCGGATTTTTATCTCCTCATCTGGACATCGGAATTCGACGTTTCAGGACTCTATCGACATCTACTCTTCGCGAGGATCTCCGTCATATTTTTATTGGAATTTTTGGAGGAAGTTTTCAGGTGAAAATTTCGTGTGAATGGGACTGTTCACCACAGATTTTGGGATTTTGGAAATTGTGTGGTTTAAAGTGTAATTTTGGTGTATGTTTGTACCCAGGAGGTTGTGAGCACTTCTACCGTGTTGTTGGCTTGGTGGAATATGTGATTTGACTGTTTTGGGCTTTCTCAGCTGTACGATTCCGGGCAGTTAGCACTTTCAGGTGGGTGACCTTGCTTCCAAGAACTCTGGACTGTGTACTAATTCTATGTGTGTAGGATCATGCATGTTAGAAATTGGAGTATTAGCATGTGTAAAACTGTATGTTGTATCTCATATATCAGTTGATGAATCTTTTGATCCCTACTTTATGTTAAGTAATGAAATCTTGGAATTTGACCTAGCACCCCTGTCATATGTATCATGTTCAGCCAGTCTGTAGAAAAACTCCAACTTGGGCTAGATTCTTACTGCTTTAGACATTCCACATCACGATACTTCATTTCACTATGGACTTAGCTTTTCCTCGCCCGAGTTGTGGGCCGAGAGGTCGGGTGGTTGTGGGATGCTTTTGCACTCGTGTCTGGGGACCGAGTGGAGTTGATAGCAGTCTGTAGATTTGATTTCTTTGGGAGAGTGATAGTGATGGTAGATCTGGGTTCTTGGAAACTGTCAGAGAGACAGTGAGTTTCAGCTATGTAGATTCCAGCCAGTGAGTGAGTCAGTGATTTGTTTGGTAGTCGATCTTATTGATCGAGGATTGGATCATACCCTGCATGAGCCACATTTGAGTTTTACAGAGATACTTTACAGTGATACTTATGGGTTACTTTGACTCGAGCGGGTCGCTCCCCTCGAGTGCCACTCCGGAGTAGGCGAGACCGGGTTGTTGTGCCGGCATGAGTTTGAGATGTTCTTTCGCGACTTGTTGTTGCATTTGTCCCTCTGGCTGTGCTTTTGTTGGCAGCCATGGACGCCCTACGTAAGTCCGCTCCTCCGGGACGTAACGGCAGTAGGTTGGCGCAGGTTTGACTGGACCCGATGTGGCAGTCAGTTTTGATTGGGCGATCAGGGAGGAGAGTTAGTTGTGGCATTGTGTTCTTTCTGTTCCACTGTTGAGCATCTAGATAGAGGCATAGTAGCTGTAGAGTTACTTTTCCCAGCTTTCCTTACAGCACTGCACATGTTACTTTTTGCCTCTGGTAGACTTAGTGGGCAGACCGTCGGGCTTGTTGGCGGCACCCACTGAGAACTACTGTGGGATGTAGTTCTCACACCCGTCGTGGTGTCTTCTCCCCAGGGACTTCTGCTCCGGTTCCTGCAGCTCTTGTTGCTGATCCAGCTCCTTCTGACCGAGGTAAGGGCGTCGCGAGATAGATCCCCTCCTGTCATCTTCAGTGTGTGAGTAGATGTACCCCAGTACCATTTTGGTGTGTGTTATGTCGAGTGACTGTTGTAGTGAGGTTTTGAGTTGTACCTTTCTTTCCTGCTTTTCTGAGAGACTCTTGTATTCTGGTGAGATTGGTCTGTATATTTGTGAGTTGTAGTTTATTTTATGTATTTTATTCCAGCTTTTCTCTTTCAGCTCTGATATCTGCTAGTGTAGACGTTTCTTTGCAGGTTGGTCGCTACGCCTATACGGGGCTTCCCGTATGGGCGGCGGATCTGTTGGCGAGCCGGGGCGCAGTATCGCCCCGGGGCGTGACAGATTAGAGTGGTATCAGAGCCTAGGATGTAGGTCTTGGAGGACTTAGGAACCCTAGGCTTGTGGTTGGACCCTAGGATGACTCGCGTGAGAGCCGTGATTTTAGCGAGAGTCCTGATTGGATTTCTAACTCGCCCGAGCGGTTCGGGGTGAGCGATTGACATGTCTTCCTTCGGTGGCAACTATGTTGGCTGCAGACAACATAGTACTTCGGGAAGGGGGACATGCCTTCTGACTTTCTCTAGATTGGGTCGAGAGATGATTTGGGTTCTGATTGTTTGCCTTGTCCCTCAGGTGGGGATGCCTCCTCGACGCTCGATGGTGACGCGTTCGCAGCCTTCGTCCTCTGAGCCCGAGCAGGAGGACTCGGGGCAGGGACATCAGAGCAAGGTTTTGGAGCTCCGTGCCCAGGTGGCACAGTTGGCTGAGGCGTCTCGACGCCAGGAGGAGGCTGTGGAGTCGGTTGACGCTCTTGTTGGAGCAGAGAGCGCAGCCGGCGGTAGTACCCCCTGAGAGTTCACCGGTGCCTTCTTCCCCTGTTGTGGCACCCTCGGTTGTGCAGCCTGCACCAGCAGTTCCGGCTGAGCCAGTTTCCAGTAGGCCACCGGCTGGGACGACGGGATCTTTGACATTGGCAGAGCAGCAGGTTTTGGTGGGTCTTTTGTTGAGGTTTCGCAAGTTTGATCCACCCCGCTTTTCGGGTATGAGTGCTGAGCCGTGGGCGGCTGAGTCTTGGGTTACGGCCATGGAGCGCCATTTCGAGAGCCTTTTTATTGATCAGAGGTTTCGAGTTCTGTTGGCTACTCATTTTCTGGAGAGCAACGCCGAGGCCTGGTGGCGGCGTGTGCGACCCGCAGGTCCGCCTGGGACCCAGTTTATCTCTTGGGCAGAGTTTCGTGGTATGCTTCTTGGGGCCTTCTTTTCCGAGAGTGTTCGGCAGAGTTTGGAGGAGCAGCTGAGGAGTCTTCGCCAGGGAGATAGGCCCGTACACGTGTACATAGCCGATTTCAATCGGCTGTTGGCTTGTATGCCCCACGTGGCCAGAGATGAGACCCACCGGATCTATATGTTCGAGAGAGGGTTGCGTCGGACATTTATCAGTTGGTCCGCTCCCGCAGATTACAGACTCTGGAGGCCTCGATGGAGCAGGCACTGTATGTGGAGAGTGGTGAGGTCGTGATGGCAGAGGTGGCTCCAGCCCCCGTAGTGACTCCTGGGGCAAAGCGCCCGGCGCAGTTTGAGGAGGGGCAGTCGAGTAGACAGGGACCCCCGAGACCACCCCCGTTTCCACTCTCAGGGACGGGGGTATCAGGGGCGGCAGAGATCTGGGGGATCTCGTCAGTTCCAGCAGCAGCAGCAGCAGCGTCGACCACCTCGACAGCAGCAGTCTTCGCAGCAGCAGCAGTCTTCGCAGCAGCAGCAGACTTTGCGACAGCCACGCCCTGATCGTTGTGTCATTTGTGGAGGACCGCACCCACCGGCCCAGTGCCCGCAGAGTCAGGGCCGCTGCTTCCGTTGCGGGCAGACCGGTCACTTCGCGAGGGCGTGCCCCAGGGCAGGTTACCCAGCTCCTTCATCAGCTTCTGCATCCTTCATTCCTCGTCAGTCAGCAGGACCTTCGGCGACCTCCGGTAGGCCAGACTTTGCTTCCTCGTCCTCGCGACAGCCAGAGCGACATCCCCCGGCGCCGAGCGGTCGAGTCTATGCCGCTCAGGTAGAGGATGCTACAGCAGCAGAGCATGTCGTCGCAGGTATTATTTTGATTTCTGCAGTTCGTACTCGTACTCTCTTTGATACCGGTGCATCGCATTCTTTTATCAGTAGAGCATTTGCATCCCTTCATGGTATAGAGGTAGTTTCTTTATCGCATGCATTAGAGGTTCAGATACCAGATCATGTCTTGCATGTCGAGGGTTATTGTAGGGATTGCCCTGTGCAGTTGGGATCCTGGATTTTGCCGGCAGACTTGCTTGTCTTGCGGCAGCTCCAGGATTTCGACGTCGTGCTAGGTATGGATTGTTTGTCGAGGTACTATGCTGTTATAGACTGCAGAGAGAGGACGGTGACCCTCCGCGAGCATGGACAGGAGGAGTTCGTCTTCAGAGGCTGCCAGAGCACCTTCTTTGCGATGACTGTTTCTTCGGCGAGGGCTAGGCGGATGATTAGTAGGGGCTGCACCGCTTTCTTAGCGACGATTGTGGAGGTGCCTACGGCGGCACTGGGACTCGAGGATATTCCTGTTGTCCGCGAGTTCCCAGATGTGTTTCCCCCTGAGTTGACGACTATGCCGCCGTAGAGGGAGGTGGAGTTTTGTGATTGATGTGGTACCGGGAACCGCACCAATCTCGAAGGCGCCTTATAGGATGGCACCTGCCGAGTTGAGGGAGTTGAAGGCCCAGCTTCAGGATCTTATGGATAGGGGCTTTGTCAGGCCTAGTGTTTCTCCGTGGGGAGCGCTAGTTTTATTTGTGAGGAAGAAGGATGGGTCGCTTCGTTTGTGTGTGGATTATCGGGAGTTGAATAAGTGACCATCCGGAACAAGTACCCTCTTCCACGGATAGATGATTTATTTGATCAGTTGCAGGGAGCCACAGTGTTTTCGAAGATTGATCTTCAGTCAGGTTACCACCAGTTGAGGGTGTGAGGGCCGAGGACATCCCTAAGACGGCTTTTCGATCCCGGTATGGGCATTATGAGTTTACGGTTATGCCGTTTGGTTTGGACTAATGCCCCAGCTGCATTCATGGATTTGATGAACGGGTATTTCAGCCCGTACTTAGACTTGTTTGTGGTTGTTTTCATTGATGACATTTTGATCTACTCCCGGACGCGATGTGGATCATGAGGAGCACTTGAGGATAGTGCTGCAGCTTCTACGTGAGAAGAAAGCTGTATGCCAAGCTTAAGAAGTGCGAGTTTTGGCTTCGGGAGGTTGCATTTTTGGGCCACTTGGTATCAGCCGCACGGGTGGCAGTTGACCCGCCCGACAGATCGTACAGTTTCGGGTTGGCCGAGACCGACGACGGTGACGGAGGTCCGGAGCTTTCTGGGCTTGGCAGGCTACTACCGTCGGTTTGTAGAGGGCTTTGCGAAGCTCTCTACTCCCCTGACCTGTTTGACTAGGAAGGGGATGAGGTTCATTTGGACTGAGCAGTGTCAGCGGAGTTTTGAGGAGCTGAAGAGGAGACTGATTTCAGCACCAGTTCTTACACTGCCAGTGATGGGAGATGGCTACGTGATTTACAGTGACGCCCGCACAGCGGTTTGGGTTGTGTCTTGATGCAGCATGGGAGGTAATTGCTTATGCTTCACGGCAACTAAAGTATGAGAAGAATTACCCTACTCATGATTTAGAGCTGGCAGCTGTGGTGTTCGCATTGAAGCTGTGGCGGCATTACCTCTACGGTGAGCATTGTGAGATCTACACGGATCATAAGAGCTTAAAGTATCTGTTTACTCAAAGGAGCTGAACCTGAGGCAACGCCGGTGGTTGGAGTTACGAAGGATTACGAGTGAGTATCCTCTATCATCCCGGCAAGGCCAATGTTGTAGCAGATGCTTTGAGTCGGAGGTCAGTGCAGGAGCTTGAGCATGTTGGTCACGCAGCAGGCCCCGTTGATTGAGCAGTTGAGGCGACTCCGATGTGAGTTTGTATCCCCTGGGGTCTCTGCGATGCTGTTCTATGGTCTTGCAGCCCACTCTGTTGGACAGGATTAGGGAGACGCAGAGTGAGGACCCCCACTTGGAGAGGATTAGATCACAGATTCAGGCAGATCTTATAGGGGATTTTACAGTGGATAGCTCGGGAGTACTGCGGTACAGGGACCGAGTGTGTGTGCCTTCGGATTCAGAGATCAGAGACCAGATTTTGGTGAGGCCATTATACACCTTATACCATTCATCCTGGTGGTACTAAGATGTATAAGGACCTCAGGGCACATTTTTG
Source organism: Tillandsia leiboldiana (assembly GCA_029204045.2). Taxonomy (NCBI): domain Eukaryota; kingdom Viridiplantae; phylum Streptophyta; class Magnoliopsida; order Poales; family Bromeliaceae; genus Tillandsia; species Tillandsia leiboldiana. The sequence goes on along the minus strand of CM055062.1, from coordinate 52,312,991 downwards.
GTCCGGAATGAAGCGGGACGTTGGAAGATTGTGACTCCTGTTTAACTTGCCAGCAAGTGAAAGCAGAGCACCGGGTTCCTGCTGGCAAGTTACAAAGTCTTCCAATTCCCGAGTGGAAATGGGACCACATCACCATGGACTTTGTTACAGGGCTGCCGAGAGCGCAGAGTGGAGCCGACGCGATTTGGGTTATTGTTGATAGACTCACCAAGTCTGCACATTCTTGCCTGTTCAGATGACTTGGTCATTGGAGCGTCTGGCACAGTTGTTATTTGGACGAGATAGTGAGGCTACACGGGATACCTGGCGTCGATTGTTTCAGATCGGGATCCGAGGTTTGTGTCACGATTCTGGGGGAGTTTACAGTCAGCTTTGGGGACCCAGCTCAGATTCAGCACTGCATTCCACCACAGACTGATGGCCAGTCTGAGCGCACTATACAGACCCTCGAGGATATGCTGAGAGCGTGCGTTATGGATTTTGGAGGTGGGGTGGTACCGACACTTATCTTTGGTTGAGTTTGCGTACAACAACAGCTATCAGGCGAGCATTCAGATGGCTCCGTTGAGGCGTTGTATGGACGCAAGTGTCGGTCACCCTTGTATTGGAGTGATGTGGGTGAGAGGAAGACTTTGGGACCAGATCTTCTTTTGGAGGCTGAGGAGAAAGTCAGAGTTGTTCGTCGACACCTTGAGGTAGCCCAGAGTCGTCAGAGGAGTTATGCAGATACTCGACGGCGAGACCTGGAGTTTCAGATTGGTGACCATGTATTCTTAAAGGTCTCGCCTTCGAAAGGGGTCCGGAGATTTGGAGTGCGTGGGAAGCTTAGTCCCCGTTTTGTGTTGGACCCTTTGAGGTACTTGAGAGGGTAGGCCCTGTGGCTTATAGAGTTGCTCTTCCTCCACGTTTGGCCGGTGTACACGATGTTTTTCATGTCTCAGCCCTGAGGAGATATGTCTTTGATCCGTCGCATGTGGTTGACTTCACTCCTTGGAGATCGGTGAGGACCTGGTTTACGAGGAGCGGCCGTTGCGGATTCTTGCTCGTGAGGTGAGGGAATTGCGCAACCGGACCATTCCGTATGTGAAGATCTTATGGAGCAATCACGATGAGCGAGAGGCTACTTGGGAGCTAGAGACAGAGATGAGATCTGCATACCCTGTTCTGTTCGAGACTACTGGTTGAGGTACGCCTGTTCTACCTTACTTTTTCGAGGACGAAACTTCCTTTTAGTGGGGGAGGATGTAGTGGCCCTAATTCCCATGCGGCGTTCTTCCGATGAATCCACTGTTAGAGCACCTAGCGTTGGTGTATCTGGCCCATGGTGCGTCAATGGGATGCCACAGATGGACCCTGTGTGTTATTATTAGCTGTGTAGGCCTTCGGCTGAGTTTGCCGAATTTTCGGAAAAGAATTAGGCCCAACAGAGGTCGGAAATGGATTCAGCACGGAAAAACGCTTGAAAACGGCTATTGCTTGTTTATTTCTGAGTCCGGATGCCCAAAAACGGACTCCCGGAAGTTTTAGTGGAAATGGTGCATGGGAGGGGCCGTAGACCGCCGGGATGCCACGTGGCGGCCTGTCATTGGCCGGTTCAGGATGCGCGGTCCACAGAGTTGCGCGGCGGGGTGGCACAGCCCCGCATGGACCGTGGCAACCGCCTGATTGGCGGGCGCAAGGCGCGCGGTCTACGGGTGAGCGCGGCGGTGCATGGACGAGGCGGGACACGTGGCAGCCTCCGTTTGGTCGTGCACGCGGCGCGTTCCACGGAATCCAAAGTGGAATGCGTGGACCGGGCGTAGGGGACACGTGTCACCCTCTGATTCGCCGGGCGCACCGTGCGCGGTGCACGAGCCGGGCCGGTACCGGCCTCGGGCGCGTGCGCACGACTGGCCATGCCGCGCGCCCGGCGCGGCCGCCGACCGCCAGCGGGTCAACCGTGGACACGTGTCGCCCGCTGATTGGCGGTCGCCTGCCGCCTTACTGTGCGGGGGCGGGCCACGTGGCAGCCCGTGGTGGCCCGAACAGCTGTTTGCTGTTCGGCGGGCCACGTGGCGGCACCTGGTGGATTCGGGCGTGAACAGTGTTGGGCCGGCCCAACACTGTAGCCGCCGAAATTACCGGGCGCCCGAAAGTTTGGGCCCGAAAGCCCATTGACTTGTCTTTTTGGGCTGATTTCGGGTGAGGCCTATAAATAGGCCCTTGGGGCTTCACTTTGAGGCTTTTCCCGAAGCTTAGCCTTGAGCCCTTCACCAATTTTCTTCCTCTCCCCTTGTGCATCTTTTTGTAAGGTTCAGAATTTTTTGTAGGCCGCGACATCGGCGACTTCTGCATCGGGGTGCGGAGCGACGATCTACTGTTGGAGGCCCATTTTCGTCGCAGTTTAGTCTGGGAGGTCTACCGGGCTACCCGACCTTATTTTTGGACGATTTCTGGGTGACGGTTTCGTAAGAGGTAAATCTACATTTTTCCATGTGGACACTTTTTCCTGATCCGAGCTTTTCTTGGGGTTCTGGTTCATTTTTAACCCCCTTTGCGACTGTTTGTTGATTTGGGACAGCACCTACTTGTCAGATTTTTATCTCCTCATCGGACATCGGAATTCGACGTTTTAGGACTCTATCGACATCTACTCTTCGCGAGGATCGCCATCATATTTTTATTGGAATTTTTGGAGGAATTTTTTCAGGTGAAAATTTCGTGTGATGGGACTGTTCACCACAGATTTTGGGATTTTGGAAATTGTGTGGTTAAAGTGTAATTTTGGTGTATGTTTGTACCCAGGAGTTGTGACACTTCTACCGTGTTTGTTGGCTTGGTGGGATCTGTGATTTGACTATTTTGGGCTTTTCTCAGCTGTACGATTTCGGCAGTTAGCACTTTCAGGTGGGTGGCCTTGCTTCCAAGAACTCTAGACTGTGTACTAATTCTATGTGTGTAGGATCATGCATGTTAGAAATTGGAGTATTAGCATGTGTAAAACTGTATGTTGTATCTTCATATTCGTTGATGAATCTTTTGATCCCTACTTTATGTAAGTAATGAAATCTTGGAATTTGACCTACACCCCTGTCATATGTATCATGTTCAGCCAGTCTGTAGAAAACTCCAACTTGGGCTAGGTTTCTTACTGCTTTAGACATTCCACATCACGATACTTCATTTCACTATGGACTTAGCTTTTCCTCGCCCGAGTTGTGGGCCGAGAGGTCGGGTGGTTGTGGGATGCTTTTGCACTCGTGTCGGGGACCGAGTGGAGTTGATAGCATTCTGTAGATTTGATTTCTTTGGGAGAGTGATAGTGATGGTAGATCTGGTTCTTGGAAACTGTCAGAGAGACAGTGGTTTCAGCTGTGTAGATTCCAGCTAGTGAGTGAGTCAGTGATTTGTTTGGTAGTCGATCTTATTGATCGGAATTGGATCATAGCCTGCATGAGCCACATTTGAGCTTTACAGAGATACTTTACAGTGATACTTATGGTTACTTTGACTCGAGCGATCGCTCCCCTCGAGGCCACTCCGAGTAGGCGAGACCGGGTTGTTGTGCCGGCATGAGTTTGAGATGTTTCTTTCGCGACTTGTTGTTGCATTTGGCCCTCTGCTGCTTTTGTTGGCAGCCATGGACCCCCCTACGTAAGTCCGCTCCTCCGGACGTACGGCAGTAGGTGCGCAGGTTTGACTGGACCCGATGTGGCAGTCAGTTTTTGATTGGGTGATCAGGGAGGAGAGTTAGTTGTGGCATTATGTTCTTTCTATTCCACTGTTGAGCATCTAGAAGAGAGGCATAGTAGCTGTAGAGTTACCTTTTCCACTCCCAGCTTTCCTTACAGCACTGCACATGTTACTTTTTGCCTCTGGTAGACTAGTGTGACCAGACCGTCGGGCTTGTTGGCGCACCCACTGAGAACTACTGTGGATGTAGTTCTCACACCCGTCGTGGTGTCTTCTCCCCAGGACTTCTGCTCCGGTTCCTGCAGCTCTTGTTGCTGATCCAGCTCCTTCTGACCGAGGTAAGGGCGTCGCGAGATAGATCCCCTCCTGTCATCTTCAGTGTGTGAGTAGATGTACCCCAGTCCATTTTGGTGTGTGTTATGTCGAGTGACTTTTGTAGTGAGGTTTTGAGTTGTACCTTTCTTTCCTGCTTTTCCTGAGAGACTCTTGTATTCTGGTGAGATTGTCTGTATATTTGGATTTGTAGTTTATTTTATGTATTTTAATTCCAGCTTTTCTCTTTCAGCTCTGATATCTGCTAGTGTAGACGTTTCTTTGCAGGTTGGTCGCTAACGCCTATACGGGGCTTCCCGTATGGGCGGCGGATCTGTGGCGAGCCGGGGCGCAGTATCGCCCCGGGTGACAGAAACCGTCCTCTACGAGAAACGTCCCGAAACGGGTCTCTACCCGGGAGAGGGGCACTGCCAACTGCTCCAACTTTGGGCCGCGTTTCACTCCGTAGGTCAGCCCGTTTTATCTTTATTTTTCTTTTGCCTTTAGCTCTTTGCTTTGCCTTTACTTGGGAAGCTGAGTCTTGCTCACACACTTCCCCCGGGAGTGACATATGCTCAACCCTCCAGCTTTAATCTTTAATTCACTTACGAGTGACATATGCTCACCCTCCCAAGGGCCATTTAGGCTTTTCTTTTACAGGGTCCCGAGGGTTCCAAAAGACGAATGCCTACAACCCCAATCAAACAAGAACAGTTGTAGCATCGCCTCCCGTAGTGCTCGGCCCAATACATCTTTCTTATCCTTTTTACCTTTCATTAATCATCTCTTTCTTTAACCATTCACTTTACACTTTATGTTTTCAGATGAGTTTTAATGCACCTTGGCACTCATCCACCCGGGAGTGACATATGCTCAACCCTCCCGTTAGCATTCATGCCTCAATGCTTCTCTTTTACTTTTCTCTTTTATTTCAGCAATTTGCTTGTCTTGATCATAATCACTTTTAGCTCGCTCTCGAGCAATTTGCTTATCTTTCTTATTAGCCACTTTAAGCTTTTCACTTAAGCTTTATTTCCTTTATCCTAATTCTTTACTCTAGGATAATTTGGGTGGCTATACACCAATTTAAGTTTGAACCTTTACTCATCAATTTCACTTATTTCGCCACTTGGCAGTTACTTAGTTTCCTGACCACTTTATACTTTCCTTACTGTTCTCATTCCAACCCAAACTTCATTTACCCTTAAGTTGCACTATATCACTGCACTAATGTCACTAGGAACATAGTTACTTTCGATCTTACCTCACTTAAGGTTGATTAAACCCTATTGCCATTTTCCTTTCTTACATGTCTCCACCTTTTCACTTTTTTTATTTCCTTGATTTACTCAGATTGAAGTTAAACTAATAATCCCCTTACCCGACTCCTTACTTCTGGGGTCACAATATTTAATTCTTTAACTTGGGATCAAATCCCCACTTTCCTGATTCCTCACTGATCCTAGAGTTTTTACTAACTCTA
>CM055062.1:52263464-52307424 GCA_029204045.2 Tillandsia leiboldiana | reverse complement strand
TTAATTCCCATGCAGCGTTCTCCGATGAATCCACTGTAGAGCACCTAGCGTTGGTGTATCTGGCCCATGGTGCGTCAATGGGATGCCACAGATGGACCCCTGTGTGTTATTATAGCTGTGTAGGCCTTCGGCTGAGTTTGCCGAATTTTCGGAAAAGATTAGGCCCAACAAGGTCGGAAATGGATTCAGCACGGAAAAACGCTTGAAAAACGGCTATTTGCTTGTTTATTTCTGAGTCCGGATGCCCAAAAAACGGACTCCCGGAAGTTTTTAGTGGAAAATGGTGCATGGGATGGGGCCATAGACCGCCGGGATGCCACGTGGCGGCCTTGTCATTGGCCGGTTAAGGATGCGCGGTCCACAGAGTTGCGCGGCGGGGTGCACAGACCCGGCGCATGGACACGTGGCACCGCATGATTGGTGGGCGCAAGGCGCGCGGTCTACCGGGGTGAGCGCGGCGGTGCATGGACCGAGGCGGGGACACGTGGCAGCCTCCGGTTGGTCGGTGCACGCGGCGCGGTCCACGGAATTCCAAAGTGGAATGCTGTGGACCGGGGCGTAGGGGACACGTGTCACCCTCTGATTCGCGGGCGCACCGTGCGCGGTGCACGGAGCCGGGGCCGGTACCTCGGGCGCCGTGCGCACGACGAGCCATGCCGCTGCGCCCGGCTGCGGCCGCCGACTCCGGCCAGCGGGTCAACCGGGTGGACACGTGTCGCCCGCTGATTGGCGGGCGCCTGCCGCCTTACTGTGCGGGGGCGGGCCACGTGGCAGCCCGTGGGTGGCCCGAACAGCTGTTTGCTGTTCGGCGGGCCACGTGGCGGCACCTGGTGGATTCGGGCGTGAACAGTGTTGGGCCGGCCCAACACTGTAGCCGCCCGAAAGTACCGGGCGCCCGAAAGTTGGGCCCGAAAAGCCCATTGACTTGTCTTTTTGGGCTGATTTCGGGTGAGGCCTATAAATAGGCCCCTTGGGGCTCACTTTAGAGGCTTTTCCCGAGAGCTTTAGCCATTGAGCCCTTCACCAATTTTCTTCCTCTCCTCTTGTGCATCTTTTGGCGAAGGTTCAGAATTTTTGGAGGCCGCGACATCGGCGACTTCTGCATCGGGGTGCGGAGCGACGATCTACTGTTGGAGGCCCATTTTCGTCGCAGTTTAGTCTGGGAGGTCTACCGGGCTACCCCGACGCAATTTTTGGACGATTTCTGCGGTGACGGTTTCGTAAGAGGTAAGTCTACATTTTCCGTGTTGGACACTTTTTCTGGATCCGAGCTTTTCTTGGGGTTCTGGGTACATTTTTAACCCCCTTTGCGACTGTTGGTTGATTTGGACAGCACCTACTTGTCGGATTTTTATCTCCTCATCTGGACATCGGAATTCGACGTTTCAGGACTCTATCGACATCTACTCTTCGCGAGGATCTCCGTCATATTTTTATTGGAATTTTTGGAGGAAGTTTTTCAGGTGAAAATTTCGTGTGAATGGGACTGTTCACCACAGATTTTGGGATTTTGGAAATTGTGTGGTTTAAAGTGTAATTTTGGTGTATGTTTGTACCCAGGAGGTTGTGAGCACTTCTACCGTGTTGTTGGCTTGGTGGAATATGTGATTTGACTGTTTTGGGCTTTCTCAGCTGTACGATTCCGGGCAGTTAGCACTTTCAGGTGGGTGACCTTGCTTCCAAGAACTCTGGACTGTGTACTAATTCTATGTGTGTAGGATCATGCATGTTAGAAATTGGAGTATTAGCATGTGTAAAACTGTATGTTGTATCTCATATATCAGTTGATGAATCTTTTGATCCCTACTTTATGTTAAGTAATGAAATCTTGGAATTTGACCTAGCACCCCTGTCATATGTATCATGTTCAGCCAGTCTGTAGAAAAACTCCAACTTGGGCTAGATTCTTACTGCTTTAGACATTCCACATCACGATACTTCATTTCACTATGGACTTAGCTTTTCCTCGCCCGAGTTGTGGGCCGAGAGGTCGGGTGGTTGTGGGATGCTTTTGCACTCGTGTCTGGGGACCGAGTGGAGTTGATAGCAGTCTGTAGATTTGATTTCTTTGGGAGAGTGATAGTGATGGTAGATCTGGGTTCTTGGAAACTGTCAGAGAGACAGTGAGTTTCAGCTATGTAGATTCCAGCCAGTGAGTGAGTCAGTGATTTGTTTGGTAGTCGATCTTATTGATCGAGGATTGGATCATACCCTGCATGAGCCACATTTGAGTTTTACAGAGATACTTTACAGTGATACTTATGGGTTACTTTGACTCGAGCGGGTCGCTCCCCTCGAGTGCCACTCCGGAGTAGGCGAGACCGGGTTGTTGTGCCGGCATGAGTTTGAGATGTTCTTTCGCGACTTGTTGTTGCATTTGTCCCTCTGGCTGTGCTTTTGTTGGCAGCCATGGACGCCCTACGTAAGTCCGCTCCTCCGGGACGTAACGGCAGTAGGTTGGCGCAGGTTTGACTGGACCCGATGTGGCAGTCAGTTTTGATTGGGCGATCAGGGAGGAGAGTTAGTTGTGGCATTGTGTTCTTTCTGTTCCACTGTTGAGCATCTAGATAGAGGCATAGTAGCTGTAGAGTTACTTTTCCCAGCTTTCCTTACAGCACTGCACATGTTACTTTTTGCCTCTGGTAGACTTAGTGGGCAGACCGTCGGGCTTGTTGGCGGCACCCACTGAGAACTACTGTGGGATGTAGTTCTCACACCCGTCGTGGTGTCTTCTCCCCAGGGACTTCTGCTCCGGTTCCTGCAGCTCTTGTTGCTGATCCAGCTCCTTCTGACCGAGGTAAGGGCGTCGCGAGATAGATCCCCTCCTGTCATCTTCAGTGTGTGAGTAGATGTACCCCAGTACCATTTTGGTGTGTGTTATGTCGAGTGACTGTTGTAGTGAGGTTTTGAGTTGTACCTTTCTTTCCTGCTTTTCTGAGAGACTCTTGTATTCTGGTGAGATTGGTCTGTATATTTGTGAGTTGTAGTTTATTTTATGTATTTTATTCCAGCTTTTCTCTTTCAGCTCTGATATCTGCTAGTGTAGACGTTTCTTTGCAGGTTGGTCGCTACGCCTATACGGGGCTTCCCGTATGGGCGGCGGATCTGTTGGCGAGCCGGGGCGCAGTATCGCCCCGGGGCGTGACAGATTAGAGTGGTATCAGAGCCTAGGATGTAGGTCTTGGAGGACTTAGGAACCCTAGGCTTGTGGTTGGACCCTAGGATGACTCGCGTGAGAGCCGTGATTTTAGCGAGAGTCCTGATTGGATTTCTAACTCGCCCGAGCGGTTCGGGGTGAGCGATTGACATGTCTTCCTTCGGTGGCAACTATGTTGGCTGCAGACAACATAGTACTTCGGGAAGGGGGACATGCCTTCTGACTTTCTCTAGATTGGGTCGAGAGATGATTTGGGTTCTGATTGTTTGCCTTGTCCCTCAGGTGGGGATGCCTCCTCGACGCTCGATGGTGACGCGTTCGCAGCCTTCGTCCTCTGAGCCCGAGCAGGAGGACTCGGGGCAGGGACATCAGAGCAAGGTTTTGGAGCTCCGTGCCCAGGTGGCACAGTTGGCTGAGGCGTCTCGACGCCAGGAGGAGGCTGTGAGTCGGTTGACGCTCTTGTTGGAGCAGAGAGCGCAGCCGGCGGTAGTACCCCCTGAGAGTTCACCGGTGCCTTCTTCCCCTGTTGTGGCACCCTCGGTTGTGCAGCCTGCACCAGCAGTTCCGGCTGAGCCAGTTTCCAGTAGGCCACCGGCTGGGACGACGGGATCTTTGACATTGGCAGAGCAGCAGGTTTTGGTGGGTCTTTTGTTGAGGTTTCGCAAGTTTGATCCACCCCGCTTTTCGGGTATGAGTGCTGAGCCGTGGGCGGCTGAGTCTTGGGTTACGGCCATGGAGCGCCATTTCGAGAGCCTTTTTATTGATCAGAGGTTTCGAGTTCTGTTGGCTACTCATTTTCTGGAGAGCAACGCCGAGGCCTGGTGGCGGCGTGTGCGACCCGCAGGTCCGCCTGGGACCCAGTTTATCTCTTGGGCAGAGTTTCGTGGTATGCTTCTTGGGGCCTTCTTTTCCGAGAGTGTTCGGCAGAGTTTGGAGGAGCAGCTGAGGAGTCTTCGCCAGGGAGATAGGCCCGTACACGTGTACATAGCCGATTTCAATCGGCTGTTGGCTTGTATGCCCCACGTGGCCAGAGATGAGACCCACCGGATCTATATGTTCGAGAGAGGGTTGCGTCGGGACATTTATCAGTTGGTCCGCTCCCGCAGATTACAGACTCTGGAGGCCTCGATGGAGCAGGCACTGTATGTGGAGAGTGGTGAGGTCGTGATGGCAGAGGTGGCTCCAGCCCCCGTAGTGACTCCTGGGGCAAAGCGCCCGGCGCAGTTTGAGGAGGGGCAGTCGAGTAGACAGGGACCCCCGAGACCACCCCGTTTCCACTCTCAGGGACGGGGGTATCAGGGGCGGCAGAGATCTGGGGGATCTCGTCAGTTCCAGCAGCAGCAGCAGCAGCGTCGACCACCTCGACAGCAGCAGTCTTCGCAGCAGCAGCAGTCTTCGCAGCAGCAGCAGACTTTGCGACAGCCACGCCCTGATCGTTGTGTCATTTGTGGAGGACCGCACCCACCGGCCCAGTGCCCGCAGAGTCAGGGCCGCTGCTTCCGTTGCGGGCAGACCGGTCACTTCGCGAGGGCGTGCCCCAGGGCAGGTTACCCAGCTCCTTCATCAGCTTCTGCATCCTTCATTCCTCGTCAGTCAGCAGGACCTTCGGCGACCTCCGGTAGGCCAGACTTTGCTTCCTCGTCCTCGCGACAGCCAGAGCGACATCCCCCGGCGCCGAGCGGTCGAGTCTATGCCGCTCAGGTAGAGGATGCTACAGCAGCAGAGCATGTCGTCGCAGGTATTATTTTGATTTCTGCAGTTCGTACTCGTACTCTCTTTGATACCGGTGCATCGCATTCTTTTATCAGTAGAGCATTTGCATCCCTTCATGGTATAGAGGTAGTTTCTTTATCGCATGCATTAGAGGTTCAGATACCAGATCATGTCTTGCATGTCGAGGGTTATTGTAGGGATTGCCCTGTGCAGTTGGGATCCTGGATTTTGCCGGCAGACTTGCTTGTCTTGCGGCAGCTCCAGGATTTCGACGTCGTGCTAGGTATGGATTGTTTGTCGAGGTACTATGCTGTTATAGACTGCAGAGAGAGGACGGTGACCCTCCGCGAGCATGGACAGGAGGAGTTCGTCTTCAGAGGCTGCCAGAGCACCTTCTTTGCGATGACTGTTTCTTCGGCGAGGGCTAGGCGGATGATTAGTAGGGGCTGCACCGCTTTCTTAGCGACGATTGTGGAGGTGCCTACGGCGGCACTGGGACTCGAGGATATTCCTGTTGTCCGCGAGTTCCCAGATGTGTTTCCCCCTGAGTTGACGACTATGCCGCCGTAGAGGGAGGTGGAGTTTGTGATTGATGTGGTACCGGGAACCGCACCAATCTCGAAGGCGCCTTATAGGATGGCACCTGCCGAGTTGAGGGAGTTGAAGGCCCAGCTTCAGGATCTTATGGATAGGGGCTTTGTCAGGCCTAGTGTTTCTCCGTGGGGAGCGCTAGTTTTATTTGTGAGGAAGAAGGATGGGTCGCTTCGTTTGTGTGTGGATTATCGGGAGTTGAATAAAGTGACCATCCGGAACAAGTACCCTCTTCCACGGATAGATGATTTATTTGATCAGTTGCAGGGAGCCACAGTGTTTTCGAAGATTGATCTTCAGTCAGGTTACCACCAGTTGAGGGTGAGGGCCGAGGACATCCCTAAGACGGCTTTTCGATCCCGGTATGGGCATTATGAGTTTACGGTTATGCCGTTTGGTTTGACTAATGCCCCAGCTGCATTCATGGATTTGATGAACCGGGTATTTCAGCCGTACTTAGACTTGTTTGTGGTTGTTTTCATTGATGACATTTTGATCTACTCCCGGAGCGATGTGGATCATGAGGAGCACTTGAGGATAGTGCTGCAGCTTCTACGTGAGAAGAAGCTGTATGCCAAGCTTAAGAAGTGCGAGTTTTGGCTTCGGGAGGTTGCATTTTTGGGCCACTTGGTATCAGCCGCACGGGTGGCAGTTGACCCGACGAAGATCGATACAGTTCGGGATTGGCCGAGACCGACGACGGTGACGGAGGTCCGGAGCTTTCTGGGCTTGGCAGGCTACTACCGTCGGTTTGTAGAGGGCTTTGCGAAGCTCTCTACTCCCCTGACCTGTTTGACTAGGAAGGGGATGAGGTTCATTTGGACTGAGCAGTGTCAGCGGAGTTTTGAGGAGCTGAAGAGGAGACTGATTTCAGCACCAGTTCTTACACTACCAGTGATGGGAGATGGCTACGTGATTTACAGTGACGCCTCGCACAGCGGTTTGGGTTGTGTCTTGATGCAGCATGGGAGGGTAATTGCTTATGCTTCACGGCAACTAAAGGATTATGAGAAGAATTACCCTACTCATGATTTAGAGCTGGCAGCTGTGGTGTTCGCATTGAAGCTGTGGCGGCATTACCTCTACGGTGAGCATTGTGAGATCTACACGGATCATAAGAGCTTAAAGTATCTGTTTACTCAAAAGGAGCTGAACCTGAGGCAACGCCGGTGGTTGGAGTTACTGAAGGATTATGATGTGAGTATCCTCTATCATCCCGGCAAGGCCAATGTGGTAGCAGATGCTTTGAGTCGGAGGTCAGTGCAGAGCTTGAGCATGTTGGTCACGCAGCAGGCCCCGCTGATTGAGCAGTTGAGGCGACTCCAGATTGAGGTTGTATCCCCTGGGGTCTCTGCTAGGCTGATGTCTATGGTCTTGCAGCCCACTCTGTTGGACTGGATTAGGGAGACGCAGAGTGAGGACCCCCACTTGGAGAGGATTAGATCACAGATTCAGGCAGATCTTATAGGGGATTTTACAGTGGATAGCTCGGGAGTACTGCGGTACAGGGACCGAGTGTGTGTGCCTTCAGATTCAGAGATCAGAGACCAGATTTTGGGTGAGGCTCATTATACACCTTATACCATTCATCCTGGTGGTACTAAGATGTATAAGGACCTCAGGGCACATTTTTGGTGGTCCGGAATGAAGCGGGACGTTGGAAGATTTGTGACCCCTGTTTAACTTGCCAGCAAGTGAAAGCAGAGCACCGGGTTCCTGCTGGCAAGTTACAAAGTCTTCCAATTCCCGAGTGGAAATGGGACCACATCACCATGGACTTTGTTACAGGGCTGCCGAGAGCGCAGAGTGGAGCCGACGCGATTTGGGTTATTGTTGATAGACTCACCAAGTCTGCACATTTCTTGCCTGTTCAGATGATTTGGTCATTGGAGCGTCTGGCACAGTGTTATTTGGACGAGATAGTGAGGCTACACGGGATACCGGCATCGATTGTTTCAGATCGGGATCCGAGGTTTGTGTCACGATTCTGGGGGAGTTTACAGTCAGCTTTGGGGACCCAGCTCAGATTCAGCACTGCACTCCACCCACAGACTGATGGCCAGTCTGAGCGCACTATACAGACCCTCGAGGATATGCTGAGAGCGTGCGTTATGGATTTTGGAGGGGGGTGGTACCGACACTTATCTTTGGTTGAGTTTGCGTACAACAACAGCTATCAGGCGAGCATTCAGATGGCTCCGTTTGAGGCGTTGTATGGACGCAAGTGTCGGTCACCCTTGTATTGGAGTGATGTGGGTGAGAGGAAGACTTTGGGACCAGATCTTCTTTTGGAGGCTGAGGAGAAAGTCAGAGTTGTTCGTCGACACCTTGAGGTAGCCCAGAGTCGTCAGAGGAGTTATGCAGATACTCGACGGCGAGACCTGGAGTTTCAGATTGGTGACCATGTATTCTTAAAGGTCTCGCCTTCGAAAGGGGTCCGGAGATTTGGAGTGCGTGGGAAGCTTAGTCCCCGTTTTGTTGGACCCTTTGAGGTACTTGAGAGGGTAGGCCCTGTGGCTTATAGAGTTGCTCTTCCTCCACGTTTGGCCGGTGTACACGATGTTTTTCATGTCTCAGCCCTGAGGAGATATGTCTTTGATCCGTCGCATGTGGTTGACTTCACTCCCTTGGAGATCGGTGAGGACCTGGTTTACGAGGAGCGGCCGTTGCGGATTCTTGCTCGTGAGGTGAGGGAATTGCGCAACCGGACCATTCCGTATGTGAAGATCTTATGGAGCAATCATGAAGAGCGAGAGGCTACTTGGGAGCTAGAGACAGAGATGAGATCTGCATACCCTTTTCTGTTCGAGACTACTGGTTGAGGTACGCCTGTTCTACCTTACTTTGTTTCGAGGACGAAACTTCCTTTTAGTGGGGGAGGATGTAGTGGCCCTAATTCCCATGCGGCGTTCTTCCGATGAATCCACTGTTAGAGCACCTAGCGTTGGTGTATCTGGCCCATGGTGCGTCAATGGGATGCCACAGATGGACCCTGTGTGTTATTATTAGCTGTGTAGGCCTTCGGCTGAGTTTGCCGAATTTTCGGAAAAGAATTAGGCCCAACAGAGGTCGGAAATGGATTCAGCACGGAAAAACGCTTGAAAACGGCTATTTGCTTGTTTGTTTCTGAGTCCGGATGCCCAAAAAGGGACTCCCGGAAGTTTTTAGTGGAAAATGGTGCATGGGAGGGGCCGTAGACCGCCGGGATGCCACGTGGCGGCCTGTCATTGGCCGGTTCAGGATGCGCGGTCCACAGAGTTGCGCGGCGGGGTGCACAGACCCGGCGCATGGACACGTGGCACCGCCTGATTGGCGGGCGCAAGGCGCGCGGTCTACCGGGTGAGCGCGGCGGTGCATGGACCGAGGCGGGGACACGTGGCAGCCTCCGGTTGGTCGGTGCACGCGGCGCGTTCCACGGAATTCCAAAGTGGAATGCGTGGACCGGGCGTAGGGGACACGTGTCACCCTCTGATTCGCGGGCGCACCGTGCGCGGTGCACGGAGCCGGGGCCGGTACCTCGGGGCGCGTGCGCACGACGGGCCATGCCGCGCGCCCGGCGCGGCCGCCGACCGGCCAGCGGGTCAACCGGGTGGACACGTGTCGCCCGCTGATTGGCGGGCGCCTGCCGCCTTACTGTGCGGGGGCGGGCCACGTGGCAGCCCGTGGGTGGCCCGAACAGCTGTTTGCTGTTCGGCGGGCCACGTGGCGGCACCTGGTGGATTCGGGCGTGAACAGTGTTGGGCCGGCCCAACACTGTAGCCGCCCGAAAGTACCGGGCGCCCGAAAGTTGGGCCCGAAAGCCCATTGACTTGTCTTTTTGGGCTGATTTCGGGTGAGGCCTATAAATAGGCCCCTTGGGGCTCACTTTAGAGGCTTTTCCCGAGAGCTTTAGCCATTGAGCCCTTCACCAATTTTCTTCCTCTCCCTCTTGTGCATCTTTTGGTGAAGGTTCAGAATTTTTGTAGGCCGCGACATCGGCGACTTCTGCATCGGGGTGCGGAGCGACGATCTACTGTTGGAGGCCCATTTTCGTCGCAGTTTAGTCTGGGAGGTCTACCGGGCTACCCCGACGCTATTTTTGGACGATTTCTGTGGTGACGGTTTCGTAAGAGGTAAATCTACATTTTCCATGTTGGACACTTTTTCTGGATCCGAGCTTTTCTTGGGGTTCTGGGTTCATTTTTAACCCCCTTTGCGACTGTTGGTTGATTTGGACAGCACCTACTTGTCAGATTTTTATCTCCTCATCTGGACATCGGAATTCGACGTTTTAGGACTCTATCGACATCTACTCTTCGCGAGGATCGCCATCATATTTTTATTGGAATTTTTGGAGGAATTTTTTCAGGTGAAAATTTCGTGTGAATGGGACTGTTCACCACAGATTTTGGGATTTTGGAAATTGTGTGGTTTAAAGTGTAATTTTGGTGTATGTTTGTACCCAGGAGGTTGTGAGCACTTCTACCGTGTTGTTGGCTTGGTGGGATCTGTGATTTGACTATTTTGGGCTTTCTCAGCTGTACGATTTCGGGCAGTTAGCACTTTCAGGTGGGTGGCCTTGCTTCCAAGAACTCTAGACTGTGTACTAATTCTATGTGTGTAGGATCATGCATGTTAGAAATTGGAGTATTAGCATGTGTAAAACTGTATGTTGTATCTCATATATCAGTTGATGAATCTTTTGATCCCTACTTTATGTTAAGTAATGAAATCTTGGAATTTGACCTAGCACCCCTGTCATATGTATCATGTTCAGCCAGTCTGTAGAAAAACTCCAACTTGGGCTAGATTCTTACTGCTTTAGACATTCCACATCACGATACTTCATTTCACTATGGACTTAGCTTTTCCTCGCCCGAGTTGTGGGCCGAGAGGTCGGGTGGTTGTGGGATGCTTTTGCACTCGTGTCTGGGGACCGAGTGGAGTTGATAGCAGTCTGTAGATTTGATTTCTTTGGGAGAGTGATAGTGATGGTAGATCTGGGTTCTTGGAAACTGTCAGAGAGACAGTGAGTTTCAGCTGTGTAGATTCCAGCCAGTGAGTGAGTCAGTGATTTGTTTGGTAGTCGATCTTATTGATCGAGGATTGGATCATAGCCTGCATGAGCCACATTTGAGCTTTACAGAGATACTTTACAGTGATACTTATGGGTTACTTTGACTCGAGCGGATCGCTCCCCTCGAGTGCCACTCCGGAGTAGGCGAGACCGGGTTGTTGTGCCGGCATGAGTTTGAGATGTTCTTTCGCGACTTGTTGTTGCATTTGTCCCTCTGGCTGTGCTTTTGTTGGCAGCCATGGACGCCCTACGTAAGTCCGCTCCTCCGGGACGTAACGACAGTAGGTTGGCGCAGGTTTGACTGGACCCGATGTGGCAGTCAGTTTTGATTGGGTGATCAGGGAGGAGAGTTAGTTGTGGCATTATGTTCTTTCTATTCCACTGTTGAGCATCTAGATAGAGGCATAGTAGCTGTAGAGTTACTTTTCCCAGCTTTCCTTACAGCACTGCACATGTTACTTTTTGCCTCTGGTAGACTTAGTGGGCAGACCGTCGGGCTTGTTGGCGGCACCCACTGAGAACTACTGTGGGATGTAGTTCTCACACCCGTCGTGGTGTCTTCTCCCCAGGGACTTCTGCTCCGGTTCCTGCAGCTCTTGTTGCTGATCCAGCTCCTTCTGACCGAGGTAAGGGCGTCGCGAGATAGATCCCCTCCTGTCATCTTCAGTGTGTGAGTAGATGTACCCCAGTACCATTTTGGTGTGTGTTATGTCGAGTGACTGTTGTAGTGAGGTTTTGAGTTGTACCTTTCTTTCCTGCTTTTCTGAGAGACTCTTGTATTCTGGTGAGATTGGTCTGTATATTTGTGAGTTGTAGTTTATTTTATGTATTTTATTCCAGCTTTTCTCTTTCAGCTCTGATATCTGCTAGTGTAGACGTTTCTTTGCAGGTTGGTCGCTACGCCTATACGGGGCTTCCCGTATGGGCGGCGGATCTGTTGGCGAGCCGGGGCGCAGTATCGCCCCGGGGCGTGACACCGTCCTACGGAAGAAACGTCCCGAACGGGTCTCTACCCGGGAGAGGGGCACTGCCAACTGCTCCAACTTGGGCCGCGTTTCACTCCGTAGGTCAGCCCGTTTTATCTTTATCTTTTCTTTTGCCTTTAGCTCTTTGCTTTGCCTTTACTTGGGAAGCTGAGTCTTGCTCACACACTTCCCCCGGGAGTGACATATGCTCAACCCTCCAGCTTTAATTCTTTAATTCACTTACGAGTGACATATGCTCAACCCTCCCAAGGGCCATTTAGGCTTTTCTTTTACAGGGTCCGAGGGTTCCAAAAGACGAATGCCTACAACCCCAATCAAACAAGAACAGGTTGTAGCATCGCCTCCCGTAGTGCTCGGCCCAATACATCTTATCTTATCCTTTTTACCTTTCATTAATCATTCTCTTTCTTTAACCATTCACTTTACACTTTATGTTCAGATGAGTTTAAGGCACCTTGGCACTCATCCACCCGGGAGTGACATATGCTCAACCCTCCCGTTAGCATTCATGCCTCAATGCTTCTCTTTTACTTTTCTCTTTTATTTCAAGCAATTTGCTTGTCTTGATCATTAATCACTTTTAGCTCGCTCTCGAGCAATTTGCTTATCTTGCTTATTAGCCACTTTAGCTTTCACTTAAGCTTTATTTCCTTTATCCTAAGTTCTTTACTCTAGGATAATTTGGGTGTCTATAACACCAATTTAAGTTTGAACAATTTACTCATTCACATTTCCACTTATTTCGCCACTTGGCAATTACTTAAGTTTCCTGACCACTTTATACTTTCCTTACTTGTTCTCAATTCACAACCCTAAACTTCAATTACCCTTAAGGTTGCACTATATCACTGCACTATGTCACTAGGACACTAGTTACTTTCGATCTTACCTAACTTAAGAGTTTATTAACCCTATTTCCATTTTCTCTTTCTTACATGTCTCCACCTTTGGTCACTTTTTTATTTCCTTTATTTAACTCAGATTGAAGTTAAACTAATTAATCCCCTTACCCAGACGTCCTATGACTTTCTGGGGTCACAATATTTAATTCTTTAACTTGGGGATCAAATCCCCATATTTCCTGATTCCTCACTGAATCCTAGAGTTTTACTAACTCTATTTTTCCTGTTCCATGTTTAACCTAGGGTTGCACTAACTCTATTTCATCACTAGAGTTTAACCCTACTAGTTCATCTTAGGTTCCTTTACCTAAGTTCCATATCTTGTTTAATCTATGTAGTGGCCCTAATTCCCATGCAGCGTTCTTCCGATGAATCCACTGTTAGAGCACCTAGTGTTGGTGTATCTGGCCTATGGTGTGTCAATGGGATGCCACAGATGGACCCTGTGTGTTATTATTAGCTGTGTAGGCCTTCGGCTGAGTTTGCCAAAATTTCGGAAAAGAATTAGGCCCAACAGAGGTCGGAAATGGATTCAGCACGGAAAAACGCTTGAAAACGGCTATTTGCTTGTTTGTTTCTGAGTCCGGATGCCCAAAAAGGACTCCCGGAAGTTTTTAGTGAAAAATGGTGCATGGGAGGGGCCGTAGACCGCCGGGATGCCACGTGGCGGCCTGTCATTGGCCGGTTCAGGATGCGCGGTCCACAGAGCTGCGCGGCGGGGTGCACAGACCCGGCGCATGGACACGTGGCACCGCCTGATTGGCGGGCGCAAGGCGCGCGGTCTACCGGGTGAGCGCGGCGGTGCATGGACCAAGGCGGGGGCACGTGGCAGCCTCCGGTTGGTCGGTGCACACGGCGCGGTCCACGGAATTCCGAAGTGGAATGCGTGGACCGGGTGTATGGGACACGTGTCACCCTCTGATTCGCGGGCACACCGTGCGCGGTGCACGGGGCCGGGGCTGGTACCTCGGGGCGCGTGCGCACGGCGGGGCCATACCGCGCGCCCGGCGCGGCCGCCGACCGGCCAGCGGGTCAACCGGGTGGACACGCGTCGCCCGCTGGTTGGCGGGCGCCTACCGCCTCACTGTGCGGGGGCGGGCCACGTGGCAGCCTGGGGGTGGCCCGAACAGCTGTTTGCTGTTCGGCGGGCCACGTGGCGGCACCTGGTGGATTCGGGCGTGAACAGTGTTGGGCCGGCCCAACACTGTAGCCGCCCGAAAGTACCGGGCGCCCGAAAGTTGGGCCCGAAAGCCCATTGACTTGTCTTTTTGGGCTGATTTCGGGTGAGGCCTATAAATAGGCCCCTTGGGGCTCATTTTTGAGGCTTTTCCCGAGAGCTTTAGCCCTTGAGCCCTTCACCAATTTTCTTTCTCTCCCTCTTGTGCATCTTTTGACGAAAGTTCAGAATTTTTGGAGGCCGCAACGACGGCAACTTCTGCATCGGGGTGCGGAGCGACGATCTACTGTTGGAGGCCCATTTTCGTCGCAGTTTAGTCTGGGAGGTCTACCGGGCTACTCCGACGTTATTTTTGGACGATTTCTGCGGTGACGGTTTCTTAAGAGGTAAATCTACAATTTCCGTGTTGGACACTTTTTCTGGAACTGAGCTTTTCTAGGGGTTCTGGGTACATTTTTAACCCCCTTTACGACTGTTGATTGAATTGGACAGCACCTACTTGTCGGATTTTTATCTCCTCATCCGGACATCGGAATTCGACGTTTCAGGACTCTATCGACATATACTCTTCGCGAGGATCGCCGTCATATTTTTATTGGAATTTTTGGAGGAAGTTTTTCAGCTGAAAATTTCGTGTTAATGGGACTGATCACCACAGATTTTGGGAATGTGGAATTTGTGTGGATTAAAGTGTAATTTTGGTGTATGTTTGTACCCAGGAGGTTGTGAGCACTTCTACCGTGTTGTTGGCTCGGTGGGATATGTGATTTGACTGTTTTGGGCTTTCTCAGCTGTACGATTCCGGGCAGTTAGCACTTTCAGGTGGGTGACCTTGCTTCCAAGAACTCTGGACTGTGTACTAATTCTATGTGTGTAGGATCATGCATGTTAGAAATTGGAGTATTAGCATGTGTAAAACTGTATGTTGTATCTTGTATATCAGTTGATGAATCTTTTGATTCCTAATTTATGTTAAGTAGTGAAATCTTGGAACTTGACCTAGCACCCCTGTCATATGTATCATGTTCAGCCAGTCTGTAGAAAACTCCAACTTGGGCTAGGTTTTTACTGCTCTAGACATTCCACATCACGATACTTCATTTCACTATGGACTTAGCTTTTCCTCGCCCGAGTTGTGGGCCGAGAGGTCGGGTGGTTGTGGGATGCATTTGCACTCGTGTCTGGGGACCGAGTGGAGTTGATAGCAGTCTGTAGATCTGATTTCTTTGGGAGAGTGATAGTGATGGTAGATCTGGGTTCTTGGAAACTGTCAGAGTGACAGTGAGTCTCAGCTGTGTAGATTCCAGCTAGTGAGTGAGTTAGTGATTTGTTTGTTAGCCGATCTTGTTGATCGAGGATTTGGATCATAGCCTGCATGAGCCACATTTGAGCTTTACAGAGATACTTTACAGAGATACTTGTTATGGGTTACTTTGACTCGAGCGGGTCGCTCCCCTCGAGTGCCACTCCGGACTAGGCGAGACCGGGTTGTTGTACCGGCGTGAGTTTGAGATGTTCTTTCGCGACTTGTTGTTGCATTTGTCCCTCTGGCTGTGCTTTTGTTGGCAGCCATGGACGCCCTACGTAAGACCGCTCCTCCGGGACGTAACGACAGTAGGTTGGCGCAGGTTTGACTGGACCCGATGAGGCAGTCAGTTGTGATTGGGTGATCAGGGAGGAGAGTTAGTTGGGGCATCATGTTCTTTCTGTTCCACTGTTGAGCATCTAGATAGAGGCATAGTAGCTGTAGAGTTAATTTTCCCAGCTTTCCTTACAGCACTGCATATGTTACTTTATGCCTCTGGTAGACTTAGTGGGCAGACCGTCGGGCTTGTTGGCGGCACCCACTGAGAACTACTGTGGGATGTAGTTCTCACACCCGTCGTGGTGTCTTCTCCCCAGGGACTTCTGCTCCGGTTCCTGCAGCTCCTGTTGCTGATCCAGCTCCTTTAGACCGACGTAAGGGAGTCGCGAGATAGATCCCCTCCTGTCATCTTCAGTGTGTGAGTAGGTGTACCCCAGTACTATTTTGGTGTGTGTTATGTCGAGTGACTTTTGTAGTGAGGTTTTGAGTTGTACCTTTCTTTCCTGCTTTTCTGAGAGACTCTTGTGTTCTGGTGAGGTTGGTCTGTATATTTGTGAGTTGTAGTTTTATTTTATCTTTTTATTCCAGCTTTTCTCTTTCAGCTCTGATATCTGCTAGTGTAGATGTTTCTTTGCAGGTTAGTCGCTACGCCTATACGGGGCTTCCCGTATGGGCGGCGGATCTGTTGGCGAGCCGGGGTGCAGTATCGCCCCGGGGCGTGACAGATTAGAGTGGTATTAGAGCCTAGGATGTAGGTCTTGGAGGACTTAGGAACCCTAGGCTTGTGGTTGGACCCTAGGATGACTCGCGTGAGAGCCGTGATTTTAGCGAGAGTCATGATTGGATTTCTAACTCTCCCGAGCGGTTCGGGGTGAGCGATTGACATGTCTTCCTTCGGTGGCAACTATGTTGGCTGCAGACAACATAGTACTTCGGGAAGGGGGGCATGCCTTCTGACTTTCGCTAGATTGGGTCGAGAGATGATTTGGGTTCTGACTGTTTGCCTTGTCCCTCAGGTGGGGATGCCTCCTCGACGCTCGATGGTGACGCGTTCGCAGCCTTCGTCCTCTGAGCCCGAGCAGGAGGACTCGGGGCAGGGACAGCATAGCGAGGTTTTAGAGCTCCGTGCCCAGATGGCACAGTTGGCTGAGGCGTCTCGACGCCAGGAGGAGGCTGTGAGTCGGTTGACGCTCTTGTTGGAGTAGAGAGCGCAGCCGGCGGTAGCACCCCCTGAGAGTTCACCGGTGCCTTCTTCCCCTGTTGTGGCACCCTCGGTTGTGCAGCCTGCACCAGCAGTTCCGGCTGAGCCAGTTTCCTGTAGGCCACCGTCTGGGACGACGGGATCTTTGACTTTGGCAGAGCAGCAGGTTTTGGTGGGTCTTTTGTTGAGGTTTCGCAAGTTTGATCCACCCCGCTTTTCGGGTATGAGTGCTGAGCCGTGGGCGGCTGAGTCTTGGGTTACGGCCATGGAGCGCCATTTCGAGAGCCTTTTTATTAATGAGAGGTTTCGAGTTCTGTTGGCTACTCATTTTCTGGAGAGCAACGCCGAGGCATGGTGGCGGCGTGTGCGACCCGCAGGTCCGCCTGGGACCAAGTTTATATCATGGGCAGAGTTTCGCGGTATGCTTCTTGGGGCCTTCTTTCCCGAGAGTGTTCGACAGAGTTTGGAGGAGCAGCTGAGGAATCTCCGCCAGGGAGATAGGCCCGTACACGTGTACATAGCCGATTTCAATCGGCTGTTAGCTTGTATGCCCCACGTGGCCAGAGATGAGACCCACCGGATCTACATGTTCGAGAGAGGGTTGCGTCGGGACATTTATCAGTTGGTCCGCTCCCGCAGATTACAGACTTTGGAGTCCTCGATGGAGCAGGCACTGTATGTGGAGAGTGGTGAGGTCGTGATGGCAGAGGTGGCTCCAGCCCCCGTAGTGACTCCAGGGGCAAAGCGCCCGGCGCTGTTTGAGGAGGGGCAGTCGAGTAGACAGGGACCCCCGAGACCTCCCCGTTTCTACTCTCAGGGACGGGGGGGTATCAGGGGCGGCAGAGATCTGGGGCATCTCGTCAGTTCCAGCAGCAGCAGCGTCGACCACCTCGACAGCAGCAGTCTTCGCAGCAGCAGCAGTCTTCGCAGCAGCAGCAGACTTCGCGGCAGCCGCGCCCTGATCGTTGTGTCATTTGTGGAGGACCGCACCCACCGGCCCAGTGCCCGTAGAGTCAGGGCCGCTGCTTCCGTTGTGGGCAGACCGGTCACTTCGCGAGGGCGTGCCCCAGGGCAGGTTACCCAGCTCCTTCATCAGCTTCTGCATCCTTCATTCCTCGTCAGTCAGCAGGACCTTCGGCTGCCTCCGGTAGGCCAGACTTTGCTTCATCGTCCTCGCGACAGCCAGAGCGACTTCCCCCGGCGCCGAGCGGTCGAGTCTATGCCGCTCAGGTAGAGGATGCTACAGCAGCAGAGCGTGTCGTCGCAGGTATTATTTCGATTTCTGCAGTTCGTTCTCGTACTCTCTTTGATACCGGTGCATCGCATTCTTTTATCAGTAGAGCATTTGCATCCCTACATGGTATAGAGGTAGTTTCTTTATCGCATGCATTAGAGGTTCAGTTACCAGATCATGTCTTGCATGTCGAGGAGTATTGTAGGGATTGCCCTGTGCAGTTGGGATCCTGGATTTTGCCGGCAGACTTGCTTGTCTTGCGGCAGCTTCAGGATTTCGACGTCGTGCTCAGTATGAATTGGTTGTCGAGGTACTATGCTACTATAGACTGCAGAGAGAGGACGGTGACCCTCCGCGAGCCTGGACAGGAGGAGTTCGTTTTCAGAGGCTGCCAGAGCACCTTCTTTGCGATGACTGTTTCTTCGGCGAGGGCTAGGCGGATGATTAGTAGAGGCTGCACCGCTTTCTTAGCGACGATTGTGGAGGTGCCTACGGCGGCACTGGGACTCAAGGATATTCCTGTTGTCCGCGAATTCCCAGATGTGTTTCCCCCTGAGTTGACGACTATGCCGCCGGAGAGGGAGGTGGAGTTTGTGATTGATGTGGTACCGGGAACCGCACCAATCTCAAAGGCGCCTTATAGGATGGCACCTGCCGAGTTGAGGGAGTTGAAGGCCCAGCTTCAGGATCTTATGGACATGGGTTTTGTCAGGCCTAGTGTTTCTCCGTGGGGAGCGCCAGTTTTATTTGTGAAGAAGAAGGATGGGTCGCTTCGTTTGTGTGTGGATTATCGGGAGTTGAATAAAGTGACCATCCGGAACAAGTACCCCCTTCCACGGATAGATGATTTATTTGATCAGTTGCAGGGAGCCACAGTGTTTTCGAAGATTGATCTTCAGTCAGGTTACCACCAGTTGAGGGTGAGGGCCGAGGACATCCCTAAGACGGCTTTTCGATCCCGGTATGGGCATTATGAGTTTACGGTTATGCCGTTTGGTTTGACTAATGCCCCAGCTGCATTCATGGATTTGATGAACCGGGTATTTCAGCCGTACTTGGACTTGTTTGTGGTTGTGTTCATTGATGACATTTTGATCTACTCCCGGAGCGATGTGGATCATGAGGAGCACTTGAGGATAGTGCTGCAGCTTCTACGTGAGAAGAAGCTGTATGCCAAGCTTAAGAAGTGCGAGTTTTGGCTTCGGGAGGTTGCATTTTTGGGCCACTTGGTATCAGCCGCAGGAGTGGCAGTTGACCCGACGAAGATCGATACAGTTCGGGATTGGCCGAGACCGACGACGGTGACGGAGGTCCGGAGCTTTCTGGGCTTGGCAGGCTACTACCGTCGGTTTGTAGAGGGCTTTGCGAAGCTCTCTACTCCCCTGACCTGTTTGACTAGGAAGGGGATGAGGTTCATTTGGACTGAGCAGTGTCAGCGGAGTTTTGAGGAGCTGAAGAGGAGACTGATTTCAGCACCAGTTCTTACACTGCCAGTGATGGGAGATGGCTACATGATTTACAGTGACGCCTCGCACAGCGGTTTGGGTTGTGTCTTGATGCAGCATGGGAGGGTAATTGCTTATGCTTCACGGCAATTAAAGGATTATGAGAAGAATTACCCTACTCATGATTTAGAGCTTGCAGCTGTGGTGTTTGCATTGAAGCTATGGCGGCATTACCTCTACGGTGAGCATTGTGAGATCTACACGGATCATAAGAGCTTAAAGTATCTGTTTACTCAAAAGGAGCTGAACCTGAGGCAACGCCGGTGGTTGGAGTTACTGAAGGATTACGATGTGAGTATCCTCTATCATCCCGGCAAGGCCAATGTGGTAGCAGATGCTTTGAGTTGGAGGTCAGTGCAGAGCTTGAGCATGTTGGTCACACAGCAGGCCCCGCTGATTGAGCAGTTGAGTTGACTCCAGATTGAGGTTGTATCCCCTGGGGTCTCTGCTAGACTGATGTCTATGGTCTTGCAGCCCACTCTGTTGGACAGGATTAGGGAGACGCAGAGTGAGGACCCCCACTTGGAGAGGATCAGATCCCAGATACATGCAGATCAGATAGGGGATTTTTCAGTGGATAGCTCGGGAGTACTGCGGTACCGGGACCGAGTTTGTGTGCCTTCGGATCCTGAGATCAGAGACCAGATTCTGAGAGAGGCCCATTATACACCTTATACCATTCATCCTGGTGGTACTAAGATGTATAAGGACCTCAAGGCACATTTTTGGTGGTCCGGAATGAAGCGGGACATTGGAAGATTTGTGGTTCACTGTTTAACTTGCCAGCAAGTGAAAGCAGAGCACCGGGTTCCTGCTGGCAAGTTACAAAGTCTTCCAATTCCCGAGTGGAAATGGGACCACATCACCATGGACTTTGTTACAGGGCTGCCGAGAGCGCAGAGTGGAGCCGACGCGATTTGGGTTATTGTAGATAGACTCACCAAGTCTGCACATTTCTTGCCTGTTCAGATGACTTGGTCATTGGAGCGTCTGGCACAGTTGTATTTGGACGAGATAGTGAGGTTACACGGGGTACCTGCGTCGATTGTTTCAGATCGGGATCCGAGGTTTGTGTCACGATTCTGGGAGAGTTTACAGTCAGCTTTGGGGACCCAGCTCAGATTCAGCACTGCATTCCACCCACAGACTGATGGCCAGTCTGAGCGCACTATATAGACCATCGAGGATATGCTGAGAGCGTGCGTTATGGATTTTGGAGGGGGGTGGTACCGACACTTATCTTTGGTTGAGTTTGCGTACAACAACAGCTATCAGGCGAGCATTCAGATGGCTCCGTTTGAGGCGTTGTATGGACGCAAGTGTCGGTCACCCTTGTATTGGAGTGATGTGGGTGAGAGGAGGACTTTGGGACCAGATCTTCTTTTGGAGGCTGAGGAGAAAGTCAGAGTTGTTCGTTGACACCTTGAGGTAGCCCAGAGTCGTCAGAGGAGTTATGCAGATACTCGACGGCGAGACCTAGAGTTTCAGATTGGTGACCATGTATTCTTAAAGGTCTCGCCTTCGAAAGGGGTCCGGAGATTTGGAGTGCGTGGGAAGCTTAGTCCCCGTTTTGTTGGACCCTTTGAGGTACTTGAGAGGGTAGGCCCTGTGGCTTATAGAGTTGCTCTTCCTCCACGTTTGGCCGGTGTACACGATGTTTTTCATGTCTCAGCCCTGAGGAGATATGTCTTTGATCCGTCGCATGTGGTTGACTTCACTCCCTTGGAGATCGGTGAGGACCTGGTTTACGAGGAGCGGCCGTTGCGGATTCTTGCTCGTGAGGTGAGGGAATTGCGCAACCGGACCATTCCGTATGTGAAGATCTTATGGAGAAATCACGAAGAGCGAGAGGCTACTTGGGAGCTAGAGACAGAGATGAGATCTGCATACCCTTTTCTGTTCGAGACTACTGGTTGAGGTACGCCTGTTCTACCTTACTTTGTTTCGAGGACGAAACTTCCTTTTAGTGGGGGAGGATGTAGTGGCCCTAATTCCCATGCAGCGTTCTTCCGATGAATCCACTGTTAGAGCACCTAGTGTTGGTGTATCTGGCCCATGGTGCATCAATGGGATGCCACAGATGGACCCTGTGTGTTATTATTAGCTGTGTAGGCCTTCGGCTGAGTTTGCCGAAATTTCGGAAAAAAATTAGGCCCAACAGAGGTCGGAAATGGATTCAGCACGGAAAAACGCTTGAAAACGGCTATTTGCTTGTTTGTTTCTGAGTCCGGATGCCCAAAAACGGACTCCCGGAAGTTTTTAGTGGAAAATGGTGCATGGGAGGGGCCGTAGACCGCCGGGATGCCACGTGGCGGCCTGTCATTGGCCGGTTCAGGATGCGCGGTCCACAGAGCTGCGCGGCGGGGTGCACAGACCCGGCGCATGGACACGTGGCACTGCCTGATTGGCGGGCGCAAGGCGCGCGGTCTACCGGGTGAGCGCGGCGGTGCATGGACCAAGGCGGGGGCACGTGGCAGCCTCCGGTTGGTCGGTGCACGCGGCGCGGTCCACGGAATTCCGAAGTGGAATGCGTGGACCGGGTGTAGGGGACATGTGTCACCCCCTGATTCGCGGGCGCACCGTGTGCGGTGCACGGGGCCGGGGCTGGCACCTCGGGGCGCGTGCGCAAGACGGGGCCATGCCGCGCGCCCGGCGCGGCCGCCGACCGGCCAGCGGGTCAACCGGGTGGACACGCGTCGCCCGCTGGTTGGCGGGCGCCTACCGCCTCACTATGCGGGGGCGGGCCACGTGGCAGCCTGGGGGTGGCCCGAACAGCTGTTTGCTGTTCGGCGGGCCACGTGGCGGCACCTGGTGGATTCGGGCGTGAACAGTGTTGGGCCGGCCCAACACTGTAGCCGCCCGAAAGTACCGGGCGCCCGAAAGTTGGGCCCGAAAGCCCATTGACTTGTCTTTTTGGGCTGATTTCGGGTGAGGCCTATAAATAGGCCCCTTGGGGCTCATTTTTGAGGCTTTTCCCGAGAGCTTTAGCCCTTGAGCCCTTCACCAATTTTCTTTCTCTCCCTCTTGTGCATCTTTTGACGAAAGTTCAGAATTTTTGGAGGCCGCGACGACGGCGACTTCTGCATCGGGGTGCGGAGCGACGATCTACTATTGGAGGCCCATTTTCGTCGCAGTTTAGTCTGGGAGGTCTACCGGGCTACCCCTACGTTATTTTTGGACGATTTCTGCGGTGACGGTTTCGTAAGAGGTAAATCTACAATTTCCGTGTTGGACACTTTTTCTGGAACTGAGCTTTTCTAGGGGTTCTGGGTACATTTTTAACCCCCTTTATGACTGTTGATTGAATTGGATAGCACCTACTTGTCGGATTTTTATCTCCTCATCCGGACATCGGAATTCGACGTTTCAGGACTCTATCGACATATACTCTTCGCGAGGATCGCCGTCATATTTTTATTGGAATTTTTGGAGGAAGTTTTTCAGGTGAAAATTTCGTGTTAATAGGACTGATCACCACAGATTTTGGGAATGTGGAATTTGTGTGGATTAAAGTGTAATTTTGGTGTATGTTTGTACCCAGGAGGTTGTGAGCACTTCTACCGTGTTGTTGGCTTGGTGGGATATGTGATTTGACTGTTTTGGGCTTTCTCAGCTGTACGATTCTGGGCAGTTAGCACTTTCAGGTGGGTGACCTTGCTTCCAAGAACTCTGGACTGTGTACTAATTCTATGTGTGTAGGATCATGCATGTTAGAAATTGGAGTATTAGCTTGTGTAAAACTGTATGTTGTATCTTGTATATCAGTTGATGAATCTTTTGATTCCTACTTTATGTTAAGTAGTGAAATCTTGGAACTTGACCTAGCACCCCTGTCATATGTATCATGTTCAGCCAGTCTGTAGAAAACTCCAACTTGGGCTAGGTTTTTACTGCTCTAGACATTCCACATCACGATACTTCATTTCACTATGGACTTAGCTTTTCCTCGCCCGAGTTGTGGGCCGAGAGGTCGGGTGGTTGTGGGATGCATTTGCACTCGTGTCTGGGGACCGAGTGTAGTTGATAGCAGTCTGTAGATCTGATTTCTTTGGGAGAGTGATAGTGATGGTAGATCTGGGTTCTTGGAAATTGTCTGAGTGACAGTGAGTCTCAGCTGTGTAGATTCCAGCTAGTGAGTGAGTTAGTGATTTGTTTGTTAGCCGATCTTGTTGATCGAGGATTTGGATCATAGCCTGCATGAGCCACATTTGAGCTTTACAGAGATACTTTACAGAGATACTTGTTATGTCACGCCCCGGGGTCGAAACTGCGACCCGGCTCGCCAACAGATCCGCCACCTATGCCAAACCCGCATAGGCGAAGCGTCCTACCTGCAAGAGAAGTACTACAGCTAAACAGATATCAGAGCTAAAAAAAAAAAGTCTGCTGTATAACTAAATCAATCACTGTACAACTGGAAATAATACAACAATGTCCGTCTCCCAAAAAGATAATCATACAATATCCTCATATACAAACTCAGAACTCAACCGGGAGGTATCTCCAATAAATACATCAGTGTACAGGCTCTCAATACAACAATCCTCACTACAACAGTCTCTCAAAGAAGGAAAATAAAATAACTAATCTACTGAAGCTCTCCTCTGAAGGGGTACCGCTACACTCCAACGACGGGTAGGGAACTAGCTCGCGACTCCCTCGCTCGGTCAGAAGGATCAGCAACAGGAACAACAGGAACCCGAGTAGAAGTTCCTGTGGGAAAAGACACCACGACGGGTGTGAGAACTACGTCCCAAGTAGTTCTCAGTGGGTGCCGCCAACAAGCCCGACGGTCTGCCCACTAAGTCCACTAGAGGCATAAAGTAACAAAAGCAGTGCTGTAAGGAAAGCTGGAAAAGTAAACTCTACAGCTACTATGCCTCTACCTAGATGCTCAAGGAGTGGAACAGAAAGAACATGATGCCACAACTAACTCTCATCTCTGATCACCCAATCTGAACTGACTGCCTCATCAGGTCCAGTCAAGCCTGCGCCAACCTACTGCCGTTACGTCCCGGAGGAGCGGACTTACGTAGGACGTCCATGACGGCCAACATGCGCCAACCTACTGCCGTTACGTCCCGGAGGAGCGGACTTACGTAGGACGTCCATGAGTGCCAACACCAGCACAGCCAGAGGGACAAATGCAACGACAAGTCGCGATAGAAAAGCTCAAACTCACGCCGGTACACAACCCGGTCTCGCCTACTCCGGAGTGGCCCTCGAGGGGAGCGACCCGCTCGAGTAAAAAAGTAACCCATCTCAAGTATCTCTGTAAAGTATCTCTGTCAAGCTCAAATGTGGCTCATGCAGGCAATGATCCACGATCAAAAAGATCGGTAACTCCAAGCTCAAGCACAACTCAGTCGGAAAAAAGGACCTCGACTCGAACAGGAATAGCCCAAAACACTCTCACAGCTATGTCGGAGAACCCTCAACGACTCAATCTGATAAATGCACGACCATGGCTGAGTCGGGAAACCTCCACGACTCGATCTGCCAGAACCCCAAGATCCTCAGGGCTAAGTGGGAGAACCACCTCCACCACTAAATCGGGAAAACAACCTCTAGATCACACTCTACCAACTCATAGCACAAAGTCGCATCCACTGCGAGAAACTGCCTCAACAGGCCAACATTGCAACCACTGCGAACAGCTGACTCAACAGGCCAAACAGGCCGAACATCTCAACCACTGACCCAATGAAGGGTCCGGGAACACCGAAAGACTAGAACCTACAACCCAAATCAAACAAGAACAGGCTCTAGGCATAGCCTCTCGTTGTTCTCGTCCCAAGAAAAGGCAGACCTTAGAACCCAGACCACTCGAATCATCTCGGTGGTTTATTTATAGGAAAAACTGTGACATTTCTTACTGAAGCCATCTGATCTGTAAGAAATCCATATTAATGATTTTTAGTTCTGCTTAGGAAAACAGTTGAAACCAAGTTTTATATCTAAGCCTCGAAGGGCTAATGCCTTCGTCCAATCAAACAGGAACAGACTCAGGCGACCCTACGATGCTTGGAAGAAAATATTTGGTTGACAAAAATCATATGTGTGTCCAAAAAGGTTCTGGGTTTAAGGTCCTGCTAACACTGATCTACCGCTGCCACTAGCACAGCGGCGACAGATAAAACAAGAAAAATAAAACATCTCGGGACCGCCGTCTACCCAAACGGCTCCCGCTACAGATGAACAACCAACTACATCTACCAGACGCCACTCCGC
Source organism: Tillandsia leiboldiana (assembly GCA_029204045.2). Lineage (NCBI taxonomy): Eukaryota > Viridiplantae > Streptophyta > Magnoliopsida > Poales > Bromeliaceae > Tillandsia > Tillandsia leiboldiana. Next base: position 52,282,086 of record CM055062.1, on the reverse strand, counting down.
TCCCAAGCACGAGTGTAACATGCATCCCACACTAAAAGATAACTCCTGACCACTCGGCCCACTACCCGGGCGAGGAAGAACACTATGTCCAGGAAAGATAGAAGTGTGGATGTCTAAAGCAGAAATAACCCTAGCCCAAGTGAGGGTTTTCTACCAGTCTGGTTACACATGCAATCATATGACAGGGGTGCTAGGTCAAATTCCAAGATAACAATAATCAACAGCTTGTAGGGAAGGACAATAAATACATGATGATCTATCAACATCAGGAACATCAATTCCTATAATCTAGCATGCTATATAAAACACATCTATAACATGCAAGTCCCTACACAGATAGAATTAATGCACAGTCCATAGGTCGTGAAGACAAGGCCACCCACCTGAAAATGCTAACTGTCCGGAGTCGCACAGCTGAGACAGTCCAGAAACAGATATCTCTACACACCCACCAATCCAACGATACAGGAACAGTGATCAATACCTCCTGGGTACAAAAACACAACCCAAAGTTACACTTAATTCCATAAAATCCAGCATCACAAATCTGCTGGGAACAGTCCCCTTAATGCAAAATTTTCACCTGTAAACGAACTCCAAAAATTCCAATAAAAATATCACAGCGAGCGTCTCGTCGAGACCTTCGAAACGGGTACCTGCACGCCCAAATCCGAGCCCCGTAGGCCGAGTTACAAATTCCACAGTACAGGTGCGCAAACACTCACAACCACACAACAGTAAACTCAAACACAGATAAAAGGGGAATAGTATACCTTCGGGAAAGCCTCAGAAAAATCCCGGAAAAATACAATGATAATCCTTGCGACGAGTAGATCCAAAAAGTGTATAGGCTCGTCTCGATCCGACACTCGGTTGCGGAGATAAAATTCCGGCAAGCCTCCGCTGTCCAGAAATCCACCAGCAAAACAGTGGCTTAGAAATGCCTCGTAAACCATGCCAAGAACTCAGAATCAATCAAGGTGATCAACACGGAAATCGAAGGCGTACCTCTCGTGAACGCGGTGCCGCAAAAATCGTCTCAAAATTCCATCGGGGTAGCTCAGGGGGTCTCCCACACTGAAAGGCGACGGTAGAAGCCAAAATCCAAGAAACGTCGCAGTGCGCCGCGTCGCAGAAAGCGCGGATCTCGAGGCCTCCAAAAATTCTGTAAATCCATCACAAGGTGGAGCACAAGGTGAGGAACATTTCCTCTTAAAACCTCTGCCTGAGAAGAGCTCGGCAAAACCTTCAAAACGCAGGCCAAAGGGGGCTATTTATAGCCCCAACTCAACAAATCCTGAAATAACCATTTTGTCCCAACTTCCGGGCGCCCGAAACTTCCGGGCTGCTACAGTGACCCAAATGTACCCCAAACCAGCTGCGCCCGAATCGTCCCTGGAGTGACACGTGTCCCCGAACAGGCAACAGCGAGCGCGGCCAACCGCGTCGCGCCACGCGTCCTCCTGCTCTGCCGCCGAACGCGGAGTCAACTCCTCGGGATTCGCGCCCACGTGCGCCCGGCCGCGCCCACGTCGCGCCCACGTGCGCGGCCACGCCGCCCACGGCCCCCGTGTCGGGCCCGCATCCCGAGGCACCAGCTGCCAGCTGCGTGGACCGCGCGCACCGTGCACCAGCCAATGCCATCACGCCACGTGTCCCGCTCCGGTCCACCGTGCACCCGCGATACTCCATGGACCGCGCCTGCCGCGCCGGCCAATCGGGAGGCGCCACGTGGCCCGCGCCCGGTGCACGACTCCCGCGGTGGACCGACCGGCCTCTCCTCGGCCCGCCGCCGCGCTCCGCCGTCCGCCGCCGCCGCCGGCGCAACTCCGGCCGCCGGAACAGTAACCCCACGCCTCGAAATCCGTGCCGGGTCATCCGAGCTCCGAAAAATACAAGTAAATAGTCCATTTTGAGCGTTTTCCGCGCGCTGAATCCAAATCCGCTGTCCGATTTGCCAAATTCCACTTCTAAAATTTCTCAAAAATTCCCGGAAAAGCAAACTTGATCCGTTTTTCATGCCGAGTCCAAATCTTGGGTCAATATGCGCGCAAAACACCTCTAACACCCAACATGGGTCTCCGGAAGCCGCAGATCCAACAGTAATCCAAACGTGGGAATTCCGGGTCCTCACATCCTCCCCCACTAAAAGAAAGTTTCGTCCTCGAAACAAACACGGCTCAAAAGGGAGTTCAAAGCTAAGGTAAGCATCCAACAACACAGTCTCCAACTCCCCAGTCGCTACTCACGTCCCCGTGATTACTCCTCAACAAAATAGTAATCAGTACGGCATGGCCCGGTTGCGTAATTCGCTCATCTCATGACCAGAATTCGCAACGGGCTTCCCTCGTACCACAAGTACTCGCAGATCTCAAGAAAACGAGTCCATCACGGGCGAGGAATCCACAAGCCTAACACTCTTGAGCTGAGACGTGGAAGGACCATCACGAACGCCAACAAAAGGCTGGGGGAAAAAGAGAGAACAACCAATGTAGCACGCACCAACACCGCTCCCTGGTGCCAGCTCAACCAGGCGATCCGAGACACCCATACGTTCATCCAAGGAAAAGAAGCCCTAATCGGCTAGGGTCCTCGCTCAGTCACTCTCGGATCCTGACCATAGTCGCAGGGGCTGCTTCACCGCAGTCTACCGTCAAAAGGGACCCTCAGGGACACGACCTCGAGCCCTGTTCCGCAACGGGTCCCACCCAGCGCCAACTGTGGAACCATTAAACTCAACCCCGAAAAGCTATCCGTCTCCAGGTATCCGCCACCACAGTGGCCCTGTCGGGGTGGTACTGAATGCTCAAGAATAACCCAATGGTAAATCCACAGCCACTATGGGATGGCCACCACTAACACAAAGTCCATCCCCATCTCTGGCAAGGCTGCAATCGGCGCTAGTACCAGTCTCATCATCCATTCGCCATGCTCTCCTGGCACTGCGAAATCCAAAAAGCTCCTCACCTCAACAATAAATGTTGATCTCAGCCAAACTCAAATAGCATCCACATTGGCCGGAAATCCACCGCCGCTCCTATGGCTAACACAATGTGACCCAAGAAGGTAAGCTTCTAAAGCTAAAACTTGTATCTCAATAGCCTGGCATACAGCTTCATCCACACAGCATGGTAACACATCCACCAGTGCTCCTCATGCTCCAAGCTGCTCTGGGAGTAGATCATAATATCCCTGGAGGATCTAGTTACCAAAGCAATCAAGTACAGCTGGAGCACAATTCCTCAAACCAAAAGAGTGGCAGGGCGCTAATCAAACCAATTGGCCTTACTAAAACATAATGCCCCTACCGTGTCCAGAACACCATCTTGGCGAAATACACAGCCGTATGATTCCAAAATCTGTACCTGCATCAATCGTACAACTGCCGGAGTATAATTCCATCAAAAGGTCCAGAACAATACTTGGACCTGTCTACACTCGACCCATAAAAGGGCCCTCACAGTCGTGTATCAACGATGTGGCATCACCACCGTATATCAATGGCGTGGCACTAGGTCAAACAGACCCCTCGATCCATCAGATCCTGCAACTGCGCCATCAGCTCTCACAGCTCTACTGGCAATATCCAATGAGGTGCTGTCGAGGGTGGCGCGGTTCCCCGAACCACGCCAACTCAATCTCTATCTCCCTAACCGGCGGCATTATCAACAGCTCAGGTGAAATCACACCCGGAATCTCGTGGCAACAGAGATATCTTTGGGTCCCGATGCCGCCGTAAGCACCTCTCACACTGTCGCTATAACCAGTGTGCTCTAACGACCTCAACAACCAAATCTCCTCTCGTCTGCCTCGCAGAAGGTCAAAGTCCTCACCTCCCGCAGTCTAACATCCTGTGGCACTGTACCAACCAAAACCCAAGCACTAGGTCGAAACGCCGAACTGCCATAATTACCAATAAGTCCACCCGTATAACTCGCGGCCTCAACTGCATAGGACATAAACCACAAGGGAGCACAACCTCTGTCTCTGCTCACATTGAGGCGACGAAAAAAGTCATCCGCAGATAACAAATCCACGCTACCGTTGCGCTACTCTGATATAGATGCTGATGCTGCCATCGGGGTCCACCCGATCTCTGGCATCTCGAAAATTCGCCATCCAGGTACGGAGACGAGAAATGCCTCTGCCGGTCAGTCTGTCCTCCATCACCCGACGCCAAGCGCCGATATCCAGAACTCGCCTCTGGCGGCCGATCCCCATCCAAAGAAACTGCAGCGTCATGCTCCACACACAATGCCTACCCATCGAAGCGTCAATAATTCAAAACGGAGGGACCAACTAAACTGAAAGGTATCCTGGCGCAAACCATTCCCCGTCAAACATATCCTATGCGCCTCGTCCCTCGAAACCTGGAGCGTGCAGTTCGACAACTGTATAAACTCCCTAGCACATGAAGGCTCACAGATAGTCTCTCCATCACCACCAACCCCAATTTTGCCTACAAAGGCTCCAACTCAAACCTGTGAATCGGGATGGTTCAGACTGCCGGGACTGGCTCCATCGACCAATGACGTCCCCAAGCTCAGCTACTATCCACTATCCACCCTGCCTCGGTGCCTCGGCACTACTCGTCGGCACGGAGGGGCTGTCGCTCATCGGCGCCACAAGTGCAACTGAAGATACCACTGCATAGGAAGAAAGTACTGGAGGACACTCAAGCGGTACTGCAATTAACTGCGCTCTCTGCTCCAACAAGCGCATCAAACGTTCCATGGCCTCTTCCTGGCATCGGACAGCCTCCGACATCTGTGCCATCTGGATCCATAACTCTTGGGTCTCGCTCTGCTCTGATAGCTCTGCCTCCCGCTGCTCGGGTTACTAATCAGATGCGGAAAGCGCATTCCTCACTGCACGACGTCTCACAAGCATCGTAGACCACTGCACAATAACAAACATCAGGACACAACAACCATACGACCCAATCCAGCGAAAGTCTAAGACATGTTATCAATTCCACAGCATTATGTTGTCTGCAGCCAACATAATCGCTTAGGAGCATAAACATGCCAATCACTCATCCCGTCTCTTGGGAGAGGTACAAAACTCGATCAGGACTCTCGCTAAAAGTCACGACTCTCACGTAGTCATCCTAATGTCCAACCACAAGCCTAGGGTGTCTAAGTCCTCAATGACCTACAACCTAGGCTCTGATACCACTCTAATCTGTCACGCCCCGGGGTCGAAACTGCGACCCGGCTCGCCAACAGATCCGCCACCTATGCCAAACCCGCATAGGCGAAGCGTCCTACCTGCAAGAGAAGTACTACAGCTAAACAGATATCAGAGCTAAATAAAAATCTGCTGTATAACTAAATCAATCACTGTACAACTGGAAATAATACAACAATGTCCGTCTCCCAAAAAGATAATCATACAATATCCTCATATACAAACTCAGAACTCAACCGGGAGGTATCTCCAATAAATACATCAGTGTACAGGCTCTCAATACAACAATCCTCACTACAACAGTCTCTCAAAGAAGGAAAATAAAATAACTAATCTACTGAAGCTCTCCTCTGAAGGGGTACCGCTACACTCCAACGACGGGTAGGGAACTAGCTCGCGACTCCCTCGCCTCGGTCAGAAGGATCAGCAACAGGAACAACAGGAACCGAGTAGAAGTTCCTGTGGGAAAAGACACCACGACGGGTGTGAGAACTACGTCCCAAGTAGTTCTCAGTGGGTGCCGCCAACAAGCCCGACGGTCTGCCCACTAAGTCCACTAGAGGCATAAAGTAACAAAAGCAGTGCTGTAAGGAAAGCTGGAAAAGTAAACTCTACAGCTACTATGCCTCTATCTAGATGCTCAAAGAGTGGAACAGAAAGAACATGATGCCACAACTAACTCTCATCTCTGATCACCCAATCTGAACTGACTGCCTCATCAGGTCCAGTCAAGCCTGCGCCAACCTACTGCCGTTACGTCCCGGAGGAGCGGACTTACGTAGGACGTCCATCAACATGCGCCAACCTACTGCCGTTACGTCCCGGAGGAGCGGACTTACGTAGGACGTCCATGACTGCCAACACCAGCACAGCCAGAGGGACAAATGCAACGACAAGTCGCGATAGAAAAGCTCAATCTCACGCCGGTACACAACCCGGTCTCGCCTACTCCGGAGTGGCACTCGAGGGGAGCGACCCGCTCGAGTAAAAAGTAACCCATCTCAAGTATCTCTGTAAAGTATCTCTGTCAAGCTCAAATGTGGCTCATGCAGGCTATGATCCACGATCAAACAGATCGGTAACTCCAAGCTCAAAGCACAACTCAGTCGGAAAAAGGACCTCGACTCGAACAGGAATAGCCCAAAACACTCTCACAGCTATGTCGGAGAACCCTCAACGACTCAATCTGATAAATGCACGACCATGGCTGAGTCGGGAAACCTCCACGACTCGATCTGCCAGAACCCCAAGATCCTCAAGGCTAAGTGGGAGAACCACCTCCACCACTAAATCAGAAAACAACCTCTAGATCACACTCTACCAACTCATAGCACAAAGTCGCATCCACTGCGAGAAACTGCCTCAACAGGCCAACACGCAACCACTGCGAACAGCTGACTCAACAGGCCAAACAGGCCGAACATCTCAACCACTGACCCAATGAAGGGTCCGGGAACACCGAAAGACTAGAACCTACAACCCAAATCAAACAAGAACAGGCTCTAGGCATAGCCTCTCGTTGTTCTCGTCCCAAGAAAAGGCAGACCTTAGAACCCAGACCACTCGAATCATCTCGGTGGTTAATTTATAGGAAAAACTGTGACATTTCTTACTGAAGCCATCTGATCTGTAAGAAATCCATATTTAATGATTTTTAGTTCTGCTTAGGAAAACAGTTGAAACCAAGTTTTATATCTAAGCCTCGAAGGGCTAATGCCTTCGTCCAATCAAACAGGAACAGACTCAGGCGACCCTACGATGCTTGGAAGAAAATATTTGGTTGACAAAAATCATATGTGTGTCCAAAAAGGTTCTGGGTTTAAGGTCCTGCTAACACTGATCTACCGCTGCCACTAGCACAGCGGCGACAGATAAAACAAGAAAAATAAAACATCTCGGGACCGCCGTCTACCCAAACGGCTCCCGCTACAGATGAACAACCAACTACATCTACCAGACGCCACTCTGCTCCCAAGCACGAGTGTAACATGCATCCCACACTAAAAGATAACTCCTGACCACTCGGCCCACTACCCGGGCGAGGAAGAACACTATGTCCAGGAAAGATAGAAGTGTGGATGTCTAAAGCAGAAATAACCCTAGCCCAAGTGAGGGTTTTCTACCAGTCTGGTTACACATGCAATCATATGACAGGGGTGCTAGGTCAAATTCCAAGATAACAATAATCAACAGCTTGTAGGGAAGGACAATAAATACATGATGATCTATCAACATCAGGAACATCAATTCCTATAATCTAGCATGCTATATAAAACACATCTATAACATGCAAGTCCCTACACAGATAGAATTAATGCACAGTCCATAGGTCGTGAAGACAAGGCCACCCACCTGAAAATGCTAACTGTCCGGAGTTCCACAGCTGAGACACCAGAAGCAACAACCTCCACTAACCCTCAATCCAACGGGTTCACAAACATCCGAAATACTCCTGGGTACAAAAAACAACCCAAAGTTACACTTAATTCCACAAAATCCAAGTACAAAAATCTGCAGAAGACAGTCCTTAGATCGAAATTTTCACCTGCAAAAGTGCCCTGAAAATTCCGATAAAAATATCACAGCGAGCGTCTCGTCGAGACCTTCGAAACGGGTACCTGCACGCCCAAATCCGAGCCCCGTAGGCCAAGTTACAAATTCCACAGTACAGGTGCGCAAACACTCACAACCACACAACTGTAAACTCAAACACAGATAAAAGGGGAATAGTATACCTTCGGGCAAGCCTCAGAAAAATCCCGGAAAAATACAATGATAATCCTTGCGACGAGTAGATCCAAAAAGTGTATAGGCTCGTCTCGATCCGACACTCGGTTGCGGAGATAAAATTCCGGCAAGCCTCCGCTGTCCAGAAATCCACCAGCAAAACAGTGGCTTAGAAATGCCTCGTAAACCGTGCCAAGAACTCAGAATCAATCAAGGTGATCAACACGGAAATCGAAGGCGTACCTCTCGTGAACGCGGTGCCGCAAAAATCGTCTCAAAATTCCATCGGGGTAGCTCAGGGGGTCTCCCACACTGAAAGGCGACGGTAGAAGCCAAAATCCAAGAAACGTCGCAGTGCGCCGCGTCGCAGAAAGCGCGGATCTCGAGGCCTCCAAAAATTCTGTAAATCCATCACAAGGTGGAGCACAAGGTGAGGAACATTTCCTCTTAAAACCTCTGCCTGAGAAGAGCTCGGCAAAACCTTCAAAACGCAGGCCAAAGGGGGCTATTTATAGCCCCAACTCAACAAATCCTGAAATACCCATTTTGTCCCAACTTCCGGGCGCCCGAAACTTCCGGGCTGCTACAGTGACCCAAAATGTACCCCAAACCAGCTGCGCCCGAATCGTCCCTGGAGTGACACGTGTCCCCGAACAGGCAACAGCGAGCGCGGCCAACCGCGTCGCGCCACGTGTCCTCCTGCTCTGCCGCCGAACGCGGAGTCAACTCCTCGGGATTCGCGCCCACGTGCGCCCGGCCGCGCCCACGTCGCGCCCACGTGCGCGGCCGCGCCGCCCACGGCCCCGTGTCGGGCCCGCATCCCGAGGCACCAGCTGCCAGCTGCGTGGACCGCGCGCTCGTGCACCAGCCAATGCCATCACGCCACGTGTCCCGCTCCGGTCCACCGTGCACCCGCGATACTCCATGGACCGCGCCTGCCGCGCCGGCCAATCGGGAGGCGCCACGTGGCCCGCGCCCGGTGCACGACTCCCGCGGTGGACCGACCGGCCTCTCCTCGGCCCGCCGCCGCGCTCCGCCGTCCGCCGCCGCCGCCGGCGCAACTCCGGCCGCCGGAACAGTAACCCCACGCCTCGAAATCCGTGCCGGGTCATCCGAGCTCCGAAAAATACAAGTAAATAGTCCATTTTGAGCGTTTTCGCGCGCTGAATCCAAATCCGCTGTCCGATTTGCCAAATTCCACTTCTAAAATTTCTCAAAAATTCCCGGGAAAGCAAACTTGATCCGTTTTTCATGCCGAGTCCAAATCTTGGGTCCAATATGCGCGCAAACACCTCTAACACCCAACATGGGTCTCCGGAAGCCGCAGATCCAACAGTAATCCAAACGTGGGAATTCCGGGTCCTCACATCCTCCCCCACTAAAAGAAAGTTTCGTCCTCGAAACAAACACGGCTCAAAAGGGAGTTCAAAGCTAAGGGTAAGCATCCAACAACACAGTCTCCAACTCCCCAGTCGCTACTCACTCCCCGTGATTACTCCTCAACAAAATAGTAATCAGTACGGCATGGCCCGGTTGCGTAATTCTCTCATCTCACGAGCCAGAATTCGCAACGGGCGTCCCTCGTACCACAAGTACTCGCAGATCTCAAAGAAAACGAGTCCATCACGGGCGAGGAATCCACAAGCCTAACACTCCTGAGCTGAGACGTGGAAGGACCATCACGAACGCCAACAAAAGGCTGGGGGAAAAAGAGAGAACAACCAATGTAGCACGCACCAACACCGCTCCCTGGTGCCAGCTCAACCAGGCGATCCGAGACACCCATACGGTCATCCAAGGAAAAGAAGCCCTAATCGGCTAGGGTCCTCGCTCAGTCACTCTCGGATCCTGACCATTCGCAGGGGCTGCTTCACCGCAGTCTACCGTCAAAAGGGACCCTCAGGGACACGACCTCGAGCCCTGTTCCGCAACGGTCCCACCCAGCGCCAACTGTGGAACCATTAAACTCAACCCCGAAAAGCTATCCGTCTCCAGGTATCCGCCACCACAGTGGCCCTGTCGGGGTGGTACTGAATGCTCAAGAATAACCCAATGGTAACTCCACAGCCACTATGGGAGGCACCACTAACACAAAGGTCCATCCCCCATCTCTGGCAAAGCTGCAATCGGCGCTAGTACCAGTCTCATCATCCATTCGCCATGCTCTCCTGGCACTGCGAAATCCAAAAAGCTCCTCACCTCAACAATAAATGTTGATCTCAGCCAAACTCAAATAGCATCCACATTGGCCGGAAATCCACCGCCGCTCCTATGGCTAACACAATGTGACCCAAGAAGGTAAGCTTCTAAAGCTAAAACTTGTATCTCAATAACCTGGCATACAGCTTCATCCACACAGCATAGTAACACATCCACCAGTGCTCCTCACGCTCCAAGTCGCTCTGGGAGTAGATCATAATATCCCTGGAGGATCTTGTTACCAATACAATCAAGTACAGCTGGAGCACAATTCCTCAAACCAAAAGAGTGGCAGGGCGTTAATCAATCCAATTGGCCTCACTAAGAGCTCAAGATGCCCTACCGTGTCCTGAACGCCATCAAGGCAAGGTCCTCGGCTGTCTGATTCCAAGTAGGTACCCGCACCAAACAATAACTGCCGGAGTATGACTCCATCAAAAGGTCCAGAATAATACTCGGACCTGTCTACACACGAACCATAAAAGGGCCCTCACAGTCGTGTATCAACGATGTGGCATCACCACCGTATATCAACGGCGTGGCACTAGGTCAAACAGACCCCTCGATCCATCAGATCCTGCAACTGCGCCATCAGCTCTCACAGCTCTACTGGCAATATCCAATGAGGTGCTGTCGAGGGTGGCGCGGTTCCCCGAACCACGCCAAACTTAATCTCTATCTCCCGAACCGGCGGCATTAACAACAGCTCAGGTGAAATCACACCCGGAATCTCGTGGCAACAGAGACATCTTTGGGTCCCGGTGCCGCCGTAAGCACCTCTCACACTGTCGCTATAACCAGTGTGCTCTAACGACCTCAACAACCAAATCTCCTCTCGTCTGCCTCGCAGAAGGTCAAAGTCCTCCGCAGATAACAAATCCACGCTACCGCTGCGCCACTCCGATATAGAGGTTGATGCTGCCATCGGGGTCCACCCGATCTCTGGCATCACGGGAACCCGTTATCCAGGAAAAATAAAATCAGAAATATCTCTGCCGGCCGATCTGTCCTCCATCACCCGGCGCCAAGCGCCAATATCCAGAACTCGCCTCTGGCGGCAGATCCCTATCCCAAGGAACTGCAGCGCCATGCTCCATACACAATGCCTACCCATCGAAGCGTCAATAATCCAAAACGGAGGGACCAACTACACTGAAAGGTATCCTAGCGCAAACCATTCCCCGTCAAACATATCCTATGCGCCTCATCCCTCGAAACCTGGAGCGTGCAGTTCAACAATTGCATAAACTCCCTAGCACAGGGAGGCTCTCCGAGAGTCTCTCCATCACCACCAACCCCAATTCTGCCTACAAAGGCTCCAACTCAAACCTATGAATCGGGATGGTTCAGACTGCCGGGACTGGCTCCATCGATCAATGATGTCCCTAAGCTCAGCTACTATCCACTATCCACCCTGCCTCGGTGCCTCGGCACTGCTCGTCGGCACGGAGGGGGCTGCTCGCTCCATCGGCGCCACTGGTACAACTGAAGATACCACTGCATAGGAAGAGAGTACTGGAGGACACTCAAGCGGTACTGCCACTGGCTATGCTCTCTGCTCCAACAAGCGCATCAAACGTTCCATGGCTTCTTCCTGGCATCAGACAGCCTCCGACATCTGTGCCATCTGGATCCATAACTCCTGGGTCTCGCTCTGCTCTGATAGCTCTGTCTCCCGCTGCTCGGGTTACTCATCAGATGCGGGATGTGCCCTCTTCGCTACACGACGTCTCAGGGGCATCGTAGACCACTGCACAATAACAAACATCAGGACACAACAACCATACGACCCAATCCAGCGAAAGTCTAAGACATGTTATCAATTCCACAGCATTATGTTGTCTGCAGCCAACATAATCGCTTAGGAGCATAAACATGCCAATCACTCATCCCGTCTCTTGGGAGAGGTACAAAACTCGATCAGGACTCTCGCTAAAAGTCACGACTCTCACGTGGTCATCCTAATGTCCAACCACAAGCCTAGGGTTTCTAAGTCCTCAATGACCTACAACCTAGGCTCTGATACCACTCTAATCTGTCACGCCCCGGGGTCGAAACTGCGACCCGGCTCGCCAACAGATCCGCCACCTATGCCAAACCCGCATAGGTGAAGCGTCCTACCTGCAAGAAAAGTACTACAGCTAAACAGATATCAGAGCTATAAATAAAAATCTGCTGTATAACTAAATCAATCACTGTACAACTGGAAATAACACAACAATGTCCGTCTCCCAAAAATGATAATCATACAGAATCCTCATATACAAACTCAGAACTCAACCGGGAGGTATCTCCAATAAATACATCAGTGTACAGGCTCTCAATACATAACAATCCTCACTACAACAGTCTCTCAAAGGAGGAAAATAAAATAACTAATCTACTGAAGCTCTCCTCTGAAGGGGTACCGCTACACTCCAACGACGGGTAGGGAACTAGCTCGCGACTCCCTCGCCTCGGTCAGAAGGATCAGCAACAGGAACAACAGGAACTGGAGTAGAAGTTCCTGTGGGAAAAGACACCACGACGGGTGTGAGAACTACGTCCCAAGTAGTTCTCAGTGGGTGCCGCCAACAAGCCCGACGGTCTGCCCACTAAGTCCACTAGAGGCATAAAGTAACAAAAGCAGTGCTGTAAGGAAAGCTGGGAAAAGTAAACTCTACAGCTACTATGCCTCTATCTAGATGCTCAAAGAGTGGGACAGAAAGAACATGATGCCACAACTAACTCTCATCTCTGATCACTCAATCTGAACTGACTGCCTCCTCGGGTCCAGTCAAGCCTGCGCCAACCTACTGCCGTTACGTCCCGGAGGAGCGGACTTACGTAGGACGTCCATGACTGCCAACACCAGCACAGCCAGAGGGACAAATGCAACGACAAGTCGCGATAGAAAAGCTCAATCTCACGCCGGTATAACAACCCGGTCTCGCCTACTCCGGAGTGGCACTCGAGGGGAGCGACCCGCTCGAGTAAAAAGTAACCCATCTCAAGTATCTCTGTAAAGTATCTCTGTCAAGCTCAAATGTGGCTCATGCAGGCTATGATCCACGATCAAACAGATCGGTAACTCCAAGCTCAAAGCACAACTCAGTCGGAAAAAGAACCTCGACTCGAACAGGAATAGCCCAACACACTCTCACAGCTATGTCGGAGAACCCTCAACGACTCAATCTGATAAATGCACGACCATGGCTGAGTCGGGAAACCTCCACGACTCGATCTGCCAGAACCCAAGATCCTCAAAGCTAAGTGGGAGAACCACCTCCACCACTAAATCAGAGAAACAACCTCTAGATCACACTCTACCAACTCATGGCACCAAGTCGCATCCACTGCGAGAAACTGTCTCAACAGGCCAAACAGGCCAAACGTCGCATCTACTGCGAACAACTGCCTCAACAGGCCGACATCGCATCCACTGCGAACAGCTGACTCAACAGGCCAAACAGGCCGAACATCTCAACCACTGACCCAATGAAGGGTCCGGGAACACCGAAAGACTAGAACCTACAACCCAAATCAAACAAGAACAGGCTCTAGGCATAGCCTCTCGTTGTTCTCGTCCCAAGAAAAGGCAGACCTTAGAACCCAGACCACTCGAATCATCTCGGTGGTTAATTTATAGGAAAAACTGTGACATTTCTTACTGAAGCCATCTGATCTGTAAGAAATCCATATTTAATGATTTTTAGTTCTGCTTAGGAAAACAGTTGAAACCAAGTTTTATATCTAAGCCTCGAAGGGCTAATGCCTTCGTCCAATCAAACAGGAACAGACTCAGGCGACCCTACGATGCTTGGAAGAAAATATTTGGTTGACAAAAATCATATGTGTGTCCAAAAAGGTTCTGGGTTTAAGGTCTGCTAACACTGATCTACCGCTGCCACTAGCACAGCGGCGACAGATAAAACAAGAAAAATAAAACATCTCGGGACCGCCGTCTACCCAAACGGCTCCCGCTACAGATGAACAACCAACTACATCTACCAGACGCCACTCTGCTCCCAAGCACGAGTGTAACATGCATCCCACACTAAAAGATAACTCCTGACCACTCGGCCCACTACCCGGGCGAGGAAGAACACTATGTCCAGGAAAGATAGAAGTGTGGATGTCTAAAGCAGAAATAACCCTAGCCCAAGTGAGGGTTTTCTACCAGTCTGGTTACACATGCAATCATATGACAGGGGTGCTAGGTCAAATTCCAAGATAACAATAATCAACAGCTTGTAGGGAAGGACAATAAATACATGATGATCTATCAACATCAGGAACATCAATTCCTATAATCTAGCATGCTATATAAAACACATCTATAACATGCAAGTCCCTACACAGATAGAATTAATGCACAGTCCATAGGTCGTGAAGACAAGGCCACCCACCAGAAAATGCTAACTGTCCGGAGTTCCACAGCTGAAAACACCAGAAGCAACAACCTCCACTAATCCTCAACCCAACGGGTTCACAAACATCCGCAAATACTCCTGGGTACAACAAAAGGTCCAAGGTTACACTTTATTCCACAAAATAACCAAGTACAAAAATCTGCAGAAGACAGTCCTGAAGATCTGAAATTCCCACCTGCAGAAAGTGCCCTGAAAATTCCGATAAAAATATCACCGCGAGCGTCTCGTCGAGACCTTCGAAACGGGTACCTGCACGCCCAAATCCGAGCCCCGTAGGCCAAGTTACAAATTCCACAGTACAGGTGCGCAAACACTCACAACCACACAACTGTAAACTCAAACACAGATAAAAGGGGAATAGTATACCTTCGGGCAAGCCTCAGAAAAATCCCGGAAAAATACAATGATAATCCTTGCGACGAGTAGATCCAAAAAGTGTATAGGCTCGTCTCGATCCGACACTCGGTTGCGGAGATAAAATTCCGGCAAGCCTCCGCTGTCCAGAAATCCACCAGCAAAACAGTGGCTTAGAAATGCCTCGTAAACCGTGCCAAGAACTCAGAATCAATCAAGGTGATCAACACGGAAATCGAAGGCGTACCTCTCGTGAACGCGGTGCCAAAAATCGTCTCAAAATTCCATCGGGGTAGCTCAGGGGGTCTCCCACACTGAAAGGCGACGGTAGAAGCCAAAATCCAAGAAACGTCGCAGTGCGCCGCGTCGCAGAAAGCGCGGATCTCGAGGCCTCCAAAAATTCTGTAAATCCATCACAAGGTGGAGCACAAGGTGAGGAACATTTCCTCTTAAAACCTCTGCCTGAGAAGAGCTCGGCAAAACCTTCAAAACGCAGGCCAAAGGGGGCTATTTATAGCCCCAACTCAACAAATCCTGAAATACCCATTTTGTCCCAACTTCCGGGCGCCCGAAACTTCCGGCTGCTACAGTGACCCAAAATGTACCCCAAACAGCTGCGCCCGAATCGTCCCTGGAGTGACACGTGTCCCGAACAGGCAATAGCGAGCGCGGCCAACGCGTCGCGCCACGTGTCCTCCTGCTCTGCCGCCGAACGCGGAGTCAACTCCTCGGGATTCGTGCCCACGTGCGCCCGGCCGCGCCCACGTCGCGCCCACGTGCGCGGCCCGAGCGCCCACGGCCCCGTGTCGGCCCGCATCCCGAGCACCAGCTGCCAGCTGCGTGGACCGCGCGCTCGTGCACCAGCCAATGCCATCACGCCACGTGTCCCGCTCCGGTCCACCGTGCAACCCGCGATACTCTATGGACCGCGCCTGCCGCGCCGGCCAATCGGGAGGCGCCACGTGGCCCGCGCCCGGTGCACGACTCCGCGGTGGGGCCGACCGGCCTCTCCTCCGCCCGCCGCCGCGCTCGCCGTCCGCCGCCGCCGCCGGCGCAACCCGGCCGCCGGAACAAGTAACCCCACGCCTCGAAATCCGTGTCGGGTCATCCGAGCTCCGAAAAATACAAGTAAATAGTCCATTTTGAGCGTTTTCTCGCGCGCTGAATCCAAATCCGCTGTCCGATTTGCCAAATTCCACTTCTAAAATTTCTCAAAAATTCCCGGGAAAGCAAACTTGATCCGTTTTTCATGCCGAGTCCAAATCTTGGGTCCAATATGCGCGGAAACAACCTCTAACACCAACATGGGTCTCCGGAAGAAGCCGCAATCCAACAGTAATCCAAACGTGGGAATTTCGGGTCCTCACACACACCCGCCGTGGTGACTTTTCCCCAGGACCTCAACTCCAGTTCCTGTTGCTCCAGTTGCTGATCCTGCTGATCAAGGTAAGGGAGTCGCGAGCTAGATCCCTACTAGTCTTCTTCCAGTGAGAGCAGATGTACCCTTTTGGTGATGTACTAGTACTGTCAGTGATTTTGGGATGTATCGTGTACTTTTTACTTTTGAGAGTTTAGTTTTTGGGAGACTTATGCATTGGAGGACGTGGCATGTACTATTTGAAGAGTTGTATATATTTATTTTGATAGTTTATTTTCATCTCTAATATTGTATAACTATAGTATCATTCTTTTGCAGCAGGTTTGACGCTTTGTCTATACGGGGCTTCCCGTATGGACGGCGGATCTGTTGTGGGCCCGGGTCGCAGTTTCGATCCCGGGGCGTGACGATGTCCCCTCAAGAGCTTTTACTTAATTGGGTAATGGTTGGTTGATTTATTTTGGAGTCTAGTCGTAGGCTTCGACTGGTTTACTTACATTGTTGTATGCAGTGAGCATGGCACCTCGAGGATGACTGCGAAAGAATCCTCTATCGACTCAGGCTGAGCCGAGTGATCTACATGAGCTGCGGGATCAAGTGGCTGCGTTCCTTAATGTGGTCTAGCAGTAGAGAAAGACTTCTCAATGACAAGAGGAAGCCCTGCAGCAATAGGGGGAGCAAATTCAGAGGCTCCATGATACATTCCTACTGCAAACGGGAGCTGCAACAACTAGCTCGGGACCCACGGGACCACCTTCCACTAGGGCTACTCGAGAGGCACCTCGGAGGATGGGTATGAGGCATCGGCAGCTCAGTATGAAGCTCAAAGGGCAAAATAGGATCGAGTAATGGAGAGTCTTGCTAACTTCTAGAAGTTCACCCGCATGTGTTTCAGTTGCGAAGGCAGGGACCCGATGGTCATCGAGTCGTGGTTTGAGAACCTTCTTATTTTGAATGAACAGTTGTATGAGAACCTTCTGATTTTGAGTCGAGATTAGGTCTCTCTAGCCGTCCTTTTCCTGGATAAATGGCTCATCGATGGTGGAAGGCCGAGAAGAGCAAGCGTGACCGAGCGACCTCACCCCTTCCAACCTGGGAGGAGTTTCGGGGATGACATTTTCAAACCTACTTCCCCAACAGTGCCTGTCACGCCCCGGGAGACATTTTAAAGCGGAAACAGCCAAATTTTGGAACCATTTTTTTTTTTTGATCTCCCGCTCTGACACGTGCGCAGACCACGCCACACATACAAGATCTCTCTGTATAATGGATAGAGTCTCCCCTGTATATGCACGGCGTCCCCGGTACAATATACATGTTCAAACATTACACATCAACCACATTCACCATTTGGTTTACAAATAATAGAGTATGAACTTTAAAACACATTATTATATTATTTTCATAAAGCGGCACACACCCACGCATCAAAATTTTTGAAAGGGTAAATCCAGGAGGTTTAAAAATAGTGCCCACACGACACTCCGTTTTCTAAAGCTGTTTTCGCAAATCCTTTTTATATTTGAAAACCCCGCGTCCACACGACGCATGCATAGAATATAAACTGAGAACACATTTCAAGAGTATGCGTAGCAAACAAACACAAAGTCGTCTCAACGTCGCAATCCAATATCCACATCCACATGCAAGTTAACTCACCATAAAGGAAATAACCAACGAAAAAGGAAGAAGAAGAGAAACCTGACAGAGGATACTATGTCTCGCTACGTAGCGTCCTCATCACCGTCCTGATCACTACCCTCGACTGAACCAATCACAGCAGTGGGGTCGGTAACATAACCCATGATTGTATAAAACATAACAACTAAAATCATAGTGTAAGCAAAATACTATAGTAGCAAAAGACACCAGACCATATCTCAAAGGTATACTCCGTGTTGCTACAAAAAAATATCCACAAATGTAACCCATCTCACGGTCATCCGACATGCCGCCATGTCAGTCTACTATCGATCTCAAAGCTGTCATATCCCGCTCAGTAAACTGGTGCAAAATAACCCCCCACTGCAAAACCGCAGCATCGCAAATAACCGCAAGGGGTCCTATACGCACGAAATCACGTAGAGATCACTGGTCAATCATACACACATCTCAAAAAGTACACCCCATACGGTGGCCAAACCGCTTGGGTGTGCGTGAAAGCGCCATGAGCATGACATCACATATCCATGTATGAACTCTCTTGCGACAGTCAGTCGCCCAAGTGATGTATAGAGGAAACCGACCCAACCGATCGATAAGATACTAACGAATCTAGCCAAAATGTCCTTGTTCTATCATCATATGACATATATTGTTTAATTACCGAAAAGTGCACCTTCCCCCTGCTTATGCCGCCCAC
>CM055062.1:52152290-52263364 GCA_029204045.2 Tillandsia leiboldiana | reverse complement strand
TGAAGCTCCCTCTGAAGGGGTACAGCTAACTCCAGGGAAGGGTAGGGAAAATAGCTCGCGGATCTCCCCTCGCTTGGTAAGACCGGCATTAGGCAACAGGACAACAGGGAACCCGAGTAGAAGTCCTGTGGGAAAAGGACAACCACGACAGGGTGTGAAGAATACGTCCCAAGTAGTTCTCAGTGGGTGGACGCCAACAAGCCCGAACGGTCGGCCCACTAAGTCCACTCGAGGAATAACGTAACAAATAGCAAGTGACTGTAAGGAAGCTGGAAAAGTAACTCTACAGCTACTATGCCTCTACCTAGATGCTCAAGGAGTGGAACAGAAAGAACATGATGCCCACAACTAACTCTCATCTCTGATCACCCAATCTGAACTGACTGCCCTCATCAGGTCCAGTCAAGGCCTGCGCCAACCTATACTGCTACGTCCCGGAGGAGCGGAACTTACGTAGGACGTCCATGACGGCCAAAATGCGCCAACCTACTGCCGTTACGTCCCGGAGGAGCGGACTTCGTAGGACGTCCATGACTGCAACAACACCAGCACAGCCAGGGGACAAATGCAACGACAAGTCGCGATGAAAAGCTCAAACTCACGCCGGTAACAACCGGTCTCGCTACTCCGGAGTGGCCCTCGAGGGGAGCGGAACCGCTCGAGTAAAAAAGAAACCCATCTCAAGATCTCTGTAAAGTATCTCTGTCAAGCTCAAATGTGCTCATGCAGGCAATGATCCCGATCAAAAAGATCGGTAACTCCAAGCTCAAGCACAACTCGTCGGAAAAAGGACCTCGACTCGAACAGGAATAGCCCAAAACACTCTCACAGCTATGTCGGAGAACCCTCAACGACTCAATCTGATAAATGCCCGACCATGGCTGAGTCGGGAAACCTCCACGACTCGATCTGCCAGAACCCCAAGATCCTCAGGGCTAAGTGGGAGAACCACCTCCACCACTAAATCGGGAAAACAAACCTCTAGATCACACTCTACCAACTCATAGCACAAAGTCGCATCCACTGCGAGAAAACTGCCTCAACAGGCCAACATTGCAACCACTGCGAACAGCTGATCAACAGGCCCCACAAGGCCGGAACATCTCAACCACTGACCAATGAAGGGTCCGGGAACACGAAAGACTAGAACCTACAACCCAAATCAAACAAGCACAGGCTCTAGGCATAGCCTCTCGTTGTTCTCGTCCCAAGAAAAGGCAGGACCTTAGAACCCAGACCACTCGAATCATCTCGGTGGTTATTTATAGGAAAAAATGTGACATTTCTTACTGAAGCCATCTGATCTGTAAGAAATCCATATTTAATGATTTTTAGTTCTGCTTAGGAAAACAGTTGAAACCAAGTTTTATATCTAAGCCTCGAAGGGCTAATGCCTTCGTCCAATCAAACAGGAACAGACTCAGGCGACCCTACGATGCTTGGAAGAAAATATTGGTTGACAAAAATCATATGTGTGTCCAAAAAGGTTCTGGGTTTAAGGTCCTGCTAACACGATCTACCGCTGCCACTAGCACAGCGCGACAGATAAAAACAAGAAAAATAAAACATCTCGGGACCGCCGTCTACCCAAACGGCTCCCGCTACAGATGAACAACCAACTACATCTACCAGACGCCACTCCGCTCCCAAGCACGAGTGTAACATGCATCCCACACTAAAAGATAACTCCTGACCACTCGGCCCACTACCGGGGCGAGGAAGAACACTATGTCCAGAAAGATAGAAGTGTGGAGATGTCTAAGCAGAAATAACCCTAGCCCAAGTGAGTTTTCTACCAGTCTGGTTACACATGCAATCATATGACAGGGGTGCTAGGTCAAATTCCAAGATAACAATAATCAACAGCTTGTAGGGAAGGACAATAAATACATGATGATCTATCAACATCAGGAACATCAATTCCTATAATCTAGCATGCTATATAAAACACATCTATAACATGCAAGTCCCTACACAGATAGAATTAATGCACAGTCCATAGGTCGTGAAGACAAGGCCCCCACCTGAAAATGCTAACTGTCCGGAGTCCACAGCTGAGACACCAGAAACAGATATCTCTACACACCCTCATCCAACGGGATCACAGGAACAGTGATCAATACCTCCTGGGTACAAAAACACACCCAAAGTTACACTTTATTCCATAAATATCCAAGCATCACAAAATCTGCTGGGAACAGTCCCTTAATGCTGAAATTTTCACCTGCAAAACGCCCTCAAAAATTCCCAATAAAAATATCACAGCGAGCGTCTCGTCGAGACCTTCGAAACGGGTACCTGCACGCCCAAATCCGAGCCCGTAGGCCGAGTTACAAATTCCACAGTACAGGTGCGCAAACACTCACAACCACACAACTGAAAACTCAAACACAGATAAAAGGGGAATAGTATACCTTCGGGAAAGCCTCAGAAAAATCCCGGAAAAATACAATGATAATCCTTGCGACGAGTAGATCCAAAAAGTGTATAGGCTCGTCTCGATCCGACACTCGGTTGCGGAGATAAAATTCCGGCAAGCCTCCGCTGTCCAGAAATCCACCAGCAAACAGTGGCTTAGAAATGCCTCGTAAACCATGCCAAGAACTCAGAATCAATCAAGGTGATCAACACGGAAATCGAAGGCGTACCTCTCGTGAACGCGGTGCCGCAAAAAATCGTCTCAAAATTCCATCGGGGTAGCTCAGGGGGTCTCCCACACTGAAAGGCGACGGTAGAAGCCAAAATCCAAGAAAACGTCGCAGTGCGCCGCGTCGCAGAAAGCGCGGATCTCGAGGCCTCAAAAATTCTGTAAATCCATCACAAGGTGGAGCACAAGGTGAGGAACATTTCCTCTTAAAACCTCTGCCTGAGAAGAGCTCGGCAAAACCTTCAAAACGCAGGCCAAAGGGGGCTATTTATAGCCCCAACTCAACAAATCCTGAAATAACCATTTTGTCCCAACTTCCGGGCGCCCGAAACTTCCGGCTGCTACAGTGACCCAAAATGTACCCAAACCCAGCTGCGCCCGAATCGTCCCTGGAGTGACACGTGTCCCCGAACAGGCAACAGCGAGCGCGCGGCCAACCGCGTCGCGCCACGTGTCCTCCTGCTCTGCCGCCGAACGGGAGTCAACTCCTCGGGATTCGCGCCCACGTGCGCCCCGGCCGCGCCCACGTCGCGCCCACGTGCGCGGCCACGCCGCCCACGGCCCCGTGTCGGCCCGCATCCCGAGGCACCAGCTGCCAGCTGCGTGGACCCGCGCGACCGTGCACCAGCCAATGCCATCACGCCACGTGTCCCGCTCCGGTCCACCGTGCACCCGCGATACTCCATGGACCGCGCTGCCGCGCCGGCCAATCGGGAGGGCGCCACGTGGCCCGCGCCGGGTGCACGACTCCCGCGGTGGACCGACCGGCCTCTCCTCGGCCGCCGCCGCGCTCCGCCGTCCGCCGCCGCCGCCGGCGCAACTCCGGCCGCCGGAACAGTAACCCCACGCCTCGAAATCCGTGCCGGGTCATCCGAGCTCCGAAAAATACAAGTAAATAGTCCATTTTGAGTTTTTTTCGCGCGCTGAATCCAAATCCGCTGTCCGATTTGCCAAATTCCACTTCTAAAATTTCTCAAAAATTCCCGGGAAAGCAAACTTGATCCGTTTTTCATGCCGAGTCCAAATCTTGGGTCCAATATGCGCGCAAACACCTCTAACACCCAACATGGGTCTCCGGAAGCCGCAGATCCAACAGTAATCCAAACGTGGGAATTCCGGGTCCTCACATCCTCCCCCACTAAAAGAAAGTTTCGTCCTCGAAACAAACACGGCTCAAAAGGGAGTTCAAAGCTAAGGGTAAGCATCCAACAACACAGTCTCCAACTCCCCAGTCGCTACTCACTCCCGTGATTACTCCTCAACAAAATAGTAATCAGTACGGCATGGCCCGGTTGCGTAATTCTCTCATCTCACGAGCCAGAATTCGCAACGGGCTTCCCTCGTACCACAAGTACTCGCAGATCTCAAAGAAAACGAGTCCATCACGGGCGAGGAATCCACAAGCCTAACACTCTTGAGCTGAGACGGGAAGGACCATCACGAACGCCAAAAAAGGCTGGGGGAAAAGAGAGAACAACCATGTAGCACGCACCAACACCGCTCCCTGGTGCCAGCTCAACCAGGCGATCCGAGACACCCATACGGTCATCCAAGGAAAAGAAGCCCTAATCGGCTAGGGTCCTCGCTCAGTCACTCTCGGATCCTGACCATTCGCAGGGGCTGCTTCACCGCAGTCTACCGTCAAAAGGGACCCTCAGGGACACGACCTCGAGCCCTGTTCCGCAACGGTCCCACCCAGCGCCAACTGTGGAACCATTAAACTCAACCCCGAAAAGCTATCCGTCTCCAGGTATCCGCCACCACAGTGGCCCTGTCGGGGTGGTACTGAATGCTCAAGAATAACCCAATGGTAACTCCACAGCCACTATGGGAGGCACCACTAACACAAAGGTCCATCCCCCATCTCTGGCAAGGCTGCAATCGGCGCTAGTACCAGTCTCATCATCCATTCGCCATGCTCTCCTGGCACTGCGAAATCCAAAAAGCTCCTCACCTCAACAATAAATGTTGATCTCAGCCAAACTCAAATAGCATCCACATTGGCCGGAAATCCACCGCCGCTCCTATGGCTAACACAATGTGACCCAAGAAGGTAAGCTTCTAAAGCTAAAACTTGTATCTCAATAGCCTGGCATACAGCTTCATCCACACAGCATGGTAACACATCCACCAGTGCTCCTCATGCTCCAAGCTGCTCTGGGAGTAGATCATAATATCCCTGGAGGATCTAGTTACCAAAGCAATCAAGTACAGCTGGAGCACAATTCCTCAAACCAAAAGAGTGGCAGGGCGTAATCAAACCAATTGGCCTTACTAAAAAACATAATGCCCCTACCGTGTCCAGAACACCATCTTGGCGAAATACTCAGCCGTATGATTCCAAAATCTGTACCTGCATCAATCGTACAACTGCGGAGTATAATTCCATCAAAAGGTCCAGAATAATACTTGGACTGTCTACACTCGACCCATAAAAGGGCCCTCACAGTCGTGTATCAACGATGTGGCATCCCCACCGTATATCAACGGCGTGGCACTAGGTCAAACAGACCCTCGATCCATCAGATCCTGCAACTGCGCCATCAGCTCTCACAGCTCTACTGGCAATATCCAATGAGGTGCTGTCGAGGGTGGCGCGGTTCCCCGAACCACGCCAACTCAATCTCTATCTCCCTAACCGGCGGCATTATCAACAGCTCAGGTGAAATCACACCCGGAATCTCGTGGCAACAGAGATATCTTTGGGTCCCGGTGCCGCCGTAAGCACCTCTCACACTGTCGCTATAACCAGTGTGCTCTAACGACCTCAACAACCAAATCTCCTCTCGTCTGCCTCGCAGAAGGTCAAAGTCCTCACCTCCCGCAGTCTAACATCCTGTGGCACTGTACCAACCAAAACCCAAGCACTAGGTCGAAACGCCGAACTGCCATAATTACCAATAAGTCCACCGTATAACTCGCGGCCTCAACTGCATAGGACATAAACCACAAGGGAGCACAACCTCTGTCTCTGCTCACATTGAGGCGACGAAAAAAGTCATCCGCAGATAACAAATCCACGCTAACGTGCGCTACTCTGATATAGATGCTGATGCTGCCATCGGGGTCCACCCGATCTCTGGCATCTCGAAAATTCGCCATCCAGGTACGGAGACGAGAAATGCCTCTGCCGGTCAGTCGTCTCGTCCCCATCACCCGACGCCAAGCGCCGATATCCAGAACTCGCCTCTGGCGGCCGATCCCATCCAAAGAAACTGCAGCGTCATGCTCCACACACAATGCCTACCCATCGAAGCGTCAATAATTCAAAACGGAGGGACCAACTAAACTGAAAGGTATCCTGGCGCAAACCATTCCCCGTCAAACATATCCTATGCGCCTCGTCCTCGAAACCTGGAGCGTGCAGTTCGACAACTGTATAAACTCCCTAGCACATGAAGGCTCACAGATAGTCTCTCCATCACCACCAACCCCAATTTTGCCTACAAGGGCTCCAACTCAAACCTGTGAATCGGGATGGTTCAGACTGCCGGGACTGGCTCCATCGACCAATGACGTCCCCAAGCTCAGCTATTATCCACTATCCACCCTGCCTCGGTGCCTCGGCACTACTCGTCGGCACGGAGGGCTGCTCGCTCAGTCGGTGCCACAAGTGCAACTGAAGGTACCACTGCATAGGAAGAAAGTACTGGAGGACACTCAAGCGATACAGCAATTAACTGCGCTCTCAGCTCCAACAAGCGCAACAAACGTTCCATGGCCTCTTCCTGGCATCGGACAGCCTCCGACGTCTGTGCCATCTGGATCCATAACTCTTGGGTCTCGCTTTGCTCTGATAGCTCTGCCTCCCGCTGCTCGGGTTACTAATCAGATGCGGAAAGCGCATTCCTCACTGCACGACGTCTCAAGCATCGTAGACCACTGCACAATAACAAACATCAGGACACAACAAAAACATGACCCAATCCAGCGAAAGTCTAAGACATGTTATCAATTCCACAGCATTATGTTGTCTGCAGCCAACATAATCGCTTAGGAGCATAAACATGCCAATCACTCATCCCGTCTCATGGGAGAGGTACAAAACTCGATCAGGACTCTCGCTAAAAGTCACGACTCTCACGTAGTCATCCTAATGTCCAACCACAAGCCTAGGGTGTCTAAGTCCTCAATGACCTACAACCTAGGCTCTGATACCACTCTAATTGTCACGCCCCGGGGTCGAAACTGCGACCCGGCTCGCCAACAGATCCGCCACCTATGCCAAACCCGCATAGGCGAAGCGTCCTACCTGCAAGAGAAGTACTACAGCTAAACAGATATCAGAGCTAAAAATAAAAAGTCTGCTGTATAAACTAAATCAATCACTGTACAACTGGAAATATACAACAATGTCCGTCTCCCAAAAAGATAATCATACAATATCCTCATATACAAACTCAGAACTCAACCGGGAGGTATCTCCAATAAATACATCAGTGTACAAGCTCTCAATACAACAATCCTCACTACAACAGTCTCTCAAAGAAGGAAAATAAAATAACTAATCTACTGAAGCTCTCCTCTGAAGGGGTACCGCTACACTCCAACGACGGGTAGGGAACTAGCTCGCGAACTCCCTCGCTCGGTCAGAAGGATCAGCAACAGGAACAACAGGAACCCGAGTAGAAGTTCCTGTGGGAAAAGACACCACGACGGGTGTGAGAACTACGTCCCAAGTAGTTCTCAGTGGGTGCCGCCAACAAGCCCGACGGTCTGCCCACTAAGTCCACTAGAGGCATAAGTAAACAAAAGCAGTGCTGTAAGGAAAGCTGGAAAAGTAAACTCTACAGCTACTATACCTCTACCTAGATGCTCAAGGAGTGGAACAGAAAGAACATGATGCCACAACTAACTCTCATCTCTGATCACCCAATCTGAACTGACTGCCTCATCAGGTCCAGTCAAGCCTGCGCCAACCTACTGCCGTTACGTCCCGGAGGAGCGGACTTACGTAGGACGTCCATGACGGCCAACATGCGCCAACCTACTGCCGTTACGTCCCGGAGGAGCGGACTTACGTAGGACGTCCATGACTGCCAACACCAGCACAGCCAGAGGGACAAATGCAACGACAAGTCGCGATAGAAAAGCTCAAACTCACGCCGGTACACAACCCGGTCTCGCCTACTCCGGAGTGGCCCTCGAGGGGAGCGACCCGCTCGAGTAAAAAAGTAACCCATCTCAAGTATCTCTGTAAAGTATCTCTGTCAAGCTCAAATGTGGCTCATGCAGGCAATGATCCACGATCAAAAAGATCGGTAACTCCAAGCTCAAGCACAACTCAGTCGGAAAAAAGGACCTCGACTCGAACAGGAATAGCCCAAAACACTCTCACAGCTATGTCGGAGAACCTCAACGACTCAATCTGATAAATGCACGACCATGGCTGAGTCGGGAAACCTCCACGACTCGATCTGCCAGAACCCCAAGATCCTCAGGGCTAAGTGGGAGAACCACCTCCACCACTAAATCGGGAAAAACAACCTCTAGATCACACTCTACCAACTCATAGCACAAAGTCGCATCCACTGCGAGAAACTGCCTCAACAGGCCAACATTGCAACCACTGCGAACAGCTGACTCAACAGGCCAAACAGGCCGAACATCTCAACCACTGACCCAATGAAGGGTCCGGGAACACCGAAAGACTAGAACCTACAACCCAAATCAAACAAGAACAGGCTCTAGGCATAGCCTCTCGTTGTTCTCGTCCCAAGAAAAGGCAGACCTTAGAACCCAGACCACTCGAATCATCTCGGTGGTTTATTTATAGGAAAAACTGTGACATTTCTTACTGAAGCCATCTGATCTGTAAGAAATCCATATTTAATGATTTTTAGTTCTGCTTAGGAAAACAGTTGAAACCAAGTTTTATATCTAAGCCTCGAAGGGCTAATGCCTTCGTCCAATCAAACAGGAACAGACTCAGGCGACCCTACGATGCTTGGAAGAAAATATGTGGTTGACAAAAATCATATGTGTGTCCAAAAAGGTTCTGGGTTTAAGGTCCTGCTAACACTGATCTACCGCTGCCACTAGCACAGCGGCGACAGATAAAACAAGAAAAATAAACATCTCGGGACCGCCGTCTACCCAAACGGCTCCCGCTACAGATGAACAACCAACTACATCTACCAGACGCCACTCCGCTCCAAGCACGAGTGTAACATGCATCCCACACTAAAAGATAACTCCTGACCACTCGGCCCACTACCCGGGCGAGGAAGAACACTATGTCCAGGAAAGATAGAAGTGTGGATGTCTAAAGCAGAAATACCCTAGCCCAAGTGAGGGTTTTCTACCAGTCTGGTTACACATGCAATCATATGACAGGGGTGCTAGGTCAAATTCCAAGATAACAATAATCAACAGCTTGTAGGGAAGGACAATAAATACATGATGATCTATCAACATCAGGAACATCAATTCCTATAATCTAGCATGCTATATAAAACACATCTATAACATGCAAGTCCCTACACAGATAGAATTAATGCACAGTCCATAGGTCGTGAAGACAAGGCCACCCACCTGAAAATGCTAACTGTCCGGAGTCGCACAGCTGAGACAGTCCAGAAACAGATATCTCTACACACCCACCAATCCAACGATACAGGAACAGTGATCAATACCTCCTGGGTACAAAACACAACCCAAAGTTACACTTAATTCCATAAAATCCAAGCATCACAAATCTGCTGGGAACAGTCCCCTTAATGCGAAATTTTCACCTGTAAAACGAACTCCAAAAATTCCAATAAAAATATCACAGCGAGCGTCTCGTCGAGACCTTCGAAACGGGTACCTGCACGCCCAAATCCGAGCCCCGTAGGCCGAGTTACAATTCCACAGTACAGGTGCGCAAACACTCACAACCACACAACAGTAAACTCAAACACAGATAAAAGGGGAATAGTATACCTTCGGGAAAGCCTCAGAAAAATCCCGGAAAAATACAATGATAATCCTTGCGACGAGTAGATCCAAAAAGTGTATAGGCTCGTCTCGATCCGACACTCGGTTGCGGAGATAAAATTCCGGCAAGCCTCCGCTGTCCAGAAATCCACCAGCAAAACAGTGGCTTAGAAATGCCTCGTAAACCATGCCAAGAACTCAGAATCAATCAAGGTGATCAACACGGAAATCGAAGGCGTACCTCTCGTGAACGCGGTGCCGCAAAAATCGTCTCAAAATTCCATCGGGATAGCTCAGGGGGTCTCCCACACTGAAAGGCGACGGTAGAAGCCAAAATCCAAGAAACGTCGCAGTGCGCCGCGTCGCAGAAAGCGCGGATCTCGAGGCCTCCAAAAATTCTGTAATCCATCACAAGGTGGAGCACAAGGTGAGGAACATTTCCTCTTAAAACCTCTGCCTGAGAAGAGCTCGGCAAAACCTTCAAAACGCAGGCCAAAGGGGGCTATTTATAGCCCCAACTCAACAAATCCTGAAATACCCATTTTGTCCCAACTTCCGGGCGCCCGAAACTTCCGGGCTGCTACAGTGACCCAAAATGTACCCCAAACCAGCTGCGCCCGAATCGTCCCTGGAGTGACACGTGTCCCCGAACAGGCAACAGCGAGCGCGGCCAACCGCGTCGCGCCACGCGTCCTCCTGCTCTGCCGCCGAACGCGGCGTCAACTCCTCGGGATTCGCGCCCACGTGCGCCCGGCCGCGCCCACGTCGCGCCCACGTGCGCGGCCACGCCGCCCATGGCCCCGTGTCGGGCCCGCATCCCGAGGCACCAGCTGCCAGCTGCGTGGACCCGCGCGCCCGTGCACCAGCCAATGCCATCACGCCACGTGTCCCGCTCCGGTCCACCGTGCACCCGCGATACTCCATGGACCGCGCCTGCCGCGCCGGCCAATCGGGAGGCGCCACGTGGCCCGCGCCCGGTGCACGACTCCCGCAGTGGACCGACCGGCCTCTCCTCGGCCCGCCGCCTGCGCTCCGCCGTCCGCCGCCGCCGCCGGCGCAACTCCGGCCGCCGGAACAGTAACCCCACGCCTCGAAATCCGTGCCGGGTCATCCGAGCTCCGAAAAATACAAGTAAATAGTCCATTTGAGCGTTTTCGCGCGCTGAATCCAATCCGCTGTCCGATTTGCCAAATTCCACTTCTAAAATTTCTCAAAAATTCCCGGGAAAGCAAACTTGATCCGTTTTTCATGCCGAGTCCAAATCTTGGGTCCAATATGCGCGCAAACACCTCTAACACCCAACATGGGTCTCCGGAAGCCGCAGATCCAACAGTAATCCAAACGTGGGAATTCCGGGTCCTCACATCCTCCCCCACTAAAAGAAAGTTTCGTCCTCCAAACAAACACGGCTCAAAAGGGAGTTCAAAGCTAAGGGTAAGCATCCAACAACACAGTCTCCAACTCCCCAGTCGCTACTCACTCCCCGTGATTACTCCTCAACAAAATAGTAATCAGTACGGCATGGCCCGATTGCGTAATTCTCTCATCTCACGAGCCAGAATTCGCAACGGGCGTCCCTCGTACCACAAGTACTCGCAGATCTCAAAGAAAACAGTCCATCACGGGCGAGGAATCCACAAGCCTAACACTCCTGAGCTGAGACGTGGAAGGACCATCACGAACGCCAACAAAAGGCTGGGGGAAAAAGAGAGAACAACCAATGTAGCACGCACCAACACCGCTCCCTGGTGCCAGCTCAACCAGGCGATCCGAGACACCCATACGGTCATCCAAGGAAAAGAAGCCATAATCGGCTAGGGTCCTCGCTCAGTCACTCTCGGATCCTGACCATTCGCAGGGGCTGCTTCACCGCAGTCTACCGTCAAAAGGGACCCTCAGGGACACGACCTCGAGCCCTGTTCCGCAACGGTCCCACCCAGCGCCAACTGTGGAACCATTAAACTCAACCCCGAAAAGCTATCCGTCTCCAGGTATCCGCCACCACAGTGGCCCTGTCGGGGTGGTACTGAATGCTCAAGAATAACCCAATGGTAACTCCACAGCCACTATGGGAGGCACCACTAACACAAAGGTCCATCCCCCATCTCTGGCAAGGCTGCAATCGGCGCTAGTACCAGTCTCATCATCCATTCGCCATGCTCTCCTGGCACTGCGAAATCCAAAAAGCTCCTCACCTCAACAATAAATGTTGATCTCAGCCAAACTCAAATAGCATCCACATTGGCCGGAAATCCACCGCCGCTCCTATGGCTAACACAATGTGACCCAAGAAGGTAAGCTTCTAAAGCTAAAACTTGTATCTCAATAGCCTGGCATACAGCTTCATCCACACAGCATGGTAACACATCCACCAGTGCTCCTCATACTCCAAGCTGCTCTGGGAGTAGATCATAATATCCCTGGAGGATCTAGTTACCAAAGCAATCAAATACAGCTGGAGCACAATTCCTCAAACCAAAAGAGTGGCAGGGCGCTAATCAAACCAATTGGCCTTACTAAAACATAATGCCCCTACCGTGTCCAGAACACCATCTTGGCGAAATACTCAGCCGTATGATTCCAAAATCTGTACCTGCATCAATCGTACAACTGCCGGAGTATAATTCCATCAAAAGGTCCAGAACAATACTTGGACCTGTCTACACTCGACCCATAAAAGGGCCCTCACAGTCGTGTATCAACGATGTGGCATCACCACCGTATATCAATGGCGTGGCACTAGGTCAAACAGACCCCTCGATCCATCAGATCCTGCAACTGCGCCATCAGCTCTCACAGCTCTACTGGCAATATCCAATGAGGTGCTGTCGAGGGTGGCGCGGTTCCCCGAACCACGCCAACTCAATCTCTATCTCCCTAACCGGCGGCATTATCAACAGCTCAGGTGAAATCACACCCGGAATCTCGTGGCAACAGAGATATCTTTGGGTCCCGGTGCCGCCGTAAGCACCTCTCACACTGTCGCTATAACTAGTGTGCTCTAACGACCTCAACAACCAAATCTCCTCTCGTCTGCCTCGCAGAAGGTCAAAGTCCTCACCTCCCGCAGTCTAACATCCTGTGGCACTGTACCAACCAAAACCCAAGCACTAGGTCGAAACGCCGAACTGCCATAATTACCAATAAGTCCACCCGTATAACTCGCGGCCTCAACTGCATAGGACATAAACCACAAGGGAGCACAACCTCTGTCTCTGCTCACATTGAGGCGACGAAAAAAGTCATCCGCAGATAACAAATTCACGCTACCGTTGCGCTACTCTGATATAGATGCTGATGCTGCCATCGGGGTCCACCCGATCTCTGGCATCTCGAAAATTCGCCATCCAGGTACGGAGACGAGAAATGCCTCTGCCGGTCAGTCTGTCCTCCATCACCCGACGCCAAGCGCCGATATCCAGAACTCGCCTCTGGTGGCCGATCCCCATCCAAAGAAACTGCAGCGTCATGCTCCACACACAATGCCTACCCATCGAAGCGTCAATAATTCAAAACGGAGGGACCAACTAAACTGAAAGGTATCCTGGCGCAAACCATTCCCCGTCAAACATATCCTATGCGCCTCGTCCCTCGAAACCTGGAGCGTGCAGTTCGACAACTGTATAAACTCCCTAGCACATGAAGGCTCACAGATAGTCTCTCCATCACCACCAACCCCAATTTTTGCCTACAAGGGCTCCAACTCAAACCTGTGAATCGGGATGGTTCAGACTGCCGGGACTGGCTCCATCGACCAATGACGTCCCCAAGCTCAGCTATTATCCACTATCCACCCTGCCTCGGTGCCTTGGCACTACTCGTCGGCACGGAGGGGCTGGTCGCTCAGTCGGTGCCACAAGTGCAACTGAAGGTACCACTGCATAGGAAGAAAGTACTGGAGGACACTCAAGCGATACAGCAATTAACTGCGCTCTCAGCTCCAACAAGCGCAACAAACGTTCCATGGCCTCTTCCTGGCATCGGACAGCCTCCGACGTCTGTGCCATCTGGATCCATAACTCTTGGGTCTCGCTTTGCTCTGATAGCTCTGCCTCCCGCTGCTCGGGTTACTAATCAGATGCGGAAAGCGCATTCCTCACTGCACGACGTCTCACAAGCATCGTAGACCACTGCACAATAACAAACATCAGGACACAACAACCAAACGACCCAATCCAGCGAAAGTCTAAGACATGTTATCAATTCCACAGCATTATGTTGTCTGCAGCCAACATAATCGCTTAGGAGCATAAACATGCCAATCACCCATCCCGTCTCATGGGAGAGGTACAAAACTCGATCAGGACTCTCGCTAAAAGTCACGACTCTCACGTAGTCATCCTAATGTCCAACCACAAGCCTAGGGTGTCTAAGTCCTCAATGACCTACAACCTAGGCTCTGATACCACTCTAATATGTCACGCCCCGGGGTCGAAACTGCGACCCGGCTCGCCAACAGATCCGCCACCTATGCCAAACCCGCATAGGCGAAGCGTCCTACCTGCAAGAGAAGTACTACAGCTAAACAGATATCAGAGCTAAAAATAAAAAGTCTGCTGTATAACTAAATCAATCACTGTACAACTGGAAATAATACAACAATGTCCGTCTCCCAAAAAGATAATCATACAATATCCTCATATACAAACTCAGAACTCAACCGGGAGGTATCTCCAATAAATACATCAGTGTACAGGCTCTCAATACAACAATCCTCACTACAACAGTCTCTCAAAGAAGGAAAATAAAATAACTAATCTACTGAAGCTCTCCTCTGAAGGGGTACCGCTACACTCCAACGACGGGTAGGGAACTAGCTCGCGACTCCCTCGCTCGGTCAGAAGGATCAGCAACAGGAACAACAGGAACCCGAGTAGAAGTTCCTGTGGGAAAAGACACCACGACGGGTGTGAGAACTACGTCCCAAGTAGTTCTCAGTGGGTGCCGCCAACAAGCCCGACGGTCTGCCCACTAAGTCCACTAGAGGCATAAAGTAACAAAAGCAGTGCTGTAAGGAAAGCTGGAAAAGTAAACTCTACAGCTACTATGCCTCTACCTAGATGCTCAAGGAGTGGAACAGAAAGAACATGATGCCACAACTAACTCTCATCTCTGATCACCCAATCTGAACTGACTGCCTCATCAGGTCCAGTCAAGCCTGCGCCAACCTACTGCCGTTACGTCCCGAAGGAGCGGACTTACGTAGGACGTCCATGACGGCCAACATGCGCCAACCTACTGCCGTTACGTCCCGGAGGAGCGGACTTACGTAGGACGTCCATGACTGCCAACACCAGCACAGCCAGAGGGACAAATGCAACGACAAGTCGCGATAGAAAAGCTCAAACTCACGCCGGTACACAACCCGGTCTCGCCTACTCCGGAGTGGCCCTCGAGGGGAGCGACCCGCTCGAGTAAAAAAGTAACCCATCTCAAGTATCTCTGTAAAGTATCTCTGTCAAGCTCAAATGTGGCTCATGCAGGCAATGATCCACGATCAAAAAGATCGGTAACTCCAAGCTCAAGCACAACTCAGTCGGAAAAAGGACCTCGACTCGAACAGGAATAGCCCAAAACACTCTCACAGCTATGTCGGAGAACCCTCAACGACTCAATCTGATAAATGCACGACCATGGCTGAGTCGGGAAACCTCCACGACTCGATCTGCCAGAACCCCAAGATCCTCAGGGCTAAGTGGGAGAACCACCTCCACCACTAAATCGGGAAAACAACCTCTAGATCACACTCTACCAACTCATAGCACAAAGTCGCATCCACTGCGAGAAACTGCCTCAACAGGCCAACATTGCAACCACTGCGAACAGCTGACTCAACAGGCCAAACAGGCCGAACATCTCAACCACTGACCCAATGAAGGGTCCGGGAACACCGAAAGACTAGAACCTACAACCCAAATCAAACAAGAACAGGCTCTAGGCATAGCCTCTCGTTGTTCTCGTCCCAAGAAAAGGCAGACCTTAGAACCCAGACCACTCGAATCATCTCGGTGGTTTATTTATAGGAAAAACTGTGACATTTCTTACTGAAGCCATCTGATCTGTAAGAAATCCATATTTAATGATTTTTAGTTCTGCTTAGGAAAACAGTTGAAACCAAGTTTTATATCTAAGCCTCGAAGGGCTAATGCCTTCGTCCAATCAAACAGGAACAGACTCAGGCGACCCTACGATGCTTGGAAGAAAATATTTGGTTGACAAAAATCATATGTGTGTCCAAAAAGGTTCTGGGTTTAAGGTCCTGCTAACACTGATCTACCGCTGCCACTAGCACAGCGGCGACAGATAAAACAAGAAAAATAAAACATCTCGGGACCGCCGTCTACCCAAACGGCTCCCGCTACAGATGAACAACCAACTACATCTACCAGACGCCACTCCGCTCCCAAGCACGAGTGTAACATGCATCCCACACTAAAAGATAACTCCTGACCACTCGGCCCACTACCCGGGCGAGGAAGAACACTATGTCCAGGAAAGATAGAAGTGTGGATGTCTAAAGCAGAAATAACCCTAGCCCAAGTGAGGGTTTTCTACCAGTCTGGTTACACATGCAATCATATGACAGGGGTGCTAGGTCAAATTCCAAGATAACAATAATCAACAGCTTGTAGGGAAGGACAATAAATACATGATGATCTATCAACATCAGGAACATCAATTCCTATAATCTAGCATGCTATATAAAACACATCTATAACATGCAAGTCCCTACACAGATAGAATTAATGCACAGTCCATAGGTCGTGAAGACAAGGCCACCCACCTGAAAATGCTAACTGTCCGGAGTCGCACAGCTGAGACAGTCCAGAAACAGATATCTCTACACACCCACCAATCCAACGATACAGGAACAGTGATCAATACCTCCTGGGTACAAAAACACAACCCAAAGTTACACTTAATTCCATAAAATCCAAGCATCACAAATCTGCTGGGAACAGTCCCCTTAATGCGAAATTTTCACCTGTAAAACGAACTCCAAAAATTCCAATAAAAATATCACAGCGAGCGTCTCGTCGAGACCTTCGAAACGGGTACCTGCACGCCCAAATCCGAGCCCCGTAGGCCGAGTTACAAATTCCACAGTACAGGTGCGCAAACACTCACAACCACACAACAGTAAACTCAAACACAGATAAAAGGGGAATAGTATACCTTCGGGAAAGCCTCAGAAAAATCCCGGAAAAATACAATGATAATCCTTGCGACGAGTAGATCCAAAAAGTGTATAGGCTCGTCTCGATCCGACACTCGGTTGCGGAGATAAAATTCCGGCAAGCCTCCGCTGTCCAGAAATCCACCAGCAAAACAGTGGCTTAGAAATGTCTCGTAAACCATGCCAAGAACTCAGAATCAATCAAGGTGATCAACACAGAAATCGAAGGCGTACCTCTCGTGAACGTGGTGCCGCAAAAATCGTCTCAAAATTCCATCGGGGTAGCTCAGGGGGTCTCCCACACTGAAAGGCGACGGTAGAAGCCAAAATCCAAGAAACGTCGCAGTGCGCCGCGTCGCAGAAAGCGTGGATCTCGAGGCCTCCAAAAATTCTGTAAATCCATCACAAGGTGGAGCACAAGGTGAGGAACATTTCCTCTTAAAACCTCTGCCTGAGAAGAGCTCGGCAAAACCTTCAAAACGCAGGCCAAAGGGGGCTATTTATAACCCCAACTCAACAAATCCTGAAATACCCATTTTGTCCCAACTTCCGGGCGCCCGAAACTTCCGGGCTGCTACAGTGACCCAAAATGTACCCCAAACCAGCTGCGCCCGAATCGTCCCTGGAGTGACACGTGTCCCCGAACAGGCAACAGCGAGCGCGGCCAACCGCGTCGCGCCACGCGTCCTCCTGCTCTGCCGCCGAATGCGGAGTCAACTCCTCGGGATTCGCGCCCACGTGCGCCCGGCCGCGCCCACGTCGCGCCCACGTGCGCGGCCACGCCGCCCACGGCCCCGTGTCGGGCCCGCATCCTGAGGCACCAGCTGCCAGCTGCGTGGACCGCGCGCCCGTGCACCAGCCAATGCCATCACGCCACGTGTCCCGCTCCGGTCCACCGTGCACCCGCGATACTCCATGGACCGCGCCTGCCGCGCCGGCCAATCGGGAGGCGCCACGTGGCCCGCGCCCGGTGTACGACTCCCGCGGTGGACCGACCGGCCTCTCCTCGGCCCGCCGCCGCGCTCCGCCGTCCGCCGCCGCCGCCGGCGCAACTCCGGCCGCCGGAACAGTAACCCCACGCCTCGAAATCCGTGCCGGGTCATCCGAGCTCCGAAAAATACAAGTAAATAGTCAATTTTGAGCGTTTTCGCGCGCTGAATCCAAATCCGCTGTCCGATTTGCCAAATTCCACTTCTAAAATTTCTCAAAAATTCCCGGGAAAGCAAACTTGATCCGTTTTTCATGCCGAGTCCAAATCTTGGGTCCAATATGCGCGCAAACACCTCTAACACCCAACATGGGTCTCCGGAAGCCGCAGATCCAACAGTAATCCAAACGTGGGAATTCCGGGTCCTCACATGTTATGGGTTACTTTGACTCGAGCGGGTCGCTCCCCTCGAGTGCTACTCCGGAGTAGGCGAGACCGGGTTGTTGTACCGGCGTGAGTTTGAGATGTTCTTTCGTGACTTGTTGTTGCATTTGTCCCTCTGGCTGTGCTTTTGTTGGCAGCCATGGACGCCCTACATAAGACCGCTCCTCCGGTACGTAACGGCAGTAGGTTGGCGCAGGTTTGACTGGACCCGATGAGGCAGTCAGTTGTGATTGGGTGATCAGGGAGGAGAGTTAGTTGGGGCATCATGTTCTTTCTGTTCCACTGTTGAGCATCTAGATAGAGGCATAGTAGCTGTAGAGTTAATTTTCCCAGCTTTCCTTACAGCACTGCATATGTTACTTTATGCCTCTGGTAGACTTAGTGGGCAGACCGTCGGGCTTGTTGGCGGCACCCACTGAGAACTACTGTGGGATGTAGTTCTCACACCCGTCGTGGTGTCTTCTCCCCAGGGACTTCTGCTCCGGTTCCTGCAGCTCCTGTTGCTGATCCAGCTCCTTCAGACCGAGGTAAGGGAGTCGCGAGATAGATCCCCTCCTGTCATCTTCAGTGTGTGAGTAGGTGTACCCCAGTACTTTTTTGGTGTGTGTTATGTCGAGTGACTTTTGTAGTGAGGTTTCGAGTTGTACATTTCTTTCCTGCTTTTCTGAGAGACTCTTGTGTTCTGGTGAGGTTGGTCTGTATATTTGTGAGTTGTAGTTTTATTTTATCTTTTTATTCCAGCTTTTCTCTTTCAGCTCTGATATCTGCTAGTGTAGATGTTTCTTTGCAGGTTAGTCGCTACGCCTATACGGGGCTTCCCGTATGGGCGGCGGATCTGTTGGCGAGCCGGGGCGCAGTATCGCCCCGGGGCGTGACAACCTAGAGTTCTCTGACTCTATGTTTAACACTCTATTGTCAACCTTAGGTTATTTTTTCTAAAATAATGCCACTCGTCGATCTAGGTATATCTCCTAGGTCATCATGCCACTCGTTAAACCTTAATCTAGATTTTCTCCTAATCTTACTACCAACATGTCCTGTTTCCTTATGTCACATGATTCCTAGGGTTATACCCTAACATGCTCACCATCATAATAGCTAATCCTTTTTCATGCATGCAGTTATTTTCATTTCATTCATCAAGTAGTAATTACTTCTACGCATGCATATTCATCCTATATCTTTGGCAACCAACAGTTGCACTTTTTCCTCTGTGTTCATTTACACATGCACATCAATTCCTCTAACTCTGGCAACCAACAGTTGCACCTTTCCATTTGAAACCATCTACACAGGCAATCATAAACATAATTACCTAACGCCTCTAACAGGCTACTATCATGCTTCGAATCGAAAAGCAAGGGAGCAAGGGGAGAGGTCACCCAATTTCGGCAGAATTTCCCACCTTGTGGTGTCCTCAATTGCTCGTAGACACTTGCAATTGGTCTCCGCGCGATTCCACTTGTCTCCTCGAGCTTGCACGCAAAACGGTGCACGTCCTACAACCCTGCACGCAAAACGATGCATGTCACTAAAACCCATACGTAAAAATGGTGTGCGCCACTTCAGCCGGCACGCAAAACGATGCGCGGCAACATGATCTGCACGCGAAACGTTGCACGTACCTCAAAACTGCACGCAAAACAGTGCATGTCTGACTGTAGGGTTGCACGCAAAACGGTGCATATTTTTCTTAGCCCTGTATGAAAAATGATGCAAAATATCAGAATCCACACGTAAAATGGTGCGCATTGGTCCAACCCGCACGCAAAACGGAGCACGTACCCTGTATTGGCACGCAAAACGGTGCACATTCTACGATAGGGTTGCATGCAAAACGATGCACATTTTTTCAGCCCTGTACGAAAAATAAGATGCAACGTTAGAGTCTGCGCGCAAAATGGTGCCCGTTAGTCCAACTTGCACGCAAAACGGAGCATACCTCGTATTGGCACGCAAAACGGTGCACGTTCTTTTTTCTCAACTTTGCACGCAAAACGGTGCACATTTTCCGAGCCTGTGTCCAAAACTGCGCATCTTTGTCAAATCCGCACGCAAAACGGTGCATGTCTCCCACATACGGCACGCAAAACGAGGCGCGTCCAAAACGCCCGTGAAATTCGCGCAGTAAAACGGCACAGAAAAGTTGGGTCCCTAACATGCACGTGGGCATGGGGTCAAATCCAAAGTTCAAAAGGAAATCATAAAACTGTGCCAAAAATACCACGAAAATGACAAATGGGGCCTATCTCGACAATGCCGTGATGTCCCACGCTTCCATTCATCTCTTTGGAACACCCTGCGCGCTCCACGGAGTCCACGGCGCGCTCGTGCGCCCCCAAAAACCCCGGGCGAAATCGCCCGGTTCGCCTCCTCGTACGCTCGGGTGAAGCC
Organism: Tillandsia leiboldiana; assembly: GCA_029204045.2. Taxonomy (NCBI): domain Eukaryota; kingdom Viridiplantae; phylum Streptophyta; class Magnoliopsida; order Poales; family Bromeliaceae; genus Tillandsia; species Tillandsia leiboldiana. Next base: position 52,242,856 of record CM055062.1, on the reverse strand, counting down.
AAAACGGAGAAAAGGAGGAAAATGGGGCAATTCGGGCCTAAATAGGCCATTTCCGGACTTTCGGGCGCACCCTTTCGGGCGCCCGAAAACTTTCGGGTGGCTACAGTAACTGGCCCGCCGCGGTCCACGCGTCCATGCTGCGCCAGTTGGGCGCCACGTCAGCACCGCTCGGCCAACGATGAGGCGACACGTGGCCCTGGACCCGTGCACCGCGACCAACGAACCGCGGCGGCCAATGGGAGGCCGCCACGTGGACCGCACTACCTCCCCGCGCTGACACCGGCCGCAGCGTCGCGTCGCGTCAGCGCGTCGCGTCGCGCTGACCGACGAATGGGAGGCCGACACGTGGCCTCCCCCGCTGACACTGCTACAGTGCCGCCGCGCCTTCCCGGCGCACGCCTGCCGCCCTCGGTCAGGGCGTCCAATGGGGAGACGCCACGTGGCGCCCCCCACCTACCACGCGCCTCGGGCCGCGTGCCACAGCGCGCCGTGCGCGAAAACTTACCTCGGGATTCGTGCCCGTGCCTCGGGATTCGCGCCCGCTGCCTCGGGATCCGTGCCAACTGCCTCGGGATCCGTGCCACCGCCTCGGGGTCCGTGCCAACCGTAAAATTTCGCGCACGCTACAGTAATTTCCGGGCGCACCTCATTCGGACCGGGCTGCTACAGTGAACCGGGTTCGCTACAGTGCAGCCCGGTTCGCTGCAGCCCCTAAAACCGGGTTGCTACAGTACTTTCCGGGCGCCCGGAACTCATTTTCGGGCGCCCGAAACTTGGGCCCAAGCCCAGTTTCGCCCGTTTTCGTCCGTTCTTGCCCGTTTCTCGCCCGTTTTCGCTCAAATTTGACGGGCAGCCACAGTTTAACTTAATTTACCTCCTGGTACTTAAACTTTTCAGTTTGGACCCTCTCTGGGTTGCCAAAAGTCTCACTGTATTTAATTTCGCTGGCGGAGCCCGTTCTCTCTATCCGGGTGTCCGATCAACGCGAAACTTTTACTGTGGCCATAAAACACATTTACGGAGCTCCCGTAATTTTCTCGGAATTTTCCGAGACTGTGAATTTTCCACTTACAATCTGGGCCCACTTTCTCACATAAGATTCTAGATATCTTATTTTAATCCCGATTTGGGCCCAATTCATTTCCAGGTCATCCTTTACCTCTATAAATTCAATAAAATAGTATTTCATACCATTTTATTTACATTTATTTATTTATAAAAATTCCGGTTCACTACATAATCGGCACTACTGGAGCCGTCTCTATCAGAGTTGTATGGGCAACTCGCCCACATAATGAGGTCTCTCGAAAGGAAAGTCCTAGCTTGGGACACCAATGTGGTGGCCTCAGACGAGAATTTCGCTCGTTTCGCACAATTTCTCGCCCGAAATGAGCCAGGCCACACCCACAGCCACAGCCGACACAGCCAAACACGAGGGCACCGGCGATGGCAGCGATACTACCGCAAGACATTAGGCAGCCGACAACATCCTGCCAAGCAGTTCAACTGTTGGGGGCAGGACAGCCGCTAACGGCCCCTGTCTCGGTAGAGTGCGGGCCGATGCGTGTGAGTGTCGGCCCCCGATAGGAAGCCGAGGGGGTTCCACCCATTTCACCCCTCTCCCCTCCCGGCTCAACAGGACCACAGGGAGGACGAATCGGCCAGGGGGCAAGTTCCGAATGAAGGGCCCGCCCAAGACCGAGTGGGTCAGGTGACTCCATTATTTGAAAAGCTGGTATTATCGGCGGTCATAATGGCCCTAGCAGCAACCGCCCAGCCGTACATCCAGGAATGGGATGTGTTCGGCGCAAAGGCTAGATCTGCTATACGGTCGATTTTCGAACTACCACGTCCCGCGGATACGAATGTGGCACCCCTATATTCGGCTGATTGGAAAAGGCTGATATTTGATAAGTTCTCGGGGGTAGTGATCGAGGATACAGGCAGATATAGTGACCGTTAGGGCTCTGGCCATTGGCGTTAAGTTCGACCGACACCGAATCGGCCGAGGGAGTTGGCTTGTGAAGCCACGATCAAAAATAAAAGGAAAAGTTATAAATAAATATGTAACAGTCCGAAATGTCGATGTTATAGTTGTAATGAAGTGTCTAAAAAAGGAAAAAAAATACGCGAAAGTAAGAGCAAGCCAAATCAACTAAACATCAAGTTTTGGAGTTACTGCCACTCGGCGTCAATAAGCTCTTGCGATTGGTGGGCAGTCTTCCTCCGGTGCTTCATCTCTGGATGCAGGCTTAGGAAATCTCGGAGCTCACGGTGAAAAGAGGCACTGTGGTTGGTCTCCGATTGCAAATGAGTCTCAGCCCCTTCCACTGCCGCTTGATCGGCAGCCAAATCTCGTTTAAGGCTAGCGAGGCGTAGCTCCGTCTCGGCAATCTCCTTCTCGATCGAGGCTAAATGCCGACTGATCTTGGTCAAGTTTTCCATGCATTCACCCAGGGGAACTACTTGGGATATGGAAAACTTCCGATGGTGTTTGACCATGCTAAGGTGAGCCCCGACTACCTCAAGCTCTTGAATGACTGCCCCTTGATGAGAAATAAATTAATCTAGCCCGGAAGATAAAGAAAAGACGTAGCATCGTGCTCGTGGGGGAAGAATGGAGCAATAAGAAGTGGACGTAAGGAAATGAAGGACTTTTTTGAGCCGCTAAAGCCTCTCAGGGGACCGCAGAAGCGCTTGAAGGCCCTCTGAACAAAGGTCAAAGGCCTCCCGAACTGGCTGGATAGGGTCTTTTGCTTTAGAAGGCGTAACCCCTCCATCATCTGAAGAAGGACTGAGAGTGAGAAGCTCCGATAGAGAGGGTGACGCGTCTTCCGAGTCTTGGAAGGCCGAGCATGAAGGCAAGCCCGAGGCTGCCCACGAAGAGGTTAAAGGCTCGGTGGTGGGGACGCTGAGGCCCTTGCGGCCACTCCTTTCTCGCTTCCAGAGTTGTATCCTTCTGCTTCTTCTTTTCCTTCTTCGCTATCCCCTTCTCTTTCTTTGTCATCCACCTTTTTGTTTTCGCGCGCATCTTTAGTCGCCACCGGCTCCTGGACCTCCAAGGGCATGTCAACAGGCAAGGCATGAGGGAAATTTGGTTGAGACTCGATTCCCGCTGCCAGAAGTGGCATGAGTGGTGTAATCCATCGAGAGGCAACGGTGGACCCCGTCCGAGGAGATGTTTCAGCCGGAACGGGCGCAAAAAGGCATCCACGGCTAATTTTAGCCGGCCGTGGTGCGGTGGTCGGTTCGGCTGGACGCTTGGCCGAATGACGGCGCAACTGCAAAAAAGAAAAGAAACATAAGCTAACCGGACAGTTGGAGAACGGTTAGAAGATAAGAGAACGAATGAGAATACCTGAAGAGGTTCCTCAAAAGGAGAAGCCTCATCTTCAGAAAGAGGAGGCAAGTAAGTTGTCAGCGGCTCCAAGATAGCTAAGGTGTCCGTCGGCTGCCCAATAGCCGACACTCTTCGATTAGAGCTCCCGGCTATCGGCTCACCCCCGGTCAAAGACAAGGCAGCCGTAGTATGCCTGGAGGAGCACCTAACTGGAGGAGAGCTCCGAGCTTGTCGCCTGATCAGACGATGTGTCACACCCCGGGGTTGAAACTGCGACCCGGGCTCGCCAACAGATCCGCCGCCCATACGGGAAGTCCCGCATAGACGAAATGTCTAATCTGCAAAAGATAATACTAACAACTATATAGATATCAGAGCTGAAAAGTGAACTACTGAAATATAAAGTGAACTACTGAAATATAAAAATACAACTCCAAATAGTACAAATCTGATCCTCACAATACATAAGTCTCTCAAAATAAAACTCTCAAAAGTAAAGTATACAATAATCCAACAGACTGTACTAAAAAGCTCTAAAAAAATGGGTACATCTACACTCCAAGGACGGGTAGCAAACTAGCTTGCGACTCCCTTACCTCGATCTGAAGAAGTAGCAACTAGAATAGCAGGAACCGGGGTAGAAGCCTCTGGAAAATGGTCACCAATAGAGGTGTGAGAACTACATCCAACAGTAGTTCTCAGTGGGTACCGTCTCCAAGATCAATGGTCTGCCCACTAAGTGTGGCTACTATGCTATCAATAGCACCAAGCACTTAGTGCTATCAAGTTTTCCACCGTTAAATCTATTCCTTTGATTATTTTTACCCCTTAAATCATACTATTTTTTCAACCACCTACTAAACCCTAAGGGCCCACTATCATCCTAGCCACACATTCCTTAATCCAATAACTAAAACCTGATAGTTCCACTGACTATGTACTATTAATAATTTAATAGCGTAGTAATATATATATATATATATATATATATATATATATATAGAGAGAGAGAGAGAGAGAGAGAGAAAGAGAGAGAGTAGAAACTAGAGTTTATATACTTTTAAAAATACAAGCTCATTCATGCTTATAAATTTTTTACCATAAAATTATTATTGGGATCCATGTTGTTGTTAAGATATTTAAGGAGAAAGAAAGAAAGTATAATTGTACAAATTCCAATACAAATCGTATAATAAAAAATTTACCAGCATAGATAAGATTGTGCTTTTGAAAGTATATAAGTTCTACTTTATATTTGTATATATAGTAGAGCTTATATACTTTCAAAAGTACAAACTAATCTATGTAAATTATTTACCATAAAATTTGTATTGAAATTTGTACAATTGTACTTTCTCTCTCTCCCTCCTTAATTGCCTTCACAATAATAAGGATCTCAATACAAATTTATATATATATATATATATATATATATATATATATATATATATATATATATATATATATATATATATATATATATATATATATATATATATATATTGTCACGCCCCGGGGTCGAAACTGCGACCCGAGCCCGCCAACAGATCCGCCGCCCATACGGAAAGTCCCGTATAGACGAAGCGTCTAATCTGCAAAAAGAAGGACACTACAGCTATATAGATATCCGAGCTGAAAAATAGACTACTGAAATAAAATAATACAACTCCAAAAGTACAAGTCTGAACCTCACTATAAAAGTCTCTCAAAAATAACTTACAATAATAATAATCCAGCATACTGTACTACTAAGCTCCAAAAGAGGTACAGCTATACTCCAAGGACAGGTAGGGAACTAGCTCGCGACTCCCTCACGTCGATCAGCAACAGAAGGGTTAGCAACTGGAGCAGCAGGAACTGGAAAAATGGGTCCCTAGGAAAAGTCACCACGGCGGGTGTGAGAACTACATCCCACAGTAGTTCTCAGTGGGTACTGCCACCAAGCTCGACGGTCTGCCCACTAAGTCTACTAGAGGTATAAGATAACAGGAAAACTATAATAATGAAAAGATAAGCTGGAAAGAGTCTACAGATATCATGTCTCTATCTGCAATGGTCAAAGAGTGATACAGATGAAAATGATGCATCGACTCTAACCCAAATACTCAATCAACACAATCACAGTGACTGCCACATGGGGTCCAGTCAAACCTGCACCCACCCACTGCTACACATCCACAAAAGGACAGGACTTACGTAGGGCGTCCGTGACTGCCAAAACTGGCCCAGCCAGAGCAACTGCGTCGACAAGTCGCGATAGCAAAGTAACAGGCCCAGCTCCGGAGCGGCACTCGAGGGGCGCGGCCCCACCGAGGAAAGTATCCGCGCATCTCTGTCGAGCTCAATATGGCTCATGCAGGCTATAATCCAAATTCACGATCAATCAGATCGACAATGTCCAACTCACAATACTAACCCACTGGCTGGAAGTACTCAACAGCCGGGACCGTCGTCAACCCAACGGGTCCCAAAACAGGACATCCAACTAACAGACGAGAAAGAACCAACCGACACAGTAAGGGTCCGAGAATCCTGAAAGGTCGGTGTCTAGAATCCCAATCAAACAAGAACAGACTCCAGACTCAACCTTTCGAAGTTCTCGACCCCTTACAGTTCGGGAAAACAACTCCCTTGGTAAAACATGCGAAAGAAACCAACCAGGGTCCAAAAGTTCCGGGAGACCAACACCTACAACCCTATCAAACAAGAACAGGTTCCAGGTACAGCCCCCGTAGCTTTCGTCCCGAAATAAGGGAACGACCCCTAGAACCCAGGTCACCCAAACTCTCTCGGGTGAGGAAGTTTGTAATAAAAGATGGCAGTTAGTACTGAAAACTATTTTAATCTGAGAAACCCAATTTAATATATTTTAGTTCTTTAATAAAATCAATTTAAATAAGTTTTATTTTCCAAACCCCAAAGGGCTATTGCCTTCACCCAAATCAAACAAGAACAGGCTCCGGCGACCCCTCGAAGTTTGGAAGGAAAAATATTAGTTTATAGAAATTATATGTGTCCAAAAACAGTCTGGGTTCTAGATCCTGCTATCACTAGTATACCCCTGTCACTAATGTCACGCCCCGGGTGCAAACCAGGACCCGGGCCCGTCTACAGATCCGCCGTGCACACGGGATTTTCCCGCGTACACGAAGCACTGGTAAGCTGCTCAGACATAATATAACAATAAAAGAGCATAAATCAGAGCTGAACTAAATATAATAATCCCAGACTGATAAGGTACAAGCTGTAATAAATACAATAATCTCCCAGCTCACCAAAATAATACACCCAGCTGGCCAGAGCCAGACCCAAAATAAAAGTGCTACAGTCTGAGATAAAAAGGGGGGGTACAGTATAAGTCCAGCTACTCTCACAGTCGGGGCAGCCGATCTAGCTAGTCCGCAATCCTCTTACCTCGATCCGCTGCCGATGGCCCAGCAGCTCCCGCAGACGACTCTGCAAAACATGAGAGAAGAAAGAGAGAAACAACGACGGGGGTGAGAACTACCAGATAAACCAGTAGCCTCCCCTAGTGGGTAAAACCTCAACTCTGACGCACCCACTAGGACTACTAGAGGCAAAAAGGGGAAGGTGAAGTGGTAAGGTAAGTAAGGTACTGAAATAGGGAAACAACCACTACTATGCCTCTAAATGCAAAACTGTATGCATGCATCAGGAAACAGTATCTGATCAAATAAACCCAATCTAGTCACCAGTAACAACTGGTACTGTCTGCTCAGCGGAATCTGCACACATGGCTCGAAACCGCGGGATCGGCCCGCACGGCTCGCATCCCAAAATAAGTATCAGACCGGCACACATGGCTGGGTCCGAAAAGAAAGCCCACCTCCGGAGTGGCACTCGAGGGGAGCGACCCACACGAGTAAAGTATCTCTGTCATCAGTATCACCAGTATCTCTGTAGAACATGTCTCACAAGTATCACAATATAGCAGGACTGGATCATGACTATGATCAAAGTGGGAAAACTCCATCCACTAAAGAAAAACCCAAACCCCAACTGATGCAAAAATAAACCAGACTCAACCCCGATCTGATGCAAGGATAAACATTTGGTCGACCGCCTACTGTCCGCGGTCACCGCAATACCCCACAAATCCACAATCTAATGCAATCTCGACTACACTATCCCAAACCCCTGCTCATACCTGAGCAACAAGCATCTGGATGCAAAGGTCAACAATGAAACATGTTCAAATCCCAATACGATAGTGTAGCAATAAATAGTGGCCTCACTAGATGTTCAGTCATGCATGCAAGCTGTAAAATAAGGTCAAAGATTTAAAAAAGATTGATTTACTGAATAAAAGTCATTTACATGCGAGATTATAGCCTTTGTCTCAATCACAGTGCCCCAATATAAGTCATCATATAATCTGTGGGGTCATATTAATTTTTAGGAGAGTTCGTCCCATTAATTGTCACGTTAGTTCGTCCCAATTGTCATATTAGTTTATCCCAATGGTTCTCATCAATTGTCATATTAGTTTGTCCCAATAGTTCTCATCAATTGTCATATTAGTTTGTCCTGTTAGTTTGTCCCAAGGGTTCTCATCAATTGTCATATTAGTTTGTCCCAATAGTTCTCATCAATTGTCATATTAGTTTGTCCTGTTAGTTTGTCCTGTTAGTTTGTCCCAAGGGTTCTCATCAATTGATTTTTAGGGGATTTCTAGTAATCCCAGTGAGCTTGTCAAAAATGAGGTAAGCAACAACCGCCCACCTCCGCAGCTCAAACTACACCCAGAAAGTCTCCTAGCTGTTCACAGTCCTCAAACCCTGCAAATCAGAGCACAGTTGTTCAATATAATTCCCCAAAAGTACAATATTTGCTGTTTTTCAAACAATACGAGAAAAGAGTAGTTTTTCACCTCTAAACAGTGCTCAGGAAAATCCAGAAAAATTACGGTTGCGTTCCTTGTGAAGAGTAGATCAAAATCGACTCTTAAAACGCCTCGATCAGATGCTCCTACGCCGAGATAAAAATCGGAGAAGTTGGTGCTGTCCAGAAATTACCACAGTAAAAAGGGGGGTCAAAGAAGACTCAGGAATCGTGCCAAAAGTACGAAGCGGAGCAAAATGATCAACACGGAAATCGAAGCCCTACCTCTTACGGTCGTGCTGTCGCAAAAATCGTCCAAAAATTCCTCCTGGTTAGCCCGCAGGGATTTTTTGACTGAACTGCGACGGGAAATGGGCCGAAAAAGAGAACCGTCGCAGTGCGCCGCGTCGCAGATAGCTCACTAACTGTAACTCCAGAAATTCTGGAATTTTGAAGAGAGAGAGAAGAGAGAGAGAGGAACAACTTTTGTAGAGGGCTCAAACTGAGATTCTCTCTCTAGAGCTCGGATTTCGAGGTGGGGAATGAGAGGGGTGAGAACCTATTTATAGTGGGCCAAAGCATCTTGGGCTCCACCCGGGATCCAGATTCCGAACAGGAAACACCAAAATTGGCCAACCAGAATGTGCCACGTGTCCACAAAAACAGGAAACAGCCTGTGCAAGTCCAATCAAAATCTGCCACGTGTCCACGTGGTGCACGTGCCTGGCCCGCGCTCCGGGTTTTCCGGATCCTGTCAGCCAATAGGGGAGCGCCACGTGTCACCCTCCCAAAGCCGGCCAACCAATGGGGAAGCGCCACGTGGCAAGGGGGGTCTTCGCTGCTCCTGGTGCACGCCAGGCCCATGGACCGCGCACCAGCGCCCCCTGCCCGCGCCTGCCCGCGCCGCGCGCCGCCGCCCTCTGCCGCTGTGCCGCCGCTGCGCCGCTGCCCGCCGCCGTGCGCCGCCGCTCGCCGCTCGCCGGAACAGTAATTCCGGCAACCGGAGTTACTGTTCCGGCATGAACAGTACCCATGTGCCAAAAAAATAAAGGAAATATACCATTTTGACCGTTTTCGCGCGCTGAATCCAAATCCGCTGTCTATTTCGCCAAATTCTCATCCGAAATTTTGCCGAAAGCTCCCGAAAAATCCCATTTGCTCCGATTTTCGTGCCGAGTCTATTTTAAATGTCCAATTTCGTTTCTACAAGCTCTGTTTCACTGAATAAGCTCCCTACAGTCACTATTTAATGTTGCACAGTTCCTGCGGGAGTCCGAATCATCACAACTAACATAGTGACGACAAAGAAAACAGCGAAGTACGATAACCCAGGACCACCGTTTACCCAACGGCTCCCGCCACAGATACAAGACTAGCTTCATCTACCCGACTCCACTCGGCCCCCAAGCACGAGTGTAACATGCATCCCACACTAAGAGAAATTCCGACCACTCAGCCCACTACCCGGGCGAGGAAAACACTATGTCCAGGAATAGAATGTACAGTGTGGATGTCTAAAGCAAAAATGAACCTAGTCCAAGTGAGGGTTTTCTACTGGTCTGGTTATACATGCAACATATGACAGGGTGCTAGGTCAAGTCCAATATTAACATTTAATCAACACAGATAGGAAGTAATAATCAACATGATCAGAATCACTACACTAGAAAATCCTATATGATACAACATGCTTTCTAATACTGCTCACATAATGCATGCTCACTAATAATATTGAGTTAGAGAACCGTCCACCGGTTTTGGAGACGAAGCAATCCACCTGAAGCGCGCGTCAAACCAAGATCCAAAAAGGTTGAAACTGAACGGAAACAATCCTCGGATTCCCACGATTCCAACAGGTCCAAAAACACCCAAAAATACCTCCTGGGTACAAAGATATGGTCCAAACATCGCGATAAGAAACATATCCCACAATCACACACTGCTGTAACAATCAGTCCAGAAAATGCAAAAATACCACCTGAGAGATAATCTTCAAAAATTCCAATAAAAATACAACGGCGATCCTCATGAAGAGTAGATGTCAATCGAGTCCTCACATGTCGAAATCCGATACCCGAACGCAGAGATAAAGATCCGACAAGCCTCCGCTGTCTAGAAAAACCACCAGCAACAAAGGGGTTCAAAGATGCCTCGTAAACCATGCCAAGAACTCAGAATCATGCCAAGAACTCAGAATGAAGTAAGGTGATCAACACAGAAATCGAAGGCCTACCTCTCGTGAAACCAACGCCATGAAAATCGTCCAAAAATTCTATCGGGGTAGCCTTGTGGACCTCGTGGACCGAAACGCGACGAAAATAGGCCATCGAAGAAGAAACGTCGCACTGCGCCGAATCGCCGAAGCCGTCGATGTCGCGCCCTCCAAAAATTCCGAAACTCCTTCACAAGATGCAGCACAAGATGAGGAACAAACTTGCAATAGGGCTCAGTCGCAGAAGGTCTCGGGCAAATGGGCTAAAGGCCCAAGAAACCGGCCTATTTATAGGCCTCCACCAAAAAACCACAAAAATCCAAGTTTTTTGGGTTTTCGGGCCCAAATTTCGGGCGCCTGGGGGATTCGGGCGGCTACAGTGCCCGAATCCCACGCCCCGGCCCGGCCCGCGACGAGAGCCCGAAACCACCTGGCCCCGACACGTGTCCTGAACAGCGGACAGCGTGTGCGGGGCCAGTCGGACGCCGCCACGTGGCCTGACCAGGTCAACGGAGCAGGTGGCCGCTGCGAATCATCGGGCGATACGTGGCGCCCGTACACCTGCCCGGCGTGCCCGCACGTCGCTGCACCTGCCCCGCTACCCACTCCCCGCTTTGCGTGCGCCCGCGCACGTGGACCAGCCAACCCGGGGCCACCACATGGCCCGCCCTGGTTCACTGCACCCGCCGCGCGCGCCCGTGGACCGCGCCGCATGAGCCCGCCTACCAAGAGCCGCCACGTGTCCCCCGCATCTGGTCCACCGCACCCGCGCCAATTCCATGGACCGCGCCGCGTGCGCCGGCCAATCAGAGGCCGCCACGTGGCACAAGGCCGGTCCACGGCTTCCCCCATGCACCAAAATGCGTAGAAAACTTTCGGAAGTCTTTTTTGGGCATCCGGACTCCGAAAAAGACAAATAAATAGCCAATTTTCAGCGTTTTTCCGTGCTAAATCCAAATCCGGTCTCGGATTAACCTGAAACCCTTTCTAAAATTCGGCGAAAGCAGCCGAATGACAGGCTTGATCCAGAAACCTCACTGAGTCCGTCCAACGCGTCCATTTGACGCGTTGCGGGTCCGACACACCACTAATAGGTATTTCACTGCATAGGTCATAGAGAAAGCTGCACGGGGATCGGGGTCACCACATATATAGTAGTAGTATAGCTTATATACTTTCAAAAACACAAGACTAACTATACTTGTAAATTTTTTACCATTTGATTTGTATTGAAGTTTGCGCTATTGTATTTTATTTTCTCTCCCTTTAGTTGACTTTACAATTATACAAATCTCAATACAAATTTAATAATAAAAAATTTACAAGTATAGTTAGATTTGTACTTTTAAAAGTATGTAAGCTCTACTCTATATATATAATATAAATTATACAAATTATATAAATATAAAATATATATATTCAAACTGTTATCTAGCCGAACACGAGTCGAACACGAATAAACTGACCCCAACTCGTGTTCGAATTATTTATTAAACGAATTAAAAAATTTAATTCATATTTAACTCATTAACCAAATAAGTGATTCAATTTTGAACTTATTTTAAGCCGAACACGAGCCGCGGATCAGCGAGTGGAATTACCATCCTTGTACTACGATCACAACACCGCAGCTTTAATTAAGTCACGCTCTAATTAATTAAGAAACCTTCAAAGTGTACGATCAAGTTGCTGTTGTGATCTCGTGTCCGTGCATTAGAGAGAAAGAGTCATTGACGAAAGACAAAGCAGAGCTGTAAATTTCTTCCGGACGGACGCGATTTTGGGTTTCTTGGCAGACGTTCCGTGTATTAGCTGCTTCATATTTTTGCAGAGAAATTATTTTTGTACTTCGTATTTGACATTAATAAAATTTTTATTTTATTTTTATTTATAAATATAGATCGGTGATTAAATCATATAAATTTTGATATTTGTTTTTTTATATTGTTTTTTTAATCTAGTTTTTGTGATCTTTTCGTTTTAATAAAAAAAAATAATAATCTTTTCACTATGGCAATTGAATGTCTTGATTATATGGTAAAATATTTATTTTATGAGTAATACTATATATATTTTTATTTTTAGGATGGAATGTAATTTATTAGTAATTTTAAAATGATTAATAAAATTTATTTTATTATAAAATAAATAAAATGTACATCGTGCATTCCATTTAAAATATATAAAAAGTTTTTTTCTTTTAATTCTTAGGTGTTCAATTATTAGATGTTGATTTCTTTCTTCTAAATAATAAAGTATGGAAGCAAATATCTATCTATATTTATTATCCGAAGCTGTTTGTTTGAGGGAATGTGAAATTTAGGTTGAAGTATATAGGCTTTCAAAGGAGCTTGAGTTCAAGTTAAAAATTATTTTTCTTTCACTATTTGCTTGTATTATCTGAAGTTTTTTTATTCTGTAATTTGTTTGGCAAAAAATAAATAACATAAAAATTAAAGTTATATATAATTGATAAATATTTTATTTTATTGTTTTCATTTTTTGTCCTGATTGACTTCGATATGAATAGGTCAAAATCAATTTTGCTATTTTAAAAAATTTGAATTTTGAAGGTACGAACCAAACAAGAGAAGTGAATATTTATAGTCAAAAATTATTTTACACATCTCCACTTTCCGTAAAACAAATAGACAGAGAATCAGTATATTTACACACGAGGTGGTTTTCTTTGTAGCAGTGGCACCACGTCACTACGTCTCAAGCCAATCAAATCTCTTCTTTTGAAAAAAATAAAAATTATAATAATTTTTTAAAAATAACTACGTTATGCTATCAATAGCATAAAGTTATTGGTGTTATTAACTTTTTTGTATCAACCATCCCTAGTGTAAGTGGCAAATTAAGGGCTTGGTGGTTGATATTCGAGACCCGAGTTCGAAGCCTAGTTGCTTCACATTTCGACTTAAGTTTATTTCAAAAATAAACGAAACGGATAGTATTCTTCCAGCTAAGTTGGAAGAATAGTATAATCTAAATAATGAAAATGATAAAAAAGATAGATCTAATGACGAAAAATTTGATAGTACCAAATATTTGGTGCTATCGATAACATAATAACCGAAATACCATGATGGGATAGGTAAATTCAAGTAGCAAATTTAATTGGTTTGAGCCATAAATAATGTGGTGCTAATACCAAATTTAGAAAAAAAAATTATATACTATATATTTATTGGTTATTTTTAGGGAACAAATTGTTGCCTACACCGATGATCTGTATTTTTATACACTATATATTTTTTAACTATTTTTTATTATGTATTTTAATTTTGCCATCTATTAAATTATAAAATTTAGAATTTAGCATTACATGTATAATATGAAAGAAGAAATGATAAATTTATAGTGGATAGGGTGAAAATGGGTAGAATATTATCTAAAAATATTTACATCTATATTTGATATTATTTATGGTCAAATAGAAAAATATTTGAATCTAGTTGATAGTTGAATATGAATACAAATATTCAAAAATTTTAATAGTATTATAATTTTATATTAAAAAATTATATTACACTATTACATTCCAATATTTTATTTTTCTTGATTCTCTAATTCCAATAATGAGATATTTAATATTTTATTTTTCTTGATTCTCTAATTCCAATAATGCGATATTTATATATGCGGTAGGTTACTGTACATTCAAAAATATGAAGATTTTTATATTTATAAATTATTTTTAATAACGAAACATCCAATTTAATAATTAATTATATTAGTCTTTCTTGATTCTCTAATTCCAATAATGCGATATTTATATATGCGGTAGGTTACTGTATATTCAAAAATATGAAGATTTTTATATTTATAAATTATTTTTAATAACGAAACATCCAATTTAATAATTAATTATATTAGTCTGATATATACTGTTGAAATTATTTAGAAACTAAATTTTATATATTTTTTATATTGTTTACCTACAAAACAGTAGCCTCAAAATAAACTGCTAAATAAAATTTTTTTAAAAATTAATAATAAAATATTTAAATATTAAATTAAAAGTATTAATTTTACTCTTAATAGTAAGTAAAATTTGCTATTAAAATTTGACCTAAATTAGATAGCTCTTATATATTATTGATATTATATGTACTGTTGATTGTTTGATTGCTAATATATTTGGGGAGACTTTGCTATACTCAATGGTTTTTTTTTTTTTTTTGAGATAAAGACGGCGTAGGGCTGTTTGTTTCGATAAAAGTGGAGAGGAGTAAAGTTGTTAACGGCAGGAGTAAAGTTGTTAACGGCAGTAAACAACCATTTTTACTGTTTGGTTCATCGTAATAAAGATAAGATCGAAACTCAAATTATCTAAAAAAGCGTAATTGATGTGGGCCAAAATTAATTATGGCAAAACGAGATGAAATAATAATAATAAAATAAAACAAATTATAAGGCTAGATATATTTAAATATATTTAATTATGTTACTAATTACTTTTTTACTCAGTTTACATCTTTAAAATATAATAAAAATTAATTTTTTAAATTTTAGTATTTTTTTCATTAAGTTTGTACATTTTCAATATAATAAAAATTCATTAGTTGAGTATTAATATTTTTTTACTCTATAATTTTATTGTTATATTATTATAATTTATGTATAACAAAATTTACTTTAGTTATTTAATATTACATTTGTTAATTATATATATAATTATATTATTTTTTTATTATATTATAATTTATTATTTATTAAGTTATTTATTATTTATGTATAAATTATAATTTTTATATTATTTACTTTCTGCTTATAAAAAAGAAATTTCAGTCCTATAATTATGAAAACAAATAGCGGGGCAGATAATTTTTACCTACACTTTATTTTTACCCGAAGTTTATTTTTGGTGAAACAAATATGCCCTTAATTGTTATTTATCCAGAGAATTTGATTAGTTTTTGTGGGAAAATAAGATGTATGGTTAATACATGTTTTAAAAAAATAAGGTAGTTTTTTGTTTTTTGTAAAATTTATTTTATTATGATTTTTATGTAAAATTATTATAAGTTTTATAAAGAAACTTGCATTTATATGTATTAAATCTTAGATTTATTCAATAAAATATAAATACATATAATAATTTTAGAGCTATGCTACATGTACATTTCATTTGGTGTGTGCATCCTACACCTAGCCCTTCCTAAGATGGACATTCATCCACTCGTCACTTCGAAGTGACGAGTGGAATTCACCCCATCCTAGAATGGGTGGGGTGTAAGATGTACACCTCAAATAAGGTGTACATTTAGTTTTTTCCATAATTTTAACATGAGGTTATAATTTTAGCTGCATATTTACAGGTACTAATTTATATTTATATGTGCATTTTAGTAATATTATTATTCGAATGATATTTAGTTCTAAAAAAATATTCAGTTGTATTTGACTCGATTAAATTATTTTTTACGGATATTATAATAAATATTAACTATCACGTCCCGAGTTTTGAAAAGCAGGCTAAATTTTTTTTTTTTGAAATCAGAGTTTAAATCATTTCAGGCGTGAACAGATCGCCACATGTATGGTAAATTTTCTGTCCAATTGGACAGAACCTTTCCTATACATGCACGGCTAAGCACTTACAGTCAATACCAGAGTAGTCTAAACTACGCATACATCATTAATTATTTTATAATATTTTAAACATAATGCGGAAGATAAAATATACTGGTGACATAAGGGTCGGTACTATCGCAACAGCCTCACCAACGTGTCCCGACATCCCAGCACCCGAACGACCTGAAAAATAGTCACCCAGGGGGTGTGAGATACATCGACAGTGTATCCCAGTAGGCACGACGAGCCGAGAAATAACTAATCGTACCTACTGGATACAATAATCTGCGGATAGTAAATAGATCTATAGGTAAAGCTGAATAATCAATAAAAGACCAAAGATATGTCAAAGATATATCTGAGCAGATATGGGTACAGAATGAATCAGTAAAGCATGCTAGAACACGGAAATATAAACCATGCATCAATAATGAAAAGCAAGTACCCAATCGATGCCACTATTGGTCACGGGGACCTCAGGCGAAGATATCAAAGCAGAACCAACCACAACTATACTGGATTCCACCTAGCCGAGCTGAACAACAACCCCATACTATTGATATAGCCGAGAGGATCCTCGTACCTAACGGTACAGCCGAGAGTTTCCTCATATCGGTACAGCCGAGGGGCTCCCCGTACCCATACAGCAAGAGGGGATTGCTCACGGGTCAACCAGACCTTTTACCGGTAAAGAACGCAATGTGGGTGATCAATCCCACAGCGTACGCGAGTGAACAGCAGGTGCACAACCATCATAATACGAATGCTCAAGCTCACGGTGTGAGGACCCGGATCCCCGCGTTGAGTTTTCTGGTTGTTTGGCAGCTTTTGGTGGCCTGCGTGGTGTCCCGTTGGAGTTAGTGCGCAATTTGGACACAAGGGATGAACTTCGGGCTCAAAAAGGGATCACATGGGTAATTGGAGGACCCGTCGAGTGTTTAGTAGTGGTTTCGCGCGACTCGGATGTCAAATTTGGACTCAGGGCAAAGTTTGGATAAAAGATCACCTCTCCGGATGCTTTCGGCAATTTTTAGAGTTGGAATTTGGCAAAATGGACATCGGATTTGGATTCAGCGCGTGAAAACGATGAAAATGGACTATTTACTTGGATTTTTCGGAGCCCGGACGTCGCGCACGGATTTTAAGGCGGCTTGGTACTGTTCCGGCGGCCGGCGAGCAGCGGCGGCGGCGGCGGGCAGCGGCGGCGGCGGCGGGCAGCGGCGGCGGCGGCGGGCAGCGGCGGCGGCGGCGGGCAGCGGCGGAGCGGGCTCGGGCAGGCGGCGGAGCAACCGCGGGCAGGCGCGCGGGCGCGGGCAGGCGCTCGGGCAGGCGCGCGGGCGCGTGGGCAGGTGCGCGGTCCACCGCTGAGGCGTGCACCCGGGGCGGGACACGTGGCGGCTCCTGGTTGGCCGGCGCAGCAGGCGCGGTCCACGGAAAAAGTCGCGGGTGTACGGTGGACCGGTGGGTGACACGTGGCGGTGTGTGGTTGGCGCGGTGTTGTGCGCTCGGTCCACGGAACCGCTGCACCGGCCTCGGGGCGCGTGCCTGGCAGGGTGCGTAGGCGGTGCTCGAGCGCGCACGTGGGCGTGCCAGGCGCGCGTTGACCCGGTTGCTTGCCACGTGTCGTCGTCTGGGTGGGCCACGTGGCGCGAGCTGGGTGGACAGCGCCGCCGTGCGCTGTTTGGCGGGCTACGTGGAGGCCCGAGAGGGATTCGGGCGCGCACAGTGTTGGGCCGGGCCCAACACTGTAGCGGCCCGAATTTTCCGGGCGCCCGGTTCTGGGGACACAGATGTTTTTTTTGGATTTGTTTTCTGGGCCTATTTAAGCGATCCGAGCCTTCTTCCTATCCCTTTTTCCGCCATTTCTGAGCCTCCCCTCGCCGCGGCGCCTTCAGCGACTTTTTTCCTCGCGCAGTGCTGCATCCATCTGCAGAGTTCGGAGATTTTACGTGGCACGCATCCCGAGGTTTCCTTTTTTACGGCGCGGCGTGACGCTCGTCCATTTGTGTTCCCCTTCGTCGCGTTTCGATGCGCGAGCTCCCCCGGCCTACTCCGACCACCTTTTCGAACGATTTCTTTGCCGCTGGATCCGTGACGGACAGAGCTACAATCTAGGTATATTCAGCATTCCCTAGTTTCACGCTTTTCGAGTAGTTTTTCCGTGCTTACTGGGGGTCTTTTGCTGTGAGTGTTTTCTTGAGGACAGCGGGTTGTTTCGAGGATATCTCCGCAACCGGGCATCGGATTGAGACGAGCCTTTGCACTTTTTTCATCTACTCGACGCAAGGATTATCACAGTATTTTTCTTAAATTTTTCTGAGGTTGCCCAAAGGTATTTGTTTTCCCCCTTATCTGTGCTAGAGTTTACACTTATGTGGTTGCGAGATTTTGCGCACCTGTACTGTGGTATTTTTATCGGATTTTTCGGAGCCCTTTCAGCAGGTGAAATAATTGCATCTTCGGGACTGAATTTCAGACTGCGTGTATTTGGGTAATTGTTGGAATAAAGTGTAACTTTGGACTGTATGTTGTACCAGGAAGAGTTGTTTAGGGGTTTTGGGACTGAGGATTTTTTGGAGGTTGCTGTTCCTGGTGTTTTCAGCTGTTGGATCTTGGACAGTTAGCGCCTTCAGGTGGGTGGCCTCGACTTCAAGACCTTTGGACTGTTCAGTAATTCTATTGATGTAGGATCATGCATGATAGTTCTTTGTAGCATGCTAGGATGTGAGAGTTGATACTCCTAGTGTTATTTGTTAGCATGTGATCTTGCTTCCTAATATCTGTTAAATTATAGTTATCTTGGAACTTGACCTAGCACCACCGTCATATGTTGCATGTGTAACCAGACTAGTAGAAAACCCTCATCTGGGCTAGGTTTACTTATGCTTTGACATCCACACTGTTCTTCTATTCCTGGACATAGTATTTTTCCTCACCCGGTTAGTGGGCTGAGTTGTCGGGTTCTCTTAGTGTGGGATGCATGTTACACTCGGGCTTGGGGGCCGAGTGGAGTCTGGTAGATAGAGCTAGTTCTTTAGTTCTGGTGGGAGCCGTTTGGGTAGACGGAGGTCCCGAGATGTTGTGTTCTTCGAGTTAGTTGTCACTACAGTGGTAGTGGCAGTAGTGCACTAGTGATAGCAGGACCTTGAACCCAGAACTGTTTTTGGACACACATATGATTTTTAGTCAACCAATGTTTTCTTCCAAGCATCGTAGGGTCGCCCGAGTCTGTTCTTGTTTGATTGGACAGAGGCATTAGCTCTACGAGGCTTGGATATAAAACCTGTTTTCAATTGTTTTCCTAAAAAGAACTAAAAATCATTAAATATGGATTTCTTTCAGATCAAATGGTTTCCAGTACGAAATGTCACATTTTCCCTATAAATTTAACCACTCGAGATGATTCGAGTGGTCTGGGTTTCAAGGGCTGCCTTTTTCTTTGGGACGAGAACAACGAGAGGCTATGCCTAAAGCATGTTCTTGTTTGATTAGGGTTATGGGTTCTAGTCTTTCGGGGTTCCCGGACCCTTTATTGTGTCTGTTGTGGAGTTTATCCTGTCAGTGAGTCTGCAGGTTGGGTTGATATTCTGTTGTTGGGAACCGTCGGGGTTGACGGTGGTCCAGGGTCGTTGAGTGTTGTCCAACCAGTTTTGTTAGCCCTGAGTGGTGGGTTGATCCTGGCTGTGGAGTATCTCCAGCCAGTGTGTTTTGTGCGGTGAGTTATTAGAGAGGCTAGTGTCTCGTGTTCGTGAGAGCTGATCAGCTGAGTCGTCGAGAGTGCTCCGACCGTCGTGCGAGATGATTGAGGATTCTGAGTCTTTCCGTTTAGAGCGTGAGCGTGGATTTTGGACTATAGCCTGCAGTGCCACCTGAGCGACAGAGTGCGCGAATACCTTTTCCTCGGTGGGGTCGCGCCCCTCGAGAGCCACGCCCGGGGTGGATTTGTTACTTTTGTATCGCAACTTGTCGACGCAGTCCCTCTGGCTGGGCCAGTTTTGGCAGTCACGGACGCCCTACGTCAGTCCGGTCCTACGTGGATGTAATGGCAGTAGGTAGGCGCAGGTTTGACTGGACCCGAGAAGGCAGTCAGTGTAGATTGGGTGATCTGAGTTGAGGGATAGTAGATGCATCATGTTTCCCTCTGTTCCACTTTTGAGCATCTAGATAGAGGCATAGTAGCTGTAGAGTCTTTCTTTTTCAGCTATTTTCTTTCAGTACCACTTTGTTACTTTATGCCTCTAGTAGACTTAGTGGGCAGACCGTCGGGGTTGTTGGCGGCACCCACTGAGAACTACTGTGGGATGTAGTTCTCACACCCGTCGTGGTGTCTTTTCCCCAGGGACTTCTACTCCTGTTCCTGTTGCTCCAGTTGCTGATTCTTCTAACCGAGGCGAGGGAGTCGCGAGCTAGTTCCCTACCAAGCGTCTGCCAGAGAGAGAGTAGATGTACCCCTTCAGAGGAGATCTTCAGTAGATTAATTTTTTTTTCCTCTTTTGAGAGACTGATGTAGTGAGGACATTTTTGTATGGAGAGCCTGTACACTGATGTATTTATTGGAGATACTTCCCAGTTGAGCTATGAGTTTTGTATCTGAGGATATTATTCGATTATCATTTTTGGGAGGTGGACATTGTTGTATTATTTTCCTGTTGTACAGCGGTTGATTTTATTTTACAGCAATTTTATCTTCTAGCTCTGATATCTGTTAGCTGTAGCACTTTTCTTGCAGGTAGGACGCTTCGCCTATGCGGAGTTTGGCATAGGTGGTGGATCTGTTGGCGAGCCCGGGTCGCAGTTTTGACCCCGGGGCGTGACACACGGTCCACAGACCGGGTAATCGGCAACATGCCGGAAATCCCCACAGGGATGCAGATGTCTGTATATCAATCATGGTCAATCATGCATATCTGGAATATAAGTACAAGAATAACTCGACACAAAAAGCAGTGTATCAATCAACAGGCATGATAAGACCAAGTAAGACTACTGTACTGAGATATATAAATCTGATGACAAATAAACAAGATATGTCCAAGGAAAACAATATCTATCATGTAGGAATATATGACATATAGGCAAAATCATCAGGGCTAAATCAAGAACAAGTGTCCGACTGGACTAAAGCAACCAGAGAGCCGAAAAGATAAAGTCCGGACCGAAAATAAACCCACCTGTGTGTAGGCGGACCAATGACTCCAACAGAAGGCTCGTGGGCCGGAGTCAGACTGCAAGGACTTAAATCATGAATACTGATCAGGGACGGACTCGAACATTCTCCAAACCACAGACTCACACTATACAGATAGTTTAAACAGGGAACTCCCCTAACCTTTTCCAAATTGCATGTTATATATATATATTAAAACTCACTAATTAAGCCACTTTGCTAAAATCGATGCTTGATCGGAGCCATAATTACTTCACACTTCCGGAAAGGCCGATTTGGCACCGGAAGCCACCGACTTGAAACGAGAGCCACTGGACCAGCGAGGACAGCGTCGGGAATAACCAGAGACAGGTAACAAGATCCATTCATCATTCTATTACATCGAAGTACGCGAAACTCGCGCTGAAAGCCGTTAAACCGACGATTTCGCCGATTTACGGTTCGTTAACCGATTCCTGCTTAACGAAGACCAACGGACCTCTAACAAAAGGCTTAGAGATCACAAACACACTGTCCAAGACAGTCCACAAAGTCACATTTGCAACTTGGTCCTTAGTGTTCTTTAAAATTGCATAATTACACTAATTTAAACACTGTTTCGGTTCGTTCTCACAATCCGGGAGGTTTTAACCTACGCCGTAAATTTCAGTAGATAGTTCTCGACGCAAGCTAACCCGTGCTCACTGGTTTGAGTGGACACGAAGCCCGAAAACACCATCGGGTCCATAAAAACTAATCAGCTAGAGCTTAGATTACTACACTAAGCTAACTACATGTTCTTTATGGAAATTAGAGTGAGCATCATTCTTAATAGGATCTACAGAGTCGAGGGCTCACCTTCGGAGCGTCGCAGATCGGCCGGAAAGATCGTCGGAGCAAAGTAATCCAGATTCCAATCTTGCCAGAGCTCGGATTGGCCGAGGCTAGGTTAGCTCGGGCTCAAGCTGCAACCAAGGGCAAGCAGCAGTTGGAGGAGGTTCACCAAGAGGTGAGGGAGGTGCTCAGGGTGTCTAGGTAGCAAGAAAAACCAAAGAGGAAGAGATCTCACCTTGGTCGGATCCGAGGAAGAAGAAGATGGTGGCTCCGGAGGCGCGCGGCCACGGCGGTGCACCAGCCCACCTCGGCTTGTCTTCTGGATGAAGAACACAACCACAGAGAGGTCGAGGCACAGGTTCTAGGGTTTTGGTGCTCTCCTTCCCCTACAAACCGAGATCAAGAATTCTCCTTGCTTTTCCGGCGAGGGGAGGTGGCGGCCGGCTGCACGTGGCTTGGGAACCACAGATGAGGAGAAGAGGGGGTCGTGGGTGCGGCTGCGGTTACAAGAAACCAAGCGGCTAGGGTTCCTTCATGCAACCCTAAGTTGCTATATACACCATTTGCACAATATGCCATCTAGCCCCTCTACACTTGACATTTAACCCTAGGTCCACCACTGTACAACCATTTTGCATAAAAAAGCCTCTCCACATATTCTTTCACCATTTGATACATAAAATATAAGGATTTCTAGCCAAACACTGCGAATTTTTATATATTTCACGCTTTTCGAGACAACCGGGTTGTCAAACTGAAAAACGGACACCACCACGACGTCCGGTTCGACGAAACCTATAAAGTAGTGGTTTTGGTTTGTCGCATTCGATCCCCTATAATTTTAAAATCCATAAAATATTATAGTTTATACAGTTTGGCACGCTTTACCATGTTTTAGGTTTGTTAAACTCAAATTTCGTCAGCGCCACCGTGCTCAGAATGATAAAGCGGTTGAAATCGACTACCTGGACTGATATGTTCGGACTCCAAACGGTCGATCGGTCGACGTTGGCCAACGGGGGAATTAACTCAGGGATTACTATTCACAACTTAAGTTGTGGACCCCACTTCTTCTTTGCTGTTTTCGAGACGATCTGACCGTCGGATCGAAAATTCGTTTATACCATTTTTACTCGATTCGACGAGAAGGTCGCACTGGTGATCTCAGATTTTCGAGATCAAACTCCGATCTAAAAGACGGGAAATAATACCTTGAAAACTGTGCAATTTGCACACCGGTGTTCAACCACTTAGATTTACTTTTGAATTTCTTCATTTTGAATTTAAATTTCACTAGTCTTACGTTAACATTCGGCATATATTTGTATTTGAATTTGTATCTGAAAACAAAAAAAAGCGAATATGTTTCGTCAAATTGTCGTCCATATATATCACATCCGTTTTGGTCAAGTTTTGCACTTATACATCACAACCAAACACCTTCAGAATGAACGGCCTATAGCACATAAGTTAAGTGTCCATCTTAATTAGAGAAAGGAGAAACTCAATTTTCTGCTCCATTCCTTCATAGTCAAATACGTTAAACCTTCATAGTCAGCAGAACTTCAAGTTCTCTATACCTAATTTATTGAAATATTAAAACGTCATTTCTATAGTACAATAATTATTTCGTATAATTTAATTTACATGATATCAAAATAATAATTTTTTATTTTGAGTCTTGTCAAATTTCTAAAGTTATTTAATTTTTTCTTAATTGAACCGACATCTTGAATTTATTAAAAAATCCCAAATCCATATGTGAAAAAAAATATTAAAATACTAAAAATATTATTCTCTTGATTTTTTAAAATATAATAATTATTTCGTATAATTTCATATAATTCTTAGACAAATCTAAAGAAAACTTACAAACAACGCTTTCAGTGAGAAAATCTAATTAATTTATCATCATGCGTGTCAATTTTATTTTTATCTAAAAATTATAATTATTCTTTTTATAATATAAGTTTTTTCAGATTTTATGTATTAAAAAATATTTCACAAATTGGTAAATGAAAGCAAAATTTTACACGCAAATCGAAGGCCGCCATGCAACGCGGAATTTTAATTATCTGCCAAACTTGAAACATGACAAGAATATTCCAAACCTAACTTAAGCCGCCCATTTCGTAGCTACATGATGCAATTCAAAATAATTTTTAAAATCAATAAATTTTAATTTTTAAATAATTTCAATATTCTAGATTATGTCTAATGGTACTGATAATTAATTCTGAATTTGATAAATTTAAATATAAAATTTTTAAAGTTAAAATTTAAACTGTTAAATATGATCAAGAATATGTAAATTGTCATTCAAAATTTTATAATTTTAAGAGTTTATTTTTTAACAAGTGACTTTAAAAGTCCATGCATAAGATATACAATTTTTCAGGAAGACACAATTTAAATACTTAAAATATAGATTGGTTTCCAAAATCATAATTCATTGTTGCTCATATTCAATAATTTAGATTTTAATTTTAAATTTTCTAGAGTTATATTTTATTTTTGTGTAATGAGAAAAAAGGGTAAAAAATATTGAAACCTTCAATTTTAGTTCTTTTGCAAATAGTCATATGAACTTTTAACTATAACAATTAAACTTCTTAAACTTTATCAAATAATACTATAAACCCTCTCTTTAATTAAAATTATTAATTACGTAATTAATTTGGTCATATATATATATATATATATATATATATATATATATATATATATATATATATATATATATATATATATGAAAAAGAGAAGAGAAAAGTTCAATAATTCAAGCCATAGCACAACCTTTCAAATTAACGTCCCCAATATGGAATCACAAAGCGAGGAGAAGCACCCTCTTCCACTCCCCTCCTCAAAGGAGAAGCTCAACTCTCTACTCCATGTTGACAAGCTCATTGTCTCTCTCTTCCTCTTCTTTATTTTTTCGCTTCTCCTCTCATACTTGTACTTCTCCCCGCAGTTCCAACCCATAGAACCCGACCCATCTCCGCCGAACCGCATGCAAGTTTCATGCGACTCCGACGTAGCCTCATTCTACATCTACGACCTGCCCGACCGCTTCGACGGCTCGCTCCTCCGCCGCTGCCGCGACCTCAGCCCCTTCGCCAACATGTGCCCCCACGTCGCCAACAGCGGCCTCGGGCAGCCGGTCCCGCACCGCCCCGACTGGTTCGCGACCAACCAGTTCGTCGCCGCGATGCTCTTCCGCGCCCGGGCCGAGCGCCACCCCTGCCGCACCTTCGACCCCGACTCCGCCGCTTTGTTCTACATCCCCTTCTACGCCGGCCTGTACACGTCGTCGGTGTTCAGCCAGAAGAACGACACTCTCCGCCAAGCGCTCGGCCTCGACCTCGCGGAGCACGTCTCCCGGCTGCCGACGTTCCGCCGCCACGGCGGACGCGATCATTTCCTCATCACCGGCCGCACGTCGTGGGAGCTAATGCGGTCCGCCAAGGCGAGCGAAAACTCGACCACCAACCGCCTCCTGCGCCTTCCGGAGCTGGCCAACGTGTCGATCCTCACCATCGAGCGGTATGTGTGGGATGGCAAAACGCAATTCGGCATCCCCTACCCCTCCTACTTCCACCCGCGCTCTGCTGACGAGCTCACCGCATGGCAGGAGGAGGTGCGCCGCGCGGAGCGGACCCACCTCTTCGCCTTCGTCGGCGGGGCGCGCACCAACGGCGAGAAGGAGGTTGTGCGCTCGTTGGTCTTAAAGCAGTGCGGGTCGTCGAGCCGCTGCCTCCAACTGGAGTGCAAGCGGGGTTCCAAAGATTGCCGCAACCCGGGCCCGGTCATGGACGTACTGCTGCGCGCCGAATTCTGCCTGCAGCCGCAGGGCGACACGTTCACGCGGCGGTCGACGTTCGATTCGGTGCTGGCCGGCTGCGTGCCGGTGTTCTTCTCCGAGCACACGGCCTACACGCAGTACGGGTGGTACGTGCCCGGGCAGGCGGAGGAGTGGTCGGTGTTTCTCGGGCCGGAGCGGCGGGGGCGGATCGAGGAGGAGCTGAGCCGGATACCGAAGGACGCGGTGGCGCGGATGCGGGAGGTCGTGATCGGGATGATCCCGCGCGTCACCTACGCCCACCCGAACGCAAGCTGGGCCGAGGGGCGGCGCTTAAGCGACGCCGTCGACGTGGCGCTCACCGAGCTCACCAAGCGTGTGCAGCAGACGTTGAGCGAGTCCAAAAACAATAATAGTACGAAGTAAATTCATTTGAAACACACAGAAAAATCAAAAAGAAAACTAAGAAGGGTTGAATTAGTTGTGAATTAAATAAAATTTAAATAATTTTTATTTTTTAATTTAAAAATTGTACAATCAAATAAAAAAAATAAAAGAAGATAAGCAAATTCATACAGCTTATGTACAAATGTCGTCTTTCTATCCGCTTTAGTCTTATACTTTTCTTTTTTTTTTGAGCCACCGATTTAATTAAACACTATCACTTAAACTTTTAAATCGTTCATAATAATAATTTACAAAATTTCTATTATAATTTCTCAATAAAACTCATAATTACAAAATAAAGAACAATAATTAGGATTTAAAAGAATTTTTCTCAATGTGAATTTACATCTCAAGCAATATTGTTTAAGCTATCTTTAAATACAGTAGTAATCATTTCAAAATTATAATAAAAGTATGATTAAAGAGTAATTAAATTTTATTTGATTTTCAATTATATTTGTAAATGCATTTGAATTAATATTATATTCCAGAATTATTTTGAATTCTTATTACATTTGTAAAGACTATTTAAAATTTTATTACATTTCAAAAGCTTATTTGAAAGTATACTATATTTGTCAAAAAAAATTGAATTAATATCACAAATGTAAAAAAAAAAATTAAATTCATACCACATTTGTTAGACTCTTTTGAATTAATATCACAAATATAAAGTTTTTTGAATTCACACCATATTTGAAAAACTCTTTTGAATTAATACAACAAATTAATGTAAAGATTTTTTGAATTCATAAGATATTTGTAGATTATTGTAAAACTAATACCGCATTTGTAAAATATTTTTGAATTTATATAATATATCAAATCTCTTTTAAATTTATGTCATATTAAAATCTAATAGTACCAATGACTTAATACTATTAATAATTTAATAGTTTAGTTATATATATATGAGCAATGCTACATGTACACCCCTAAAGGGGGTGTACATCTTACACCCACCCATCAAAGGGTGGGAGAGTCACTTCACAAATTGTGAAGTGACCCTTCACCACACCCCACCCATTGGATGGGTGGGGTGTGTGATGTACACCCCCAAATGGGGTGTACAAGTAGCATTTTCCTATATATATATATATATATATATATAGAGAGAGAGAGAGAGAGAGAGAGAGAGAGAGGGGGAGAGAGAGAGGGAGAGAGAGAGAGAGAGAGAGAGGGAGAGAGAGAGAAAGAGAGAGTAGAGTTTATATACTTTCAAAAATACAAACATATTCATGTTTGTGAATTTTTTACCATAACATTAGTATTGGATCCGTATATTATTGTAAAGACATTTAAGGAGAGAGAGAAAGAAAGTATAATTGTACAAATCTCAATACAAATTCTATAATAAAATATTTACAAGCATAGACATTTAAGGAGAGAGAGAAAAAAAGTATAATTGTATAAATTCCAATACAAATTCTATAATAAAATATTTACAAGTATATATATATAAGATTGTACTTTTGAAAGTATATAAGTTATACTTTATATATGTATATATAGTAGATCGAGCTTATATACTTTCAAAAGCACAAACTAATCTATGTAAATTTTTTACCGTAAAATTTGTATTAAAATTTGTACAATTGTACTTTCTCTCTCTCTCTCTCTCCTTAATTGTCTTTACAATAATACAGATCTCAATATAAATTTTATGGTAAAAAATTTATAAATATAAATGAGTTTGTACTTTTGAAAGTATATAAACTCTACTATATATATATATATATATATATATATATATATATATATATATATATATATATAATTGAGCTTATATACTTTCAAAAGTATAAGCCTAATTATATTTGTGAATTTTTTATCATTTAATTTGTATTGAGGTTTGTGCTATTATATTTTATTTTTTCTCTCTTTAGTTGACTTTATAATAACACAAATTTCAATACAAATTCAATAATAAAAAATTTATAAGTATAGTTAGACTTGTGCTTAATTTTGAAAGCATATAAGTTTTACTTTATATATATATAATATAATATAAAATATATGTATTCAAATTGATCTCAACTTAAACGAATGAAAAAATTTGATTCGTATTCAACTCGTTTACTAAATAAGTGTTTCGATTTCGAGCTCATCTTGAGCCGAATAAGAGCTGACTTTTAAGTAAGCGAGCCGAATTGCCTTGTACAGTGCATGCTACAATCACAACACGGCAGCTTTAGTAAGCCATGCTCTAATTAATTAAGAAGCCTTCAAAGTGTACGATCAAGTTGCAGTTGTGATCCGTGTCCGTGCATTAGAGAGAAAGAGTCATTGACGAAAGACAAAGCAGAGCTGTTAAGTTCTTCCGGACGGACGCGATTTTGGGTTTCTTGGCAGACGTTCCGTGTATTCGGTGCCTCATATTTTTGGAGAGAAATTATTTTTGTACTTCGTATTTGACATTAATAAAATTTTTATTTTAGTTTTATTTATAAATATAGATCGGTGATTAAATCATATAAATTTTGATATTTGTTTTTTTATATTATTTTTTTAATCTATTTTTTGTGATCTTTTCGTTTTAATAAAAATAATAATCTTTTCACTATGGCAATTGAATACGTATACTTTGATTACATGGTAAAATATTTATTTTATGAGCAATATTATTTGTAGTTATTTTTTAATGTACGTTTTAGGATGAAGTATAATTTATTAGTCATTTTGAAATGACTAGTAAAATTTATCTCATCTTAAAATAAATAAAATATATGCACTGTGCACTCTATTTAAAATGTATAAAAAGTATTATTTTATTTTATTCTTGGGTGTTTAATTATTAAATGTGAATTTCTTTCTTCTAAATAATAAAGCTGTTTGTATGAGGGGATGTGAAATTTAGGTTGAAGGCTTTCAAAGGAGCTTGAGTTCAAGCAAAAATTATTTTTCTTTCACTATTTGCTTGTATTATCTGAAAGCAAAGAATAAATGACATAAAAATTAGAATTATATATAATGAATTAATATTTTATTTTATTTTATTCACTTTTTGTTTTTTTAATGTAAATAGATCAAAATCAATTACGCTATTTTAAAAAAATTGAGTTTCCAAGGTACAAAACCAAACCAGAAAAGTGAATATTTATAGTCAAAAATTACTTCACACATCTCTACTTTTGGTAAAATAAATAGACTACTATTACATCCCAATATTCTATTTTTCTTGATTCTCTCATTCGGGAAATATTTCTCTATTTCTATATTTTACTTTCAAATTTTAATATATGAGGTAGGTTTCTATGCTTTTAAAATTAAATATCAAGTTTTTTATATTTATAAATTACTTTTAACAACGGGATATCCAATTCAATAATTAATATATTAGTCTGATATACACTATTGAAATTATTTAGAAATTAAATTTTATATATTTTTTACATTGTTTGCCTATAAAACGATAGCCTCAAAATAAACTGTTAAATACAAATTTTATAAATAATAATAATAAAATATTTAAACATTAAATTAAAATATTAATCTTACTCTTAATAGTAAGTAAAATTTGCTATTAAAATTTTACCTAAATTAGATTGCTCTTATATACTATTGATATTATATGTACTGTTGATTGTTTGATTGCTAATATGTGTGGGGAGATTTTGTGATACTCAATTTTATTATAATTTTTGAGATAAAGATGGCTTAGAGCTGTTTGTTTGGGTAGAAGGGGAGAGGAGTGAAGTTGTTGCCGACATTAAATAGCCACTTTCGTGTTGCCTATTTATTTTTGAGTTAAAAATAAGTTTAATTTTCTGCGCTTGATAATAGACTCAGAAGATTAATAAGTTAAGTTGAGTGAGTCTAATAAGTTGAGTGGGGCTGCGGTTCACAATAGACCTAACGGCAAGAAACCCAATAATAGACCCAACGTTCAGGTGGGTTGAGTCCGGTCGAGACCCGTGGGTGTTGTGTCTGTACGTTTTAAGTGAATTGGTTGTGTATTTCTAACAGCTCGAGCTTTTGGAATTAATGGTTAGCGCCAACGATACGACAAGTGGTATCAGAGCTAGTGGCACGGATTCGATTCCCACACGGTGCAGGTGTTGGGGGAGGGATTGTTGGCTATTTATTTGTGAGTTAAAAATAGGTCCAACTTTCTACCCGTGACAATAGGCCCAATAGACTAATAAGTTGAGTTGGGTGGAGCCCAATAAGTTGTCGGATTGTTGGCGCTAACCATTAATCCCAAAAGCTCGAGCTGTTAGAAATACGCAACTAATTCACTTAAAGCGTACAGATACAGCGCCCACGGGTCTCGACCGGACTCAACCCACCTGAACGTTGGGTCTATTGTTGGGCCTCTTGCCGTTAGGTTTATTATGGACTGCAGTCCCACTCAACTTGTTGGCCTCACCCAACTCTTGTCGTTAGGTCTATTATGGACCGCAACCCTATTCAACTTGTTGGCCTCACCCAACTCAACTTATCAGTCTCCTGAACCTGGAAGTTGGGCCTATTTTTAACCTATAAATAAATAGCCAACAATCCCCCCCCCCCCCCCCCCCCCCCCCCCCCCCCCCAAAACACCTGTACCGTGTGGGAATCGAACCCGTGCCACTGGCTCCGATACCAATTCACTTAAAATATACAAACACAGCACCTACGGATCTCTACCGGATTCAACCCATCTTAGGTCCATTGTTGAGCCTCTTATTGTTAAGTCTATTGTGGATCGTAACCCCACTCAACTTATTAGGCTCACCCAACTCAACTTATTAGTCTCCCAAGTCTATTGTCACGGGGTAGGAAGTTAGGCCTATTTTTAACCCATAAATAAATGACCAATAATTTGTTTGGTTTAGCTTAATAAAGATACGGTCAAAACTCGAATTATTTAAAACAGCATAATTGATGTGGGGTCAAAATTAATTATGTTAAAACAAGATAAAAAAATAATAATAAAATAATACAAATGATAATGCTAAATATATTTAAATATATATAATTACGTTATTAATTACTTTTTTACTCAGTTTACATATTTAAAATATAATAAAAATTAATTATTTAAATTTTAGTATTTATTTCATTAAGTTTGTACATTTTCATATAATAAAAATTCATTGGTTGACTATTAATATTTTTTTACTCTATAATTTTATTATTATATTAGTATAATTTATGTATAACAAAATTTACTTTAGTTATTTAATATTACATTTATTAATTATATAAAAATATAATTATATTATTTTATTACATTATAATATATTATTTATTAAGTTACTTATTATTTATATATAAATTGTAATTTTTATATTATTCACTTTCTCCTTAAAAAATAAATAAATAAATAAAAAATAAAAAATAAAAAAAAATTCCAGTTCTATAATTATGAAAACAAATTAATAGCGGGACATAAATAATTTTCACCTACACTCTACTTTTACCCAAAGTTCACTTTCGGGTAAAACAAATATACCCTAAATTGTTATTTATTGGGAGAATTTGATTAGTTTTTGTGGGAAAAATAAGATGTATGGTTAATACATGTTCTAGAAAAATAAGGTAATTTCTTGTATTTTTTATTTATTTTATTATGAGTTTTATGTAAAATTATTATAAGTTTTATAAAAAAAAACTTGCATTTATATGTGTTAAATCTTAGATTTATTCAATGAAATATAGATATATATATAATGATTTTAATATGAGGTTATAATTTTAGTTGCATATTTATCGGTTCTAATTAATTCATATTTATACATACATATTAGTATATATTATTATTCGAATGATATTCAGTTCTAATATAAACATTCGATTTATATTCGAATCCAAAATAATATTTATTCGTATTTGAATCGATTAAATTGTTTTTAACAGATATTATAATAAATATTAACATTCGATATATATTTGTATTTGAATTTATATCTGAAATAAAATAAAAAAAAAAGCGAATATGTTCATCAAATTGTCGTCCATATATATATATATATATATATATATATATATATATATATATATATATATATATATATATATATATATATATATATATATATATATATATATAACAACTCAGCCCACTAGCAATAATGATTCGTTGGACTCAAATCACAGCCCAAAATATTTAAGCTCAGTTATTATTACTAGTGTACATGTCTCATATAAATCCAATCACAATTCCATCCATATCCGACAGCCCAAACACACACACAGCAGCCCAAGATTACCATTATTACTAGTATCCATGTCTTATATAAATTCAATCACAAATCCATCCACATCCGACAGCCCAAACACACACAGCAGCCCAAGATCACCAGGCGTTGTGAGACTTGTCTCGCTAGCTTTGTCATCTGGACCCAGACTCAGCCGAGACTCATCACACACTTCCGACTGGTTATTGGCTCTGATACCAAATGTGCGCCCCACTTCCCAGGGAGTCACCCATCCTAGAACTGCTCTAGCTTTAACACGCTTAACTCTCATAACTTCTTGGATCTTGTTACCATCCAAAATGCTATAGCTGGATCTTGCTACCATCCAAAATGCTATAGCCAGGTTAAGAGATTTAGTCCTATTATATCATTTATATATATAACTATCTAAATTCCGGGGGTATCACATTCTTTCCCCTTTAAATCCTGACGTCCACGTCAGGCTCAAGCACACTCACAAGCACCAGGGTCGTCGAAATGAAAAACGGACTTCGTCACGACGTCCGGCTCGTCGAGACCTTTCAAGTAGCGTATTACTAGTATCCATGTCTCATATAAATTCAATCACAATTCCATCCACATCCGATGTGGGACTATTGGGGGCGTCACAAACTCCCTCCGTTTAGGCCTGACGTCCTCGTCAGTCCAAACACACACACAGCAGCCCAAGATCACCAGGCGATGTGAGACTTGTCTCGCTAGCCCTGTCATCTGGATCCAGACTCAGCCGAGACTCATCACACACTTTCGGCTGGTTATTGGCTCTGATACCAAATGTAACGGCCCAGCCCACTAACAATAATAACTCGTTGGGCTCAAACCACATGCTAAAATACTTAAGCCCAGTTATTATTACTAATGTCCATGTCTCATATAAACCCAATCACAATTCTATTCACATCCGATATGAAACTATTGGGAGCGTCACAATATATCACTCTGCCCTAACCTATGCTCCTCACTTGTACATTTATACATCACAACCAAACACCTTTAGAACGAACTGTCTAAAGCACATAAGTCAAGTATCCATCTTAATTAGAGAAAAGAGAAACTCAATTTTCTGCTCGGTTCCTTCGTAGTCAAATACGTTAAACCTTCATAGTCAGCAAAACTTCTAAAGTTCTACATACCTAATTTGTTGAAATATTAAAAATGTCTTTTTCTTAAGAGTACAATAATTATTTCATATAATTTAATTTATATAATATAAAAACAAGGTGTTCTGATTTTGAGTTCCCTTAGATTTCTAAAGTTATTTAATTTTCTCTTAATTAAACCGATATTTTGAATTTATTAAAAAATTTCAAATCCAGATATGAGAAAAGTGTTGAAATATTAAAAATATTATTTTCTGATAGCTTAATTATATATAATTTATAGACAAATCTAAAAAAAACTTACAAACAACGCTTACAGGGAGAAAATCTAATTTATCCAATTTTATTTTTATCCAAAAATAATAATTATTTTTTCTATAATATAAGTTTTTTTTAGATTTTATGTATTAAAAAATATTTCACAAATTAGTAAATGAAAGCAAAATTTAACATGCAACGCTGAATTTTATCTGCCAAACTTGTTGAAATATGACAAATTGACAATAGAAGTTAATCACCCAACAATTAATGCATGCTGCATGAGGAAGAATATTCCAAACCTAACTTAAACCGCCCATTTCGTAGCTACGTAATGATGCAATTCAAAATAATTTTAAAAATTAATAAATTTTAATTTTTAAATAATTTCAATACTCTATATTATGTCTAATGGTACAGATAATTCATTCTGAATTTGATAAATTCAAATATAAAATTTTTAAAGTTAAAATTTAAACGGTTAAATATGATCAAGAGTATGTAAATTGCCATTCAGAATTTTATAAGTTTAAGAGTTTATTTTTTGAAGATATATAATTTTTCAGGAAGACAATTTTAATACTTAAAATATAGATTGGTTTCCAAAAATCATAATTTATTGTTGCTCGTATTCAATAATTTAGATCTTAATTTTAAATTTTTTAGAGTTATATTTTATTTTTGTGTAAAGAAAAAAAAAGATAGAAAATACAGAAACCTTCTGAATTTTAACTCTTTTGCAAATAGTCATATGAACTTTTAACTATAGCACAATTAAACTTCTTAAACTTTATCAAATAATACTATAATAAATCCTCTCTTTAATTAAAATTATTAATTACATAATTAATTTGGTCATATATATATATATATATATATATATATATATATATATATATATATATATATATATATATATATAGAGCAATGCTACATGTACACCCCGAAGGGGTGTACATCATACACCTCCACCATTTTAATGGTGGCGATATTTTTTACGGGTCACATCAAGTGACCCATCATCACACCCCCACCCTTGGATGGGTGGGGTGTATGATGTACACCCCGAAAGGGGTGTACACATAGCATTTTCCATATATATATATATATAGCGTATAGTTTTATAAAACTATGAAATATTAAAAATATATATATTAATTTGTACTCTAGCATATAAAAAAAATGATAAAGTATAATGTGCCATGTCATGTTTTATATGTTGGGAGGCTTGGACTATCTTTAAAGAACTATATAAAATATTCTAAATAAGAAAGACAATTTTATTTAATTGAACTTGCTACAAATACCATACAATTGGATACCATACAATACAACACATGTCCTCTATATATAGAACATGAAACAAAGCAACTTTTCACGAAAAGAACTAGCACCCTTTTACGAACAGACACACCTCTAAACAAAAGGACGCAACCCTATTCTAAGAGACACAACCCTATACGAAGAGATACAAACTTTTACGAAAAGATACAACCCTATACGAATGTAAACAAACTTATAAACTAACATTCCCTCTTAAGTTTGTTTATGCATAACTATCATTTTCTTCCACGGGATCTTCATAATCTCGAAGTAGTTTTTCCAACGCTGTCTTGTCTGAAATTAAATTTCTGATTTTGGTGGCCTGACCGTTGATGACGTTCTCCAGAGACTTGTTCTCCATGTTCACCTCCGTATTCTCCTTCTCTAACGAAATAATTGTTTTCTCTAAATAAATATTTCTTTGATCAAGAGAAACCATACATGTTGTAGTCATAAAGGCAAAATGCGCCACATCTTGTTCCGCATTCTTCTTAGTCTTTTTCACATCACCCATGTAACATGAATTTTCAAATTCGACAAAAGAATAAAATTCTGGATCATGAATAGGTCCTTCCTGATAAGTGCGATATTGTGGAAGGAATATCTTCTTCTTTTGACAATATTCTTGAAGTAAATTTTTATAAGAAACTCTCACTATTGCTTTAATTTCTTCATTCATTGCAGCACGCCAAACATCCTTTTGTAGAGCCTCTTTGACAGATAATGGTTCTTCGTCGAGATGAAAACAAAATAAGTTCTCACTCTCAATTACATCCGTCTCATTGTATATATCTTCAAGTCTTCTTAATCTGAGCGGACTTGAAGAACTTGAAGGAGTGAATGGTGAAGTTGTCGGTGTTGGGGTGTCATTGTTATTTGAAACATTTTCGGTTTCTTCAACTTCCTGATCTATTATGTCTTTTCCTTTTTCTTCCGAAGTCCAATTCCATATGGCATTTTCGTTAAAAATAACATCTCTACTAATAATTACTTTCTTGGTAATAGGATTATAGAGTTTATAGGCTTTAGAGTGCTCACTATAACCAGTAAAGATACATTTTTCTCCTCGATCATCTAACTTTTTTTCGTTTCTCCTTAGGAATTTATGCATAAGCAATACATCCGAATATTTTGAGATGTTTAACTCCAGGTTTATATCCACTCCATCCTTCTGCTGGTGTTATATTTTTTAGACTTTTAGTTGGACTCCTATTAATTAAATATACTGCGCATGCAACAGCTTCTGCCCAAAATGACTTAGGTAAAGCCTTCTTTTTGAGCAAACTTCTTGTCATATCCAAAATAGTCCTATTTTTTCGTTCAGCTATACCATTCTGCTGTGGACTATATGCCGTTGTGAATTGCTGTTGAATACCTTCTTTAGTGCAGTAATCTTTAAATTCTTTTAAAGTGTATTCTCCTCCTCTGTCAGATCTCAGTATCTTTATTTTCTTTTCACTTTCTCTTTCTACCGTAGCTTTATATGTTATGAAAGTAGAAAATACGGCGGATTTTTCTTTGATAAAGTAAACCCATACTTTTCTAGTACAGTCATCAATAAAAGTAATAAAATACTTATTTTTCCCATGAGACTCAGGAAGAGGATCACAAATATCAGTGTGAACTAAACTTAAAGGTTGTGTTGCAAATTTCATTTTGCTACCAATAAAAGGAAGTCTTGTTTGTTTTCCAATTATGCAACCTTCACATACTCCATTTAAATGTTCAATGACAGGAAGACCATGCACCATTCTTTTAGAGGATAGTAACTTTAAACTATTGTAATTTAAATGCCCGTACCTTAAATGCCATAGCCTTGATTCCTCTTTAACTTCAGAGTGATAGCACCTTTCAATTTCTGATTTGATGTTTATCGGAAACATTCGATTCTTCGACATGTGCACTTTGGCAATTATTTTGTCATTCTTATCTTCCAAAGTCAGAGTAGAGCCTTCCATATATACGATATATCCTTTCTCCATTAATTGTCCGATACTTAGTATATTGCTCTTCAATTCTGGCACATAATATACGTTGGAGATGAATTCTTCTTCACCACTCTTTGATTTGAACATGATTTTTCCTCTTCCTTTAACAGGTACTTTTGATGAATCACCAAATTTCACGTTGTCGTCGACAGTCTCGTCTAGTTCAACAAATAGTTCCTTCCTTCCACACATATGATTTGAAGCACCGGAATCTATAAACCATACATATTGTGGATCTTTAACTTCATCTTGGCAAGCAAGTAGTAGTGAAGTTTCTGCAACTTCATCTTCAACTGTACTATCGATGTAATTGTTCACACCTTCAATATTTTTATACCAGCAATCTTTACTATAGTGGCCAAACTTTTTACAATTGTAACATTGAATATTCGATCTCGTACCACTGAACGAACCTAGACGGTTGTTATTGAGTCTATCTCTTTTAGGACCAAATCCACGCCGTGTATCACGACTAGCATTGTAGCTTTTCTGTCGATCATTGTTATATCTCTTTTGATTCTTATATTTATTATAATTATTTTCTCCACGATTTTTGCCCTTTCTACTATCTAGTTTCAACTTTGACTTGAGAGCCTGATCAGTCGACTCGGCTTCAGACACTTTTTGTAGTCTTTGCTCATGTACTTGGAGAGATCCAGTTAATTGATCAATAGAAAGAGTACTTATATCTTTTGACTCTTCTATCACAACTACAATATGCTCAAATTTTGATGTGAGAGAACGAAGTACCTTTTCAACAACTCGTACATCTTCGAGTTCCTCCCCATTTCGCTTCATTTGGTTGGCAATTACCAAAATGCGAGAAACATAGTCCGCAGCACATTCAGATTCTTTCATGCGGATTGCTTCAAATTCCGCTCGAAGTTTCTGTAGACGAATCCTTTTCACTTTGTCATCTCCTTTAAAGACTGTTGCAAGAATATCCCATGCCGCTTTGCTCGAAGTTGCTTCGGCAATTTTCTCGAACGTTAATTGATTCCTCTACTGCTTGGTACAGGTAAAAGAGAGCCTTTTTGTCTCTCTTTCTTGTATCCTTCAGCTCGTTTCGTCGAGCTGCAGTTAACGCGGCTTCTTCTTGTTCTGTTTGTTCTTGATACCCATTTCTAACTAAATCCCAAAGGTCTTGAGAACCAAGAAGTGCTTTCATTTGAATGCACCAATTCTCGTAATTATCTTTCAATAATTTTGGGATTTGGGTTTGGAGAAGTTGATTAGCCATTTTTGAT
Organism: Tillandsia leiboldiana; assembly: GCA_029204045.2. NCBI lineage: Eukaryota > Viridiplantae > Streptophyta > Magnoliopsida > Poales > Bromeliaceae > Tillandsia > Tillandsia leiboldiana. Next base: position 52,204,555 of record CM055062.1, on the reverse strand, counting down.
AGAGTTTCTTTCTAAAAACTTTCAACCTGACTCTGATACCAATTGTTGGGAGGCTTGGACTATCTTTAAAGAACTATATAAAATATTCTAAATAAGAAAGACAATTTTATTTAATTGAACTTGCTACAAATACCATACAATTGGATACCATACAATACAACACATGTCCTCTATATATAGAACATGAAACAAAGCAACTTTTCACGAAAAGAACTAGCACCCTTTTACGAACAAACACACATCTAAACAAAAGGACGCAACCCTATTCTAAGAGACACAACCCTATACGAAGAGATACAACCTTTTACGAAAAGATACAACCCTATACGAATGTAAACAAACTTATAAACTAACATTATATAGGATTATATAAATGACATCCGAATAAAATAATTGAGTATATATTAAATAAATTCACTTAAGAAGAAGTATTTCGAACTATTTGAAAAAAATAAATTAATATGATGACAAAAATTGAATATTCGGACTTCTATAAAGTTCAGAGCTCTCTATATAATTTTCCCCAAAAAAAAAAAAAAAAATCAAGTATGTAAGAAAGTAGTTTCCCTCCCTCTCTCTCTCTCTCTCTCTCTCTCTCTCTCTCTCTCTCTCTCTCTCTCTCTCTCTTTATATATATATATATATATATATATATATATATATATATATAAATGAAAAAGAGAAGAGGAAAGTTCAATAATTCAAGCCATATATAGCACAACCTTTCAAATTAACGTCCCCAATATGGCCTCACAAAGCGAGGAGAAGCACCCTCTTCCACTCCCCTCCTCAAAGGAGAAGCTCAACTCTCTACTCCATGTTGACAAGCTCATTGTCTCCCTCTTCCTCTTCTTTATTTTTTCTCTTCTCCTCTCATACTTGTACTTCTCCCCGCAGTTCCAACCCATAGAACCCGACCCATCTCCGCCGAACCGCATGCAAGTTTCATGCGACTCCGACGTAGCCTCATTCTACATCTACGACCTGCCCGACCGCTTCGACGGCGCGCTCCTCCGCCGCTGCCGCGACCTCAGCCCCTTCACCAACATGTGCCCCCACGTCGCCAACCGCGGCTTCGGCCAGCCCGTCCCGCACCGCCCTGACTGGTTCGCCACGTACCAGTTCGCTGCCTCGATGCTCTTCCGCGCCCGGGCCGAGCGCCACCCCTGCCGCACCTTCGACCCCGACTCCGCCGCTTTGTTCTACATCCCCTTCTACGCCGGCCTGTACTCGACGTCGGTGTTCAGGCAGAAGAACGACACTCTCCGCCAAGCGCTCGGCCTCGACCTTGCGGAGCACGTCTCCCGGCTCCCGACGTTCCGCCGCCACGGCGGACGCGATCATTTCCTCATCACCGGCCGCACGTCGTGGGAGCTAATGCGATCCGCCAGGGTGAGCGAAAACTCGACCACCAACCGCCTCCTGCGCCTTCCGGAGCTGGCCAACGTGTCGATCCTCACCGTCGAGCGGCATGTGCAGGATGGCAAAACGCAATTCGGCATCCCCTACCCCTCCTACTTCCACCCGCGCTCTGCTGACGAGCTCACCGCTTGGCAGGAGGAGGTGCGCCGCGCGGAGCGGACCCACCTCTTCGCCTTCGTCGGCGGGGCGCGCACCAAGGGCGAGAAGGAGGTTGTGCGCTCGTTGGCATTAAAGCAATGCGGGTCGTCGAGCCGCTGCCTCCAGCTGGAGTGCAAGCCGGGTTCCAAAGATTACCGCACCCCGGGCCTGGTCATGGACGTACTGCTGCGCGCCGAATTCTGCCTGCAGCCGCAGGGCGACACGTTCACGCGGCGGTCGACGTTCGATTCGGTGCTGGCCGGCTGCGTGCCGGTGTTCTTCTCCGAGCACACGGCCTACACGCAGTACCGGTGGTACGTGCCCGGGCGGGCGGAGGAGTGGTCGGTGTTTCTGGGGCCGGAGCGGCGGGGGCGGATCGAGGAGGAGCTGAGCCGCATACCGAAGGACGCGGTGGCGCGGATGCGGGAGGTCGTGATCGGGATGATCCCGCGCGTCACCTACGCCCACCCGAACGCCAGCTGGGCCGAGGGGCGGCGCTTACGCGACGCTGTCGACGTGGCGCTCACCGAGCTCACCAAGCTTGTGCAGCAAACGCTGAGCGAGTCCGAGAACAATAATAGTACGAAGTAAATTCATTTGAAACACACAGAAAAATCAAAATGAAAACTAAGAAGGCTTGTTCTTTACCTGACTTATTCTCAACCGTGAAGTCCTTATTTTTTTATCTGCTTTAGTTTAATTTTTTTTTTTTTTTTTTTTTTTTTTTTTTTTTTTTTTTTTTTTTGTGCCACCTATTTAATTAGTATCACTTAAACTTTTAAATCGTTCATAATCACAATTTACAAATTTTTTATTATAATTTTTTAATAAAACTCATAATTACAAAATAAAGAACAATAATTAGGATTTAAAAGAATTTTTCTCAATGTGAATTTACATCTCAAGCAATGTTTAAGCTATCTTTAAATACACTAGTAATCATTTCAAAATTATAATAAAAGTATGATTAAAGAATAATTCATTTTTATTTTATTTTGAATTATATTTGTAAATGCATTTGAATTAATATTATATTCAGAATTATTTTGAATTCATATTATATTTGTAAAGTCCATTTAAAATTTTACTACATTTCAAAAGTTTATTTGAAAGTATACCATATTTGTAAAAAAAAAAAAAAAAAAAAAAAAAAAAAAAAAAAAAAAAAAAAAAAAAAATTGAATTAATATCACAAATGTAAAATAAAATTAAAGTCATACCACATTTGTTAGACTCTTTTGAATTAATATCATAAATATAAAGTTTTTTGAATTCATACCATATTTGAAAAACTCTTTTGAATTAATACAACAAATGTGAATTCATAAGATATTTGCAGATTTTTTTAAAACTAATACGGCATTTGTAAAATGCTTTTGAATTTATATCATATATCAAATCTCTTTTAAATTCACATCATATTAAAAATAATGACTAATTTGACATTAAGTTCAAATCAAACTCGTATGATAGATTGGTAAACTTAATTTGGCTGATCAATTCAAATTCGATAAAATTATAAAGAAATTCTCCCAAATATTGTTATAGCACCTGTATTTAATTTGGTATAATTTGATTTTAAACTAAAATACAGAAAACTCTTTTATAAATATCCCTTTTTTTACTTTTCATCCCTGACTTTCAAAAAGCTGCATTTTACCTCCTTGAAATATTAAAAATATTTTCAGAGAGTTACGGTGTTAATGAAGAGGGTAAAATAATCATATTGCCCTTGTTTACTCTATAAAAAAAATTAATTAATTTTTAATATATTTCTATCATTTTAAAAATATTTTGGTATAAATTATAAAAAAATTGGCGGAATATTAACAGAATATTAACGAAACCTGACGGTGAGGGGACAAATGCATCAACCTTAATTTTTAAGAAGGTAAAATATAAATTTTTAAAAATCAGAAAAAATAAATAAATAAATAAATAAATATTTAAGGAAAAATTTTACGTAATTTAGTCATATTTTATTCGAACTATTTTGAACAATTAGATTGAATAATTATCTTTGGTCAATTTCGGTTCAGCTCGAACCATCTTAAATCCAACTAAAATATGAAATTATTAAATAAAAAAATAAATTCAAATTTTATTTGTTATCATTAAAATTTATTGTTGAATCAAATCCAACAAATGAATAGTCTCTTTTAAATTCGTTTATATTGTTACTACGTATTCTCTCTCTCTCTCTTTTTTTTTTTTTAGTATTGATTCTGCTTCCAAAGTGTGCTCTGCTTAATTTGAATAAGCTCCAACTATTTACGCCTCATCAATTTTCTTTTAGGCATTATCTCGAGCACCCTCCGAGCTAAGTAATGGTATCAAGTACGATTAATAATTATATCTAATAATGATTTAAGTTAATATTTAGCTGGGTTGGATTTTTTTTTGGTTTCGGATATAAGTTTTCAATTCTTTTAGTTCGACCCGGTCGAGTTTCGGTGCACTTTCGGATTGCGATTTTTTATTTGGAATCCGTTTTGAGTTTTGCAAAACCTGTTCGAAACCGACCCGTTGACATCTGTAGCCCAAAAGGCTTTATTGGGCTAGACCTAAAATATTATGTTAGGCCTTTGGATAATATTAAGGCCTAGTTTTTGTGGGCGCCCAGTGAATTCCTAATACAATTTTTTCCTTGGTGTTAATAATAACACCACCTCTTTTAATATTATATAATAATAATAATTTCTACATCTCCTCCACGAAAAATTGAAAAGAAAAAAATCTTGATTGGATCCTCTCGTACAATTTCAACTTTATCTAATATTTTAATTTAAAATTTTAAAATTAAAAAATTAAAATATAAGTATAAATATAAATTTTAAATTTTAAAATCTAAATTGAAATTTTAAATTTTAAAATCTAAATTGAAATTTTAAAATTTAAAAATTTTGAAATTTAATAATTTAAAATTTTAAATTAAAATTTTAAAAATAATGTATTGAAAGGGTTTAGAAATTGAAGGTAAACTTGTAATTTTATATAAATACAAGATAACCCACCATCAGTAATATGAGATATTTACCCTTACTCGGTAATATTTTCGGAGTAATTCTGTAACTTTTGTAATGCTATATTACTCACCAGATTATTTACTGGATGAACCGAACGTAATAATTTTTACATAATTATTTATAATCTTCGCAAAACCAAACACAATATATATACAGAAACATAATCTCGCATTTGAGATGAAAGTGCAAAAGCAGATCAAATGAAAGCTCAATCTTTACGATTCATCACTTAAATGAAAGAACAAATAAATAATAATAATAAATATAGTGGAATAGATTTTAAATCACAACCTAAATTATGATATGATTGACAATGAAAATGAAAGAAAGAAGAAACTTGCCCTTCAATCCAATCAAGAATAGAGAAAAATATCCAATAACGTAGCCATATATAGAATCATCCATGCAACACTGGTGAGGGGGGCAGTGGGGGGTAAGAGAAAGGAGCTTCCTTCAGTCCAATCAAAAATAAAGAAGGATCCAACGTAGCTCCGGCATCATCCATTCAGACACCAAGGCGCCCTTCTTGGCATTTGGATGAATGAGTCGGCAGCTAATCAAATCCTACATCCCCCTATGACTGGACCAAAGGAAGCTCCCTTTTCAGAAATAGTTTCTTTACTTAAGAAGTGAATAAAAGTTATTTGGCTGCTAAAAGTTTCAGAAGTTGTCGCTATATGATATTCTATATAAGATAGTAGAGATTTTGCTAATGGCGTGAAAAAGCTATAACTAAGATAAATGGACCCTCACTCCCTTTCTTAATAATGCCTAGTCTAGCTAATTTTGGAGGGAAAGGAAAAAAGAAGATGATGAATGCATACGAATTTTTCGCTCGATAATCTTAGTTGTTCATCACTTTTACATAAATATATATAGTAGTAAATGATGACGTAACTAAAGAGCTGAACAGATTTGAAATTACAATAAAAAGTGGCGAAAGACTGAGATTGAACTTTTTAGTATTTTCTTTTCGGTAGCCTCTTCATCTAATGCAAAACTCTCTTCCATGCACATACCCTCCCAAAGATATATAGTATAGAATCAACAGCAGAATCTATCTGACCTCTAAAATATAGAGATGTCTCATGACTCAAGAGAGAGAGAGAAGAAGAAGAAGAAGAAGTATTTGGTGAGAGGAAGGAGGCAATTCCTTGCAAGAAGCACTTGCCACTCATGGTTATGAACAACAGTAGAGGGTCCCTTAAATAACCAAGAAAAAGGAAGGGATGACATCATAAGAGTTAAAAAAAAAAAAAAAAAACATACAAAAAACTTGCAATGTACACTTTAATGATGCCTTCTACTACAACCTTTTATTAATTTGTCTCTTTGCATTTTATCCTATCTTAAACTATGACCCAAAGTCAATTTTAAGCTTAAATAAGCATGATATGGAATATGTTCTTAACCACTTAACATCAATTCTATGCATGCTTTAAAACTAGTGCAGCACGCCACATATCATAGAAAAAAAATTCTTCAGGAATTATATTAATTTGGGTCCTATATGTGTAATAGAATAATGTCATTGCACCAATTTAGCTCACAAATGGCCGAGCAGAATAAGAAAAGTGCCTAATTAATTAATGTTGCTATATTACATCATTGTGTACTTAGCAATTGCCCACCCAAGTTTATTAGTAGAAATTAATCTGATTCTAATTAAGTACTAGTGGAGGAAATTAAACCTTAAGGAGAGAACCATATATACTTAATGGCGTAATAAATTAAACAATTGAGGAGATTTTCATAATTAAACTACTTGCAAATGCATTCAAAATAAGAGATGCTATTACATTTAAAGTAGATATTCCAAATCTTTCTTTTTAGATTAATTATATACCGCACGCAGTAAGAATAGAGTTACCATCCGTGACAGATCCTTGTGAGCAGCAGCGGAGCTCAATTCGCGTGATTGGAGAGGCTGTTTTTGTGACTCAAATTAATCCAGCCTAAATGGCCGGTTAAGTACACTAATCACATCATCAGAAATTTTACTAGTTCTACAGTGAAAGTGCTCGCTGATTAATTTGGTATCTATTACAAGTTAATTGAGGCAAATTTTATGTTCATCTGTGTTCAATTAATTCTATCCTTCTCCTACTCTCTACCTTTTACAAATTGGCTTTTAGAATAACACTTCAACTTTGAGAAATTGGAAAGAGCTTTCGACGTGGTCCAAAATCAAAACAAAACTTTTTTATTGTGAGTAGAATCTAGCTAGATTTAAAGTTTTTGTTCCAGTTACAGCAAGGTAACGTCAACATTGAAAACATGTAAAGGAGAGTACTTTGCATGAAAATTATCTAGATATATAGAAATCCCATAATATATACATACATATATATACATATATATATATATATATATATATATATATATATATATATATATATATATATATATATATATATATATATATATATATAGCTCTTTTTCACTCCAGGGCTGATATGCCAAGATTCTCGAACTCTTGAGAATGTTGTTTGGACAATTGGATTGACCTTTCCGCCTTGTTCTGGTGTGCGCATGCACTATCCTTTCTCAAAAACACCTGAAAAGAATTAAAATGAACTTTATCAATCAAAAGCAAAATAATTACAATAAGTAAGTGAAACCACAAGCTTATTTCCGGCTTTGGTTCTCCATTGTGGCTCGACCTCTTTAAGTACGGTAAGTTCTGCCGCTTGTTTCTGGTAAAACTTGAATGATCTAGATTCAATTGATCTTTGAGTCAGAAAACAAGGAACTCTAGTGATCTGATACTTATTCGACCTAAATCTTTGAATAGCCAAAGACGTACTCGATCGATCAGGCAAGTAGGCTATTAAAACTAAACTATAACTAATAACCTAAACTATAGCTTTCAGTTGAAATTATATAAACTAAACTAAGCTTACTTCGGTACAACTTGAAAAAAACTACTATTACTTACAATCACCTCAAGAGGTTGATGTTGTGGAAAAAAAGGTCTAGCTGTGTGTGTAAGTTAAGAAGGTTCTATCAGAAGTTAATTTATCTGCAAAGTATTTATAGCTTCCACACTTTCACAGTCCCAGCAGAATTTCCACTTTTCTAATAAGCTCAAATCCATGAAGATAACTGATCAATCACAAAAATTTCGGACAAATTCAAAAACTTCGGAGCAAGATCCTAACATTAATTTGGTTGAAACATCGAGCTAACATTCCGGTCATGAGAGAGAGAGGAAGAGAGAGAGGAAGAGAGATAGAGAGAGGAAGAGAGAGAGGGAGAGAGAGGGAGAGAGAGACCTTCTGGGAGAGGGTGGAACCGTGCGAGAGCTAGCCGGACTAGGAGCTCCCGCTCCCCTTGCCGGAGTCACCGGTCTCGGAACAGCCATCTTGAACCGGCTGGTCCCCGAAGCAGATACCTTGAGAAGTGGAGCAGAGTGGTTAATAGAAGGCTCCCAGCTCCGGTTAGGCGGGTGTCGTGGAGAGAATCGAAGAGGACAATTCCTCCACCTCAGTTCTCTTCCATCAATCAGCAGCCCATCAGAGCTGCCCATTCCTCATCTGGGAAACCTGCTGTTGCTTGTGGTCCGAACACACCCAAGATTCGCGAATATTCACCTTTCCTTGACTCCTTCTGTCGGGAGGGACATTTCATTTCCAGAGCTTCCTGCAAAGTCACCTGGGCTAACCCCCTCTCTTTCATCTCACCTAGCATCCATGCCCCCCTGTCCTCTTTCCGTGTCCCTCACCCCTGCCTGAGGAGACAGGACAAGGAGGACAAGCGCCAGCGGATTAACCAGCAGCCCCTGAGCACCACCCCTACGATTCCTGAGACCACCCCTAGGATTCCTGAGACCCCCCTCAAGATCGGCCCCCTCACCTATAAGGATGCCCTTCTCAGGAGCCCCCTGCCAAGCTTCACCTCACGCCACCACCACCCCCTCAAACCATCCTCAGCCAACTTCCCCACCAGATCCAAGTGCTGCTTCCGCTGTCTCGCCACTGATCACCTAGTGTGCGACTGCAGAGACCCCGTCCGCTGCTTAGTGTGCCGTAGACCCGGCCATCTCGCGCGCTCCTGCACCTCTCGATCGCGGAAACTGAAGATGCAGCGAGCCAGGGATTTTCGACCGGAAGTCATGAAGACTTTCATCCCTCTGTCAGAAGACTTCCGGAATCGCCAAAACACTCGCCGGAACGCTGTCCTTGCAGACGTTATCGGAAGATCTCACCTCGGGCCTTTCCCGCAAGGTACAATTGCCGCGGACCTAGCGACAAGATTTGGTGGTTACCCGTCGGACTTTCTGGCGGCAAAATATCGAGAGAGGGACTACGTCATTTTCCTCCCTGATTGGGTTCGGCCAGATGTCATCATCAACTCCGGCCTCCTTCGACTCCAACACTGTCGCCTACAATGCTACCATTGGGATCCTTATGAAGCGGCTGATCGATCAAGATTGACATACAAAGCCTGGATTAAGATTGTTAACTTACCTTACGAGTGCTGGTCTTCGAACCGAGTTAGCGCTATTGTTGGCGGATTCGGACGTTTCCTTCGCGCTGATGATAACAGTATCAACATCGCGGATATGTCGGGCTACAGATGCCTTGTCGCGGTAGACGATCTTGCCGACATCCCGGTTGTCCTCTCCATTTCTCTGGGCGACGTTGTCATCTCAGCGGAGGTGCGTATTGAGAGCACCGCACCCTTCGGCGGCGATGACCACGGAATCCCTCTCGCGGGGGGGGCCCAGCGAAGGCGGTGACCAAACTGATCCCCGTGGTGTGCGCTTGGCTAGAAGAATTGCTTTGGTCGGGTTGGGCGGAGAGAGCAGCGAGTCCAGGAATGCTACCCGTAGTGGCCGTAACGACACTTGGGATTCATCGGAGATTAGAGATCGGCGACGCGGGTTATCACCGCCTGTGGGGAACCGCCCACCGGAGACTGCTCCGGGGACGAAGGCATCCGAGAAGATGACTCCCTTTGGTCCGCTGGTCCACATCTCGACGAGCCCACCCTCTGAACCGGAGGTCCTCCGCGATGCTGACGTCACCGTCGCCAGAGTTGACCTTCCACTCCCAAACGAAGGCGGCGCCGACCAACCTTTGTGCCTTGAGAACCGCAACCCCCCCTTCCTCTGCAATTTTTCAAATAATTTCCACTTTCTACAGGTTTGCCTCCTTCTCCCCTTCACTTGGGAGAACGGAACCATCGTGTCACGCCCCGGGGTCGGAACTGCGATCCGGGCTCGCCAACAGATCCGCCACCTATGCTAAACCCGCATAGGCGAAGCGTCCTACCTGCAAAAAGAGCTACAACTAAACAGATATCAGAGCTAAAAGATAAAACTGCCATAGAAATAAAATCAACCACTGTACAACTGAAGATAAAACCGTAATGTCCATCTCCCAAAAATGATAATCATACAATAACCTTGAGTACAAAACTCACAGCTCAACAGGGAGATAACCCAAATAAAATATCAGTGTACAAGCTCTCAATACATCATATCCTCACTACATCAGTCTCTCAAAAGAGGAAATAAATACCAATCTACCGACTATACTGAAGATCTCCTCAAAATGGGGGGGGGTACCGCTACTCTCCCAAGATGGGTCTGGATCTAGCTCGCTACTCCCTCACCACGAACAGCAACCACAGAACGGCAACACCCGCCAAGACTCTGCAAAACAAGGAGAGAAAGGACAAAAAGGGGGGGGGGGAAACCCCCGACGGGCGTGAGAACTACGCAAAAAGGGAGTTCTCAGTGGGTATCGCCACTAGGCCCGACGATCTGCCCACCAAGACTACTAGAGGCAAAAGATAACCAATGTAGTAAAACTGAAAGAAGGAGCTGGAGACACTCTACAGCTACCATGCCTTTATCTAAAAGCTCAAATAGGGAAACTCTGATAAAGATATGCAACACTCGCACACGTGGTGCTCAATCGATCCAATCGAGCTGACTGCCACATCGGGTCCAGTCAAACCTGCGCCCACCTACAACCACCTCCCGCTGACGGGCAGGAATTACGTAGGGCGTCCAAACGGACTAACTCGCTATCGAGTAGTGGCTCATGCAGGCTATAGTCGGAATCCACGCTCTCTCTCCCAGAACGAATAGCCTCAAGATCACCAAACCTCTCGCACAACGGTCGACTAACCCGCAACAACCTCGGGACCACCGTCAATCCCCAAACGGTTCCCAACAACACTAACACTGGTCTAAACACAGCTACTAGACTTCACTCGGTCCCCCAGGCACGAGTGTAACCAAAAAGTATCTCCTGAATAAACGCAAACGATGGACCAGTAAAAACTGGAAAAGCTCAACTCAACACCGGTACGACAACCCGGTAAAAGCTCAACTCAACGCCGGTACGACAACCCGGTAAAAGCTCAACTCAACGCCGGTACGACAACCCGGTCTCGCCTACTCCAGAGTGGCACTCGTGGGGAGCGACCCACACGAGTAAAGTATCACTGTAACAAGTCTCACTGTAACAAGTATCACGAGATAGCAGGACTGGATCACGACTCGGATCAAAGCGGAAAAACTCATCCACTAAAGGGAAACCCGATCCCCAAACTGATACAACAGTAAACGATAAGTGAAAACTCCATCCACTAGAGGAAAGTCTAATACCCAATCTGATACATCAATAAATATCCGGTCAACCGCCCAATATCCGCGGTTGCCGCAATACCCTGCCGTCCATAACTAAGTACTATAACCGACCTCCGGTCAACCGCCCAAAGTCCGCGGTCACCGCCAAAACCCTGCCAGCCGCAATCCAGCACAACCCGTCCCTGTCACCAATGTCCCTGCTACACTACCCCAGACCCCTGCTCGCACCCGAGCAACACAGACCGCCTAATTAACAAGAGGGAGAAAGGAATAATATGGTTTCTCCTAAGTCAAGTTCCAATATGTAGTGCAGCAGTAAAAGATGGCCTAACTATATGTCCATACAAGCATGCATTTGTCCTCAAAGAAGAATAAAGAAAATAAACCTCATGCCAGAATTAGCAATGACCATACCTGTCCATGATTTTCGATCCATAATCACTCCTTGGAGTAGAACCTGCACATAACTACATAATCCTATCCCATTGTATAACCCAGCCTCATAAAAGGGTTATGTGCTAACATGGCATGATAATCAATCATATAGGATAACCTTGCCTTAGGTAAGCTTCCACTAATCATCAACATGAATGTTTGATTAATACCATTGTCATACTATGAATAATTTACTTGCAATTTCCATAAAATCCTCATTGTCAACCTTACCGATCGATCCCAGCTATTGTACCATACACCTGCATGCAATACTAACATATAAAAATTTAGAGAACCGTCCACCGGTTCCGGGAATAAGGCACCCACCTGAAGTGTTAACTGTCCAAGTCTCAACAGCTGAAAATACCAGATAACTCTAATCCATTGCTCCAACAAGTTCAGCACACCCGTAACACTCCTGGCACAATACAAAGTCCACTAAATACACTTAGGCTCCCAAATATTACTCTTATAATCACATACAACAACAGTCCCAAAACTGCTAAATTTTCACCTGCAGAAAGTACCCAGAAAATTCCCAGAAAAATATCACCACGATCCTCGCGTCGATAGCTTCGTAACGGTAGCTTGCACGCCCAAATCTGAGTTGGGTAAGCCAAGATAAAAATTCGGCAAGGGGGTACACTCATACAAAAATCTGTGAAGAAAAACTGCACACTGTACACTGAGAAAACAGTGATTTTCACCTCGAAATAAATCTCGGAAAATTTCAAGAAAAATACGAGCGCGTTCCTTGCGATCCGTAGATGAAAAAGTTGTACAATCTCGTTTCCGTCTGACGCTCGTGCGCAAAGATATGGCCAAAACACTCTGCTGCTGTCACAAGGATCCACACAGAAAAAGGGGTCACTGTGTTGCCTCAGGATCCATGCCAAAAACTCGGAATGGGAAAGCGCGATCAAAATAGAAGATGAAGCCCTACCTCTTAGGAGTCTTCCGGCGCAAGAATCACTAGAAAAGGTGGTCTAGGAAGCCCAGGGGAGAATTTACACTGCCGCTGCGTCGAAGAAGAACACAGGAAATGCAACGTCGCGCCGCGCCGAAAAATCCAGAACCTCGAAATGCGTGCTCCTAAAATCGTAGAACTTGGCAGGAAGATCAAGAATTAAGAGAGGAACAAGTCTCCTTCAAGGTGCTCGGGCAGAAGATGCGCGGGTTGAGAGAAAAGAGCCAAAGAAGAAGGCTCGGGTGCTATTTATAGGCGGCAGAAAACAATTGGGAAAATTCTCATTTTGTCCGATTTTTCGGGCGCCCGAAAAGGTATTTTTAATCCGAATTTCGCGCCGAGCCTAAATTTGATATCCACTCTGCGCGTAAACTCTTCTAAACATCCGATGGGGTCCCCCGATTACCCACGTGATCCATTTTAAGCCCCGAGTCCATCTCTTGTGTCCAAATTGGCGCGCGAAAACCGCCGACATGCCACGTAGGCTTCCAGAAGCTGCTGGTCACACTGTAGAAGCCCTGCAAAGATCCGGGTCACCACATCCTCCCCCACTAAAAGAAAGTTTCGTCCTCGAAACTAAAGCAACACAAAAGGAGGTCTCCAAAACCAGGGTAGGTACCCAGCAACATCATCTCCAGCTCCCAGGTCACCACTCACTCCCCGTGACTACTCCTCAGCAACAACAACAACCAGTACGGCATAACCCAATTGCGTAATTCTCTCATCTCACGAGCCAGAATTCGCAACGGGCGTCCCTCGTACTACAAATACTCGCAGATCTCAAAAGGAACGAGTCAATCACGGGCGAGGGGTCCAAAGCATGACACTCCTGAGCTGAGACGCAGAAAAACCTCAAAAACTCCAGCAAAAGACGGGGGGAAAGGAACAAATAGCCCGAGCAACACGCTCTAACATCACTCCAAGAGCCAACCCAACCCAAGCGACCCGAAGCACATCCACACAAACACCTGCACCGAAAAAGGGGCCCTAACAAGCAGAGGTTCACACTCAGTCACCCTCAAAAACTCAACCACCCAAGTGGATTGCTCAGCCGCAGCCTTTCATCAAAAGGGATCCTCAGGGACACAACTCAAACCCTGCACACAAGAATGGCCCCACACAATGCCAGCTATGGAACCGTCAAACTCGACTCCCAAATAGCTCTTCTGCTCCAGGCATCCGCCACCACAGTGGCTCTGTCGGGGTGATACTGGATGCTCACAAAATCCAATGGTGGCTCTACAGCCACTACGGGAGGTATCACTAAACTCGCAAATCCATCTCCCACCACTGACTAGGTTAGAATCGGCGCTGGTACCAATCTCATCACCCGCTCATCAAGCTCTGCTGGCACTATCCGGTCCAAAAACTCCTCACCCCAACAATGACCGTCGATCTCGGCCAGTCTTAAATAGCATCCACTTTGGCCGAATTTCCACCGCCGCCCCTACGGCTAGAATAAGTAATCCAGGAAGATATGCTCTCGAAGCTAAAACTTGCACCACAACGACTTGGCAAAAAGCTTCTTCCCCACAGACCTTGTCACACCATCTACAAATGCTGCACAAGCTCTAAATCACTCAGGGAGGGGGGTAAAACCAAAATATTCTTGGAGGATGCCGCTATCAAACCGTTCAAGGCCAACTGAAACACAGAATTCCTCAATCTAGAGGCAACAGGGCATTAGTCAATCCATTGGCTTCACTGTACTCGTAATGCCCCTACCGTGTCCTGAACACCATCTAGACAAAGCCTTCAGTTGAAATTCCATATTGGTGCAGGCATCATACAATAACTGCCTGAACATAGCTCCATCAAAAGATTCTAAATAATACCTGGACCTGCCTGGGCTCCAATCCCAAAGGGCTCTCACCGTTGTGTATCAACGACGTGGCACTAGGTCAAACAGACCCTCGATCTAACAGATCCCTGCACCGGTGCGATCAACTCTCCCCGCTCTTACAGATAATATCCAAGTGGTGCTATTGAGGTTGGCGCGGTTTCCAGAACCACGTCAACCGCAATCTCAATCTCCCTAACAGGCGGCATAATCATCAACTCGAGTGGACTCACACCCGGGATTTCGCAGCAATAGAAATATCCTTTGGTCCCGGCGCCACCATAAGCTCCTCTCACACAGTCACTAAAACCTGAGTGCTCGAACAATCTCCCCATAACAAGCCTCCTTTGTCTGCCTCGCAAAAGTCACAATCATCGCCCTCTCTGCACTTAACCATCCAGTGGTGCCGTGCCAACCAATCCCAATCACTGGGTCAAAACATCGAACTGCCACCCATATCAAAAGGTTTGCCGGTATAACTCACGGCCTCAACGACACTGAACATAATCCACAAGCCTCCTTCACATGCATAACACCGATAGTATCCAGTACCTCTAGTGCACGTGGTAACAACTCTGCCTCTAGTCCATACCGGAATGCAAAGTGCACTAACTCCGACTGCTGTGATAAAATCACACCTGCAACACCCGATCCACTGCCGTGGCGTCCTCCAACCAGGCGGCACAACTCATCCACATGAAGCAAGCGGTTGTCGCCCAGTCTGCCAGAAAATATCCAAACCAATCACAAAGGGAGTACGACCTCCGTCCCTGCTCACACTGCGGCGACGAATAGGGTCATCCGCAGATAACAAAACCACGCTACCACTGCGCTACTCTGATAGATGCTGATACTGCCATCGGGGTCCACCCGATCACCAACATCTCAGAAATCCATCATCGCAACCGTCATAAGACAAAACACCATTAATTCACGCAATTCTTATACAATTATCCTTACTAAGCTCACCCCTCAATCACATACATTATACCCCAAACATGCATGCTATCAATCACAAAGGGTAACATTCCCATGGGTAAGCTTTACATTAACCATCCACAAGGATATCCACCATCCAGGAAAGCAAAACGAAAATGCCTCTGCCTGCCGATCTGTCCTCCATCACCTAGCGCCAAGTGCCTCCCTCCAGAACTCGCCTCTAGCGGCAGATCCCCATCCAAGGAACTGCAGTGTCCAGCTCCAAACACAATGCCTACACCGACGAGGCATCCACAGTCCAAAATCCGAACAGGAGGGACCGAAAGAAACTAAAGAGTATCCTTGCGCAATCCACTCCCAGTCTCACCTATCCTATGCGCCTCGTCCCTCGAAACCTGGAGCGCCGGTTCAACAACTGCATGAACTCTCTAGCACAGGGAGGCTCTCAATTGATCACTCCATCACCTCCAACCACGACTCTGCCTCCAAAGGCTCCAAGCTCAATCTCACGAGTCGGGGTGGTTCATCTGCCAAATCTGGCTCACTTAATCAAACATGCCCCACAACTCCTCTGCTGTCAACCATCCACCCTGTCTCAGTGCCTTGGCACTAAACATTGGCACGGAGGGGGCCACTCACTCCATTGGCACTACAGAAATTCCTGCCGCTGAGGATACTACATCCTGGTGGTCTCAAAAGAAAGGTACTGTCGGGCTGCCCACTGCTCTGACAACTGTGTCACCAAACTAGCTGCTCACTCCATCGCTGATATGCCCCTAACAATCCTGTCATCTGGGTCCGAAACTCTCTGACCTCAATCCGGGTATCCGGCCCAAAACCAACCGCTCAAGCTCAACTGCCATGACAGGATGCACAAGGGTCCCAAACCCAGCGTCGGGGAGACACCGCTCGCTACGACGAAACCACAAATCAGCACACAACAACGCTCGATCCAATCCAGCGAAAGTCTAGAGCATGTCACCCATTCCACAGCGTTATGTTGTCTGCAGCCAACATAACTACTTAGGAGAATAAACATGCCAATCACTCATCCCGTCCCTCGGGAGAGGTGTAAAACTCAATCAGGACTCTCGCTATAAATCACGACTCTCACGAAGTCATCCTAGGGTCCAACCACAAGCCTAGGGTTTCTAAGTCCACCATGACCTACAACCTAGGCTCTGATACCACTCTAATCTGTCATGCCCCGGGGTCGGAACTGCGACCCGGGCTCGCCAACAGATCCGCCACCTATGCTAAACCCGCATAGGCGAAGCGTCCTACCTGCAAAAAGAGCTACAACTAAACAGATATCAGAGCTAAAAGATAAAACTGCCATAGAAATAAAATCAACCACTGTACAACTGAAGATAAAACCGCAATGTCCATCTCCCAAAAATGATAATCATACAATAACCTTGAGTACAAAACTCACAGCTCAACAGGGAGATAACCCAAATAAAATATCAGTGTACAAGCTCTTAATACATCATATCCTCACTACATCAGTCTCTCAAAAGAGGAAATAAATACCAATCTACCGACTATACTGAAGATCTCCTCAAAAGGGGGGGGTACCGCTACTCTCCCAAGATGGGTCTGGATCTAGCTCGCTACTCCCTCACCACGAACAGCAACCACAGAACGGCAACACCCGCCAAGACTCTGCAAAACAAGGAGAGAAAGGACAAAAAGGGGGGAGGGGGAACCCCCGACGGGCGTGAGAACTACGCAAAAAGGGAGTTCTCAGTGGGTATCGCCACTAGGCCCGACGATCTGCCCACCAAGACTACTAGAGGCAAAAGATAACCAATGCAGTAAAACTGAAAGAAGGAGCTGGAGACACTCTACAGCTACCATGCCTCTATCTAAAAGCTCAAATAGGGAAACTCTGATAAAGATATGCAACACTCGCACACGTGGTGCTCAATCGACCCAATCGAGCTGACTGCCACATCGGGTCCAGTCAAACCTGCGCCCACCTACAACCACCTCCCGCTGACGGGCAGGAATTACGTAGGGCGTCCAAACGGACTAACTCGCTATCGAGTAGTGGCTCATGCAGGCTATAGTCGGAATCCACGCTCTCTCTCCCAGAACGAATAGCCTCAAGATCACCAAACCTCTCGCACAACGGTCGACTAACCCGCAACAACCTCGGGACCACCGTCAATCCCCAAACGGTTCCCAACAACACTAGCACTGGTCTAAACACAGCTACTAGACTTCATTCGGTCCCCCAGGCACGAGTGTAACCAAAAAGTATCTCCTGAATAAACCCAAACGATGGACCAGTAAAAACTGGAAAAGCTCAACTCAACACCGGTACGACAACCCGGTAAAAGCTCAACTCAACGCCGGTACGACAACCCGGTAAAAGCTCAACTCAACGCCGGTACGACAACCCGGTCTCGCCTACTCCAGAGTGGCACTCGTGGGGAGCGACCCACACGAGTAAAGTATCACTGTAACAAGTCTCACTGTAACAAGTATCACGAGATAGCAGGACTGGATCACGACTCGGATCAAAGTGGAAAAACTCATCCACTAAAGGGAAACCCGATCCCCAAACTGATACAACAGTAAACGATAAGTGGAAACTCCATCCACTAGAGGAAAGTCTAATACCCAATCTGATACATCAATAAATATCCGGTCAACCGCCCAATATCCGCGGTTGCCGCAATACCCTGCCGTCCATAACTAAGTACTATAACCGACCTCCGGTCAACCGCCCAAAGTCCGCGGTCACCGCCAAAACCCTGCCAGCCGCAATCCAGCACAACCCGTCCCTGTCACCAATGTCCCTGCTACACTACCCCAGACCCCTGCTCGCACCCGAGCAACACAGACCGCCTAATTAACAAGAGGGAGAAAGGAATAATATGGTTTCTCCTAAGTCAAGTTCCAATATGTAGTGCAGCAGTAAAAGATGGCCTAACTATATGTCCATACAAGCATGCATTTGTCCTCAAAGAAGAATAAAGAAAATAAACCTCATGCCAGAATTAGCAATGACCATACCTGTCCATGATTTTCGATCCATAATCACTCCTTGGAGTAGAACCTGCACATAACTACATAATCTTATCCCATTGTATAACCCAGCCTCATAAAAGGGTTATGTGCTAACATGGCATGATAATCAATCATATAGGATAACCTTGCCTTAGGTAAGCTTCCACTAATCATCAACATGAATGTTTGATTAATACCATTGTCATACTATGAATAATTCACTTGCAATTTCCATAAAATCCTCATTGTCAACCTTACCGATCGATCCCAGCTATTGTACCATACACCTGCATGCAATACTAACATATAAAAATTTAGAGAACCGTCCACCGGTTTCGGGAATAAGGCACCCACCTGAAGTGTTAACTGTCCAAGTCTCAACAGCTGAAAATACCAGATAACTCTAATCCATTGCTCCAACAAGTTCAGCACACCTGTAACACTCCTGGCACAATACAAAGTCCACTAAATACACTTAGGCTCCCAAATATTACTCTTATAATCACATACAACAACAGTCCCAAAACTGCTAAATTTTCACCTGCAGAAAGTACCCAGAAAATTCCCAGAAAAATATCACCACGATCCTCGCGTCGATAGCTTCGCAACGGTAGCTTGCACGCCCAAATCTGAGTTCGGTAAGCCAAGATAAAAATTCGGCAAGGGGGTACACTCATACAAAAATCTGTGAAGAAAAACTGCACACTGTACACTGAGAAAACAGTGATTTTCACCTCGAAATAAATCTCGGGAAATTTCAAGAAAAATACGAGCGCGTTCCTTGCGATCCGTAGATGAAAAAGTTGTATAAGCTCGTTTCTGTCTGACGCTCGTGCGCAAAGATATGGCCAAAACACTCTGCTGCTGTCACAAGGATCCACACAGAAAAAGGGGTCACTGTGTTGCCTCAGGATCCATGCCAAAAACTCGGAATGGGAAAGCGCGATCAAAATGGAAGATGAAGCCCTACCTCTTAGGAGTCTTCCGGCGCAAGAATCACTGGAAAAGGTGGTCTAGGAAGCCCAGGGGAGAATTTACATTGCCGCTGCGTCGAAGAAGAACACAGGAAATGCAACGTCGCGCCGCGCCGAAAAATCCAGAACCTCGGAATGCGTGCTCCTAAAATCGTAGAACTTGGCAGGAAGATCAAGAATTAAGAGAGGAACAAGTCTCCTTCAAGGTGCTCGGGCAGAAGATGCGCGGGTTGAGAGAAAAGAGCCAAAGAAGAAGGCTCGGGTGCTATTTATAGGCGGCAGAAAACAATTGGGAAAATTCCCATTTTGTCCGATTTTTCGGGCGCCCGAAAAGGTATTTTTAATCCGAATTTCGCGCCGAGCCTAAATTTGATATCCACTCTGCGCGTAAACTCTTCTAAACATCCGACGGGGTCCCCCGATTACCCACGTGATCCATTTTAAGCCCCGAGTCCATCTCTTGTGTCCAAATTAGCACGCGAAAACCGCCGACATGCCACGTAGGCTTCCAGAAGCTGCTGGTCACACTGTAGAAGCCCTGCAAAGATCCGGGTCACCACACATCGACAATTGGGCGTTCGACTCTTTCTCCGAGGCGGAGAACGTCTCGAAGCCTCTGTTCTCGAATCATCGTTCGATCCCCTCACCTTTGGTGGACCCAGATCTGGGTAATCGACTTCCCTTCGGCTTGAGTGGACCCCCCTTCACTTCGGGCCCATTCTCAATCACGGAGACAAACTACTGCCACTTACTCCTGCGGGGGCCCCTAAGTGAGGCCCACCTGGCCCCTCTTTGGACCCTGACTTTGAATTGGCCCAGTCGGGCCTTGGATCTGTCTGGACCCCCTGCTGACCTTCGGACCGAATCTTTTGGGACTATGCCCTGGGCCATGGGCCACTTCACCGCCAAGCTACTCTCCCCCTCCACCGCCCCTTCGGAGTTCTCGGTCAACTCCTCTGATTCCCTGCCACCGCTTACGATGGAGACTCCTCCGCAGCCTGTGCCCTTCACCGAAGACGACACTACAACCAAGTTACTGACATCTACCCCTACTGACGCCCTCTTGGTTGCGCAGGCCACCCGGGGAGGTCCTTCTCCAACACCCCGGAACATCAGGAAAAGCCCGCGACTGGTGAAGAATGTCGGGAAACCGGTGATGGAACTCGCAATCGCGCGCAAATCGGCCCACATGTATGGAAGCCCGCTGAAGCCTACTACCCTCGAGGACGGCTCTCTCATTGCAGTTGACACTTCCCTGGCACTGAGGACGATCAAGATTAAACTCAAATGTGCAAAATTTGGAATCGCGATGAGCGAGGTGGATGCCCCGGCCTTTCTGGACTTTATTAGTCCGGCGACCTGAGCGTTTGGACTTCTTACCTAGCTTTAAGATAGTTGGAGATCTGTTTTATTAATGTTGCAACTATGTTCATGGAATGTTCGTGGTCTGAATGACCCTGCAAAACGCCGACTTGTTAAATCACTAATAGGTGACACTATGGTCTCTTTTCTATGTCTTCAAGAAACAAAAGTGAGCGCGTTCTCACGTTCATTCATCAGATCTTTTGCGGGCCCGAGGCTCGATAAATGTCTTTTCATCCCCTCACTTGGAGCTTCCGGTGGTATTGTCACTTGTTGGTGCTCAAAGAACTTTACCTGCTCCGAAGTCATCGTTCGCGATCGATCGCTCACTCTGCGGGTACGCTGCACTTCCAGCGGCTTCTCATTCTATCTAACAAATGTGTATGGCCCTCCGAGCTGGGAAGGAAAGACCGAATTCTGCCAGGAACTGACTCAGCTAAAAGGGATCTGTGTAGGCCCTTGGGTGATGTGCGGCGACTTCAATATGACGCGCTGCCAGACCGAGAGAAGTGGCCACGCTTGGTGTCACCGTCTTTCAACTCTATTTGTAAACATGATCAACGAACTCGACATGATTGATACCCCCTTGAACAATCAGAACTTCACGTGGTCTAATCTGCAAAGCTCGCCCACTCTAGCCAAGCTTGACTGCTTCCTCATTTCGACCGAATGGGACCTCGCCTTCCCTCTATCAACTGTCTCGGCACTTCCCAGAATCACGTCGGATCACTCACCGATCCTGCTTAAAACGGAGAGTCGATTAGCCCCTAGCCTCTTCAGATTCGAAAAGGTCTGGCTAACGCGGGGGGACTTCAACTCGTTGATCCCGATTTGGTGGCGCGAAATTGAAGAAAAACAGGGCCATCAAGGAAGCATTTTAACCTTTAACGCCAAACTTAGACACTGCCGCAAAAGGATTAAGGAATGGCGACAGTCCAACTTCCACAGCATCCGAAAAGCCAAGCGACAACTAGCAGAAGACATCCAAAAGCTGGACGTGACGGAAGAAATGCGATGTCTGACACACTGCGAGCTAGACACAAGAGCAAAACTCAAAGCTAAACTGCGAGAAATCATAGAAGAAGATGAAATACTCTGGAAAACAAGATCTAAGCAGCACTGGCTAAGAGAAGGCGATGGTAACTCCAAATTCTTTCATGCAATAGCCAATGGTCGGCACAGAACCAACCACATTGGGACCATAGAAGATGAGGGCCTTACACTGCGCCGGGAAAAGGATAAAAGCGACTACTTCGTGCGCAAGTTCAAGGACCGATTTGCACCTGTCAACCCTCCTCCTTCCTCCTTTGGAGACTGGAGCGACCTGTTCCCTGATAACGGCTCGCTAAGCTCGGACAGCCTCACCTCTCACTTCACCGTGGAAGAGATCAAGATAGCAACGTTCCAGCTGAGCGGGGACAAGGCCCCTGGACCAGACGGGTTTAGTATGGTGTTCTACCAAAAGTTCTGGGGGGTGATCAAAGATGATCTTGTTAAAATTTTTGAGGATCTATACAACGGTACCTTGAACACGGGACCCATTGATTATACTCACATCTGCCTTATCCCTAAATCGGAAGACGCCAAAACTGCAAGCGATTTTCGACCTATCTGCCTTATTAACTGCATACAGAAAATTATCTCCAAAGTGCTGGCGAATAGGCTAGTGAAGGACATGCCTAACATCATCTCTCTTTCACAGTCCGCTTTCCTGAAGGGACGATCCATTCTTGATTCCTTCGTCACCGCATCCGAACTCATCAGCTGGGGAGCAAACAAGCGAATCAACGGCGTCGGCGTCAAGGCTGACTTTGAAAAAACATTCGATAAAGTGAACTGGCATTTTCTCCGACACATTCTCCAATGTCTCGGAGCCAACCAAAGGTGGTGCGGATGGATCGACCAATGCACCTCCAATGGTAAAGCTGCCATTCTGGTCAACGGTGCCCCGACCAACTGGTTTAAGTTGAGAAGGGGTCTACGCCAAGGGGACCCTTTGTCACCTTTTCTTTACCTGCTGGTTGCCGAATGGTTGACAAGAATGACGAATAGAGCGGTCCGCAACAACCTTATCTCTGGCATCGGCCCAACCAGGGAGACAAGAACCACTATCATCCAATATGCGGACGACACCCTATTTTTTTGCGAGGCGAAAGTACGGCAAATCAAGAACCTTCGCTTCATGTGGCAGCTCTTCGAGTGGGCTTCGGGTCTCAAGGTCAATAGGAACAAATCTGAGCTCTTCGACCTGGGCAACCAGAACATCAGAGGGGACAGACTCGCTGCCATTTTAGATTGCAAACGAGGCACTCTCCCAATCAAATACCTTGGGTTACCGCTTAAAAAAGGCAATGTCCCGAAAGAAGCTTGGATAAAAATCATCAAGAGGATTGAACTTAAGATCGATGGTTGGCAAACAAAACTGCTCTCTCAGGGAGGGAGATTGACCCTCGTTAACGCGGTGCTCACGAACCTACCCCTCTACCACTTCTCTGTGTTCAAAGTCCCCGTCTGGGTGCTCCGAAGAATTGAATCACTGCGGAGAGCTTTCTTTTGGAAAGAAAACACGGTAGTTCAGGGGGGCAACTGTCTGGTCAACTGGAAAACGATCTGCAGGAGGAAAAGAGACGGTGGGCTAGGGATTTTGAACCTTGAAAACATGAACACTGCCCTACTAACAAAGTGGTGGTGGCGTTACCTCTCCTTAGAGAAAACACCGTGGGGCCACCTTCTAAACGCTCTGTACTATAGGCGGAGAAGACCCCTCCACGAGGGCACTTCCTTTAGACCCCACTCACAATGGTGGAAGAGCGTCCTGGGAACGAGGGAACTCTTCATACACAGCATTTCGCTCTCAATTGGAGATGGGGAAAGGACAGACTTCTGGGCAAGAATTTGGAGTGGAGAATCATCGTTAGCGACCCAATTCCCTGGAATCTTCGATCTGGTCCATAACAAGGACCTTCGCGTGAGTGACTGCTTCGGACAAGATGATTGTAACTGGGATAGAATCCTGGAGGGTCTACCGCCCAACCAATCTGGACTAGACGATCTAATCACAAGCCTGAAGGAATCCATCCCAACACAGTCTCCAACCCACGACAAAGACCTAGTACTATGGCGTTGGACAAACTCGAGAAAGTTTTCAGTTAAGTCGCTATACAGCTTCCTACAAGACAGTGGGGTAGTGGAAACTCGCTTCGAGACGTTATGGAAAGTTAAGGCACCTCTTAAAGTAAAGATCTTTATATGGCTGGCTCTGAGAAGGCAAATTTTGACCAGAGACATTCTTCTGAAAAGGAACTGGACTGGACCTACCTGCTGTGCTATCTGCCTCGACTCAGAGGAAACGGCGGACCATCTCCTCGTCTCTTGCTCCTTCACGAAATCGCTACTACAGGCCGTGATGCCAAACAAATCGGGGATCCAGAGCGTCGGTTCGTTGAATCAACTCTGGGAGATGATAGGGCAACAAAAAGGAGCTCTAGGGAAACGGATGCTTACAACCCTAGCTGCTACCTGGTGGAACTTATGGCTTGAAAGAAACAGAAGATGTTTCGACAACCAGAAACGACCCTTGGGTGCTGTTCTTGCATTGGCCCGTAGCTGCCGATCCAATTGGCTCAAACATTGTACTTAAAACATTGTACTTAGACTTTTTTTTCTTTTTTTTTTCTTTTTTTTTTTTTTTGGGCCCGGTTGCTTTTTGCAAATTTCGGCTGCCCTATTGCTAAGTTCACTCCCCGTTATGAATGAAGCGACAGCATGCTGCCTTTCTCTCAAAAAAAACATCGAGCTAACACGTGAGTTTTCAGCATGGCCTGAAGTTGCAAACAATGTCGAGTTCCTCGAACTTGTGAGCAACTTGACGGCAGTTACAACGTCGAAACAAATAAACCCTCAAATGTAAAAGCTTGTTTAATTCCGATCGTAGTAATTCTATATATTGTATTGCACATACTAAATATTTGTGTAAATTTTTTTTTGTTGTAGTGTTATTTGATAAAGTGTTGTTTTGAAGAATCGAAACTGTGAAACCACCAATTCACCTATAAGAAAAACAACAAGAATTTTATCTTTCGTTTTTGCATAATAATAAAGTTTTTGAAGTCTATGGAAATATATATAAGTTTCTCTTACTATTCGTAGAGTATATGAGTTTATCTGAGCTCAAATTTGACTTAAAATTAATTTCGAGTCTAAATTTAAACTCAAGCTCAATTTAAAATTAATTCGAGCCGAGCTCGGGCGAGCTCGAGCTCTAAATGATTCTCTTGAAATTTTAACATCATGTAATCTATAGTTTAATTTTTATAAGACATTATTTATAATTTGATATAAAGACGTGTCTAATCATTTAAAATACAAAATAAATATATAAAAAATACAGTACTATAATATTAAGAAAAATAATTTATGAATTGATATATCTAATTTTGTTTGAGCATGGCATTTTTTTTCTTTTGTCATATATAATTAAAATCAAAATTTTCTATAAAATAATAATTTTTTATCTAAAAAATATATTTGTGTATATACAATTAAAATACATAATATATATATATATATATATATATATATATATATATATATATATATATATATATATATATATATATATATATATATATATATTGGAACTTTTTGAGCCTAATTCGGAGGAGGAGTCCAACTACTTAAGCTCGATTTGAAATAATTTTTAAATATTTTTTTAAAATTTAATTTATTTAATTTTAAATTGAGTTCGAGATGAATACGGAGAGCCCTAGTACCTTGCAAGGGTATTACGCAAATACATAGTTACATACACGTGAGGGGCTACTACGCAAATACATACACGTGAGGGGTATAGGCGCAAAAACGCCCTTTGCAGTTTCCATCTCGAGCCTCGGTTTCGTTTCTCTCTTCTCCTCGCCCCGATCGATCCTTCTCCATTCTCCTCCGCCTCGACTCGCTAGGGTTAGGGTTTTGATCCCGTTGGGAACCGGAAGGAGGGGCCTTCTCCTTCGACGATGCGATCGGGGGATTAGGGTTTGGTGGAGGAAGAGTAGGAGGCAGCGATGGAACCGGACTTCTCCCACCCGAACGGCGATCCGAGCTTCGAGTTCGCCTTCAACTCCTGCAACTTCTCCGACCGCGTCCTCCGCATCGAGATCGTCCCCGGCCCGCCGGAGACCCGCTCCGACGCCGGCGGCGGCGGCGCCGCCTCCTCCACCTCCTCCTGGGCCGGCCACCGCAAGCGCCGCCGCGAGGAGATCAAGAAGGAGACCGGTATAATACTCTCTGTGTGTGTGTTAGTGTGTGTGTGTGTGTGTGTGTGTGTGTGTGTGTGTGTGTGTGTGTATGTGTGTGTGTGTGTGTGTGTGTGTGTGTGAGAGAGAGAGAGAGCAATTTTACTGTTTTGGTAATATTTACATAAATTTTTAGATAGAATTATGTAGGTAGGCATTTTGAAATCGACTTCTTAGCTGTTTCTTTTATGATTGGTATCACTAAACCTTTGATTCTTTTGATTTAGGTTATTTGTGCTAGTTAGTGTAAATTTTTCGGTAAATTTAATGGCGATTTTGATAAATTTAACTGTTCGGATTCAACTTAGGAAAATTACTCGGCTGAATCTAAGTAATTGAAGGTTAAAGGAGGGTGTTGATCGTAAAAGATAAAGCTATAGGGCCTGTTTCAATTTGGACCATAGTTGAAGTTACCATTCATTTTTCGCCTAATATATTTGTTGTGAGGTGATGTTAAATTTTTCCGATACCATGACTTGATTGAGTGGAGTAGTTAAATGAAGCTTAAATTGTGATTTGCTATGATTGGAGGGTGATTGGTGTATGCTAGGATTGGTTATTATATCAGAAAAAATTGACAAGTTTGTGAGTATGAGTTAAATAGCATTGTTTTATTCTTATCACTTGGCAATTTAATCTATGTACTCCTGGAGAAATGAAGTACATCGGCATACTTGTCTCTCTGTAAGAAATTTTTCTTTATATAGTACACAGAATTAGTTAGTTGTTTTATCAAAAAACAGTTCATGAAGGTTTCCTTTGCCCTGGTTTGACCTTATCTGGAGAGTTTTATCCCTGAAAAGAAATCGTAACGTTTTTTATGATGCCATTTTGAATGCTCTTATGAGGTAAAAATCCGTACGTTTTATTTACTATGGTGTACTGTTTTTATATCAAATGCTGTGTCTGATTATCTAATAATCTCCTATACCATGAATCTTTTTGGTCCTGTCAATATACACGGTGAAAATTCTACATCATTTAAGTTACCAGGAGATCCATTCTCCTCTGTTCAGCTCATCTAATCAGTAACGTGTGATTGAATTCTTAATTGCCTCATACAGGACTTATAATTCTCCTAGTATACAAAGAATAGAGTTTCAACACCAATAAATATTAATAGTATATTGTTTGATATAGCTGCAGAGCTCAAAGTGTACAACTCAGAGCATATTTTGGACTGCAACCAGCCAGATACAGAGGATGGTGTGACAGATGAAAACCAAGACGGCGAAGCTGTAGCTATGATTGAAGAATCTCCATCAGGTGTTTATCAAATTCTTTAGTTGCTTATGCTTTTCTTATGAACATCCGTAAACGAATTATGATAAATTTATTATTACTTTTGTAATCACATGTAATGCAAGTTATTATGTCTCAGAAGCCCAATCCAATGTTTGTCTCTACTGTTGGCTTAGGTGATGAGCCTTCACAATGCAGTGATTCTTCTTCGTGTATGGATTACTCCCCTGTTCCAATAAAATCTATATATATCAGTTCCGCGATATTAGCTGCAAAGAGTCCCTTTTTTTACAAGGTAAGACATCGGAGTTACATACGCAAACATGCGTGATCTTTCATTTTCTGTTTTCCCAATTTGTTTACTATTCTGTTTCTTTAGCTTTTCTCAAATGGTATGCAAGAATCTGACCAGCGGCATGCTACCTTGCGCATAACTGCCTCAGGTAATTTGTGAAAGACCTTTGTAGTGCATTTATCGATCTTTTGTTGATACATCCTTATTTTCTGTTTGTTTGCATGCAGCTAACATACATGAGCATACATGCATTAACTTGTATGGTGCATTCAGAAGCATGTCCTTGTAAAATTAGAGTTTGTAATTATCCCACTAAACTTTATGCCATCATATAAACCTTCTAATTTTGAAGATTATTTGTATGTCTCTCCTCTTTAACTGGCATCAGTTGACCCTCCCTTGAATTTTAATGACCTTTACACCCATTGCAAATGTATCTGTTACAATTTTGATGGAATATTTAATTAAAGCATTAGACATTTGGAAAATAGTTTTGTCAACTGTGCTAACCCTTAGTCACAAGTTCCCTATTCGGAATAAATTCAATGGGGTAGAAAAGTTTGGTATTGGGCAAAAATCTGGTATGTTCGCGATAAAAAGGTGAAATAGTTAGACCAATAAAAATCATTCAACAGTAAAGCCTTCAATCGAGTTAGCTTATCTCCATTTATTTCAAAATAAGTTAGTTCGAAAGGTTATCAAGAAGGAGGTATGCAGCATGTAGAACTCGTAATTACTAATACAAAATGTAAGTAATTCAAAAATTTCTTGCATTTGCTTGTCAGTGTTCACTTATTCGCAAATAACTTGGAGAACAGTTCAGCCAACCCAAAATTCATGATTATTTTATTTTAAAGGAGAATATTGTGACTGTGATGCTACCTGACTAATTTGGCTACTTTGTTGGTCTTATATTAACTTCCTAGTCTTTTCTTTTCTACATTCTGCAACAGAGGAAGCTCCTTTGATGGAACTGTTAAGCTTTATGTACAGCGGCAAGTTATCAAACACCTCTCCTTCTTTCCTTCTAGATGTTCTATCGGCTGCGGACAAATATGAGGTAGTTTCTTGCGTGAAGCATTGTTGCCAGTCGTTGCGAAGTTTTCCAATGACCAAAGAGTCAGCTTTATTATATTTGGAGCTTTCTGCAAGCATCTCAATGGCTTCAGCGGTGCAGACCCTAACCGATGCCGCCAAGGGCTTCCTCGCAAATAATTTCAGGGACCTAACAAAGTGAGTAATAACATACTTTTTTAAAAAATTTACAGATGTTCTTGGATTTTTAGCTTGTTGCAGTTTGGTCCCCAAATTCTTCACCCAAATAGATTATACGCTATCGTACCTTGTCTTATCTAATGTGCAAAATGCCATCACTGGGTTTGTTTTCCATCAAGAACCTGGTACCCGTTATAACACTTAAATGTTCAGCAAAATGACATTTTTATCCTCAAACGGAGGGCAATAATAGATAAGAGTTCAGTTGAGCACAGACACATGCAATATACTACCCTAACGGGCACTAGGGATTTTAGATAGAAATTGAACTGGGAGTTGACTTTGCAAAAATTAGGTACAACCAGGCACTAATCTATTTGAAGAATAAATGAATCAAGCTGAAATAAATCAAGAGACAAGTTGTGCTGACTATCTTGCAAACCTAACAAACTTGCACTTATTCTTGAATTGCTGCTGTAATTGTTGCAGGCCCCAAGATGGATTGATGGATCTTCCGCTCGTTGGAATCGAGGCAATCCTTTCCAGTGACAACCTTCAAGTAGCATCAGAGGATGCAGTCTACGACTTCGCACTCAAGTGGGCCCGCCGCCACTACCCTAACCCCGAGGAGCGGAAGGAAATCCTCGGGTCCCGCCTCTGCCAGCTCATCCGCTTCCCCTTCATGACCTGCCGGAAACTCCGGAAGGTCCTAATCAACACCGACCTCGACCACGAGGTCGCCTCGAAATCTGTGCTTGAGGCCCTCTTCTTCAAGGCCGAGCCACCTCACCGCCAAAAAACCCTGGCGGCAGCCCGCGACGAGCCCAACAACAACGGCAGCAACAATAACCAAAGGTACGTAGAGCGGGCCTACAAGTACCGGCCCGTGAAGGTGGTCGAGTTCGAATCCCCTCACCCTCAATGCATCGTATTCTTGGACCTCAAACGCGAGGAGTGCACCGGCCTTTACCCGTCAGGCCGGGTCTACTCCCAGGCCTTCCACCTGGCGGGCCAGGGCTTCTTCCTCTCAGCCCACTGCAACATGGACCAGCAAGGCTCGTGGCATTGCTTCGGACTCTTTCTAGGGATGCAAGAGAAGGGCTCGGTGAGTTTTACGGTGGACTATGAGTTTGCCGCAAGGACTAGACCATCGGGGGAGCTTGTGAGTAAATACAAAGGATCCTACACCTTCACTGGTGGGAAGGCTGTCGGGTATCGGAACTTATTCGGGATACCTTGGACTTCATTCA
Source organism: Tillandsia leiboldiana (assembly GCA_029204045.2). Lineage (NCBI taxonomy): Eukaryota > Viridiplantae > Streptophyta > Magnoliopsida > Poales > Bromeliaceae > Tillandsia > Tillandsia leiboldiana. The sequence continues at coordinate 52,174,537 of CM055062.1, read as the reverse complement.
TGGCCAGTGATAGTCCATACTTCATTAATGGTGTTCTCCACTTGAGAGCCGAATTGACCATAAAACAACCGCAGCAGCTGCAGACGTGTTGAGCTTCCCTCTTCGGTAATAAACGCGCGAATTGGTTCTCTAGTTGTCGCGTGTCGTTTGATAAGTTTATTTTCTGAGGGGGAGATGATTTTGGGCTTGTTCATGTTGTGCGAAAGCACGAGATGATGTACTAAATGAGCTTAATGGTATTGTTTTTGTGTTTGTAATGCTGTATTTGAAAAGATGAAAAGAAAATTGAGGTGGCATTGCAGAAACAATGGTTTTGCATACCAAGGTTTACGGCAGAGTTGTACAGGTGGTGGATATGTAAATTATTATTATTATTTTTTCTTGTTTTTTCTTGTTTGTTATTCATCTATGAGGAAGCTAGAAAAAGAAATTGATGGCTTCTACAGGTCTTAATGTTTCTTTAGTTTAAAGGTCTGCTTTGTACATAGAGATAATTGAAATTAAAATGTCTTTGATACTATCTTCATGAAACTAAACTGTAATTTATACACTGTTCATCAGGTCGAAGATCTGCCACATTGTTCAGGGGTGTTTTTTTTTTTTTTTTTTTTTTTTTTTGAACACAAGTTCCCACGCTGAAATTCAGTTAACTGAACTAATACGCACAGATTCATCAAAAATTAGTTATTCGCTAGCCTTTCATTGATACAGAAAAAAATATATATATAACTTAACCTACTTAAAATAAAGAAAACTAGAAGTGCTTTTCAAAATGATCCCCAAAGTTCTAGTGAGGCACAAAATAGTTTTAGCAGGGCATGACTCCCAAAATTCAGAAATAAATAGAAACAAAATAGCTAAAGCTTCAAAAATAAAAATAAATAAAAATAAATCTAATTTTTCATTTGGATAAAAAAATGAGTTATTTATAAAAATAAGATAAATAGTATTTGAATGATTAAATTAAAACAACTAATTAAGAGTAATTATAATTTTAAATTAAAAATATTTTATCTAATTAATTAACATCTAAATATTAATTACAAAATAATTTAATAAATATATTAGCTATGAATATTGTATAAGATAATGAAAACATATATTAATTAATTAATTATAAAAAATAACTTAAATTTTTTATTAAATAGTAAATTATCTAATTAGTTAGATGATTAGTAAATAAATTAATTTTATTAGTCAAAATATTAATTAGTTGACCGATATAAATATTAGTTATTAGATAAACACATTAAATAATTAATTTTTAATGAGCTAATTAACCATAATTAAATAAATAATTAATTAATTAACTATTTAAGCAATAGATAATGACTTAAATATATTAATTAGATTATTTAATAAATTAATACAATAATCAAAATTAAATTTAGACTTTAATTAAGTTTGTTCCCCCTTGGAAACAAGCTTTAAGTGGGAACAAGCTAAATTAAAGTTTAAATTGAGGAACAGCTTATTTTTCAAAAAAGAAAACAACTATTTTCCATTCCCCAAAATGGTGTTTGGGTATGAGGCCAGAAATAAGGGCTAATTCTCCCCCCTAATACCCCAATCAAACAATGCCTTAATACAGATTTTTTTGGCAAATCTACAAGAGGACATAAAAAGGCTTCAAAAGAATTTGACAAGAATACGAAATTTTCGACCAGAGAGTTCAAATAGCTTGAGTCATGGCTTCAAATCACCAATACAAAATTCATCAACCATGTCAAAAACTCGAGTAGCATGCTGTGGCCTGCAAATCCAGATACGAGACAAGAAGTGATTAGAAGTATGTAATTTTCTGTGGTTAACATTTCAAAGTACATAAACTGGAGATTTAGTTTGTGCAGTCCATGAAGTGATTAGAAAGTGTTTTCGGAATATCTTCTGTATTATGAAAGGCAAGCTAGCCGTTTGGCAAACTAAAACTCAGGATCTTTTTGTTGTGCTGCGACTAAGTAGCAGAAGCTCCAATTTCAAGCTTCTGCTTCTACTGCAGAAAAAAGAAGTTGGGAGGAACTCTAGTCAATAAGTTATTTGCGCTGATTCACACTGCTCTGCCTAAACAGTGCTTTGCGAGACTTCCAGCTTGGGAAAACAGGCCCGAAGAAGCATATAGGCCAGAAGCTAAAATACCAACTACTTGTTCTTCTGTCTTTTTTATAGAAGGTACAAACCCGTAAAAGCCCTCGGTTGAATCTCCTCCAGCATTATTTAGTATAGCATCACCACCTGGGTGTTCCTCCACATATGGGGTGACATCATACACCTGCATTAAGAGACCAATTACTGCTTTCTGAGGAAGCATACTCTATTTTAGACCGTTCAGAAAGATTAAAGGAATATATAGACCTTGTCCTTGATGATGATCCAGCAATCTTTTCTGGTATTATGTAATAAGACCTCCTTTTTTGTGTAAGTTCTTGCCGTCTATTTAAAAACATAAAAACAAAAGAACAACTAGTAAGAAAACCGTGCAACTCAACGTTCTCTGATCAGTGATAAGTAAGAGATATTCTAGAAGCACAAAAATGTATTGTTCAGGGGAGTGCTGATATATGTCGACTAATTAGCTTTTGTTGCACGGAGGCAAACAAGTTCATAAGAAACTGAACATCACTATTATTTGTGAATAGTATGCACTGGCTTTATAGCTCAGAAGAAACTCCATAACAGGAGACATGACTGTCTGGACCAGGCCCAGTAACGGAAAAACTGAATAGTCCCTGAGGAAAATGGGTATGCCTTGGTGGCATACCCACTAATCTCTACCATAAAATGATGATCTGTTACTAAGTAGATGTTCTTTGTATACACTTTGGTTGAAGAAAAATTACGAGAAAATAATGCCATAACTCATAAGTTCATAAATCCTTCAATTCACTGTCAAGTTGCATAAATATTTAGTTTTCATTTGCTTGCCAAGATTCTGGGTAATGTCAGAAAGTGTGAAGGACTATGCCTTATATGAAATATTACCCTCGAGGACAAGGTGTCAATGTGACAAGCTTTCAGGCCATCAGGAATAAATAAAAAACAGTTCCTTTTACAGTTAGTTTGAAATTGTCAACTATATTTCTCAATTTTATTTCCCATTATCTTCTCTTGAAAGACTTATCGTGACAACCCTCATCAGACTATCAGGCTTCATAATTTCACTTCATGCATAAACACATCTAATATTGCCGTGTCTTATATATCACACCGACTAACTACTTGGCATCAAAAGAGAAAAATAAAAATAATGAAATCAAATAATATAAGTTAAAAATATCGACCTTTCCATTGACGTTTGAAGGTGCTCCTTTTGCTTTACCTGCAACAGAGAATGCGTGTGATACTTTGATGTACCTGCGACTCAACAAAATTACGGCTTAAATAAATAGCTGAAATTAGCAGTACCTTTACTGTTATGAGATCTTGGAATGATAAAGAGGGCTCCTATCGCAAAAAGTACAACCAATGTAATAACAATCATTTCCATTTTTTCCCTGCGAAACAAAGAAGTCATATCAAAAATATGCCACAACACAATGTACAATTCTCGAACGCTTAACCGACACTCTCGAAACTACCTGAAAATAATCTAATACTGTACAAGTAATATACTAATTTAAAGAGCTTTTACGAAGATGTAACAGTTCGATCAATGGCATTTTCACAAGCCAAGTTATTACAATCACCTGGAATCAAACAATTCTGATAAATCTAAATCAAAATACACTCATCTCCTCTACATTTAGCTACCTTTACTTTCCCTTGGACAATAATTTCCCCTAGAAAAGTAAACTCATGGATTATATTTTAGGTGTGAGGTTTGTGCTATTTTCAACTACATATAGATCCCAAGAACACTAAAACCACCACCCAATCTCTCTTCTTGTAAATGTACAAAAAAGTAGCGATCTATTCACGTGTTAAACTTGTTCACCCTACCATACATCGCATGTTACATCTCTCCCCCACTCTCACTACTTTTTACGCTCATTTTTTTTCCAATTTTTCAGCACAAAAAGTACCATTCCTCTGAATTAACAGCAATTCGTTAGACAAAGAAGCATTTCATCAAACACATTGAAGCACTCGCTTCGATTAAGTAAGAACATAGTTCCCCGATCTACATTTCGAGCTAGGAGAGATCGTTTCGAGTCGTTTTTAGGTGAATCGAAAGAGGATTCGACGGAGATTTCGACAATGCGGAAGAGGAGGGTGGGGTAGGGTTAGGGCTCACCGAAGACGAGGAGCGAGACGCCGCGCGAGGTATCGGCTTCCGACGACCGGGGTTTAGGGTTTCTGCTCGGGGAGAAGAAGGGGGGAAAGAAGAAGAAGACGACGAAGAGAGCGGTGAGTGGCACATGTTCCCACTTTATTCTCTTCATTAACGTTGTAACTTTCTAAATATATTTTCTAAAATTTTAAAATAATAAAATATAAATTTTTTGAAAATTATGAAAGAAAAAGTAAAAAAATATATATTTATAAAAAAATATATATTTTTTAGCCAACATATTAATATATATATATATAAAAAGAGCAAAACTAAAATACCTTTCAGAAGTATTTAGTATTATTTTTGGCAATCAAAATTAATAATTGACATCATTAATAAATATCATTTAAATTATTTGAAAGAATAAAAATTAAATTATTGATCTAATCACGAATAGCTTTCATTTCATCTTATATTAGTTATTAAAAAATAATAATTTTTAAACCGCATAATTATATACTAGATAAATAATATAATATATATATAATCTAAAATTTATAGAGTTTAAATAGTTTGAAAAAGTTTAGTCTGAAAAAGTTTAACCGCTTCTGCCATTGATTCGGATATCTCATTATCATCTATACATCTATACAAATACATAAATCAAGAGTTTGTCGGTGCCAACTAGGTGTCATTCTCTAAATAAAATAATTCCAACTCATCACCTTCTTTCTATCAAATCTACAGATAGTTTTTGCAAACCTAGGGCAGCTATTCTAGCCTTCATCTCCCTTCTTACTCCTCCCTCTTATCCCACCCATCACGTCCTTGCAGATATATAAGCCCTACAATGCAACCTCTAGCTACTCTATCTCTTCTTCTTCTTCATCTTCGCTCTCTCTTTCCCACGCGTCAACGCCCTCTGTCATCTAGGAATTGTCTAACCCTTGCAGGTGCCTAGACCCTAAACTATAACCTTACCATATCTTCTTTATCTCCCTCTTCGCTCTCTCTTTCCCAAGTTGCCCCCCCTACTGGTATAGGAGTTGAGAGCTATGCCCTAGCCTCTACCCTCTTTTCTCCATCCTCTCGCCCGCACTCTCTGTTTCCCATTCCTCACCGCTCCTTCTCCTTATCTCTACCCTGTTTTTTTTCCAACTTGGCACTAACGTCCCCCAGTGCCACTTAGTGATAGGTGTGGTAGTGGTGATGATCACTGTTGCTGGCCGACGATCGGGCTTTCTTCTTGATGGGCTTCTTGATGATCCTATTGTTCATCCCTCTTTAATAGGCCTTTGTTGATAATCATGATATGCAATGATGGATTTTTATGCTCTCATCTTCTCTTCTTCCACTCATTCATTCTCTTTTCTCCTCTCGCTCCCCACAGATTACACCACTCCTTGCAATGATGGGATTATCCTCATCATCATTATTTACAGTAGCCCCTTACCTTTCGTCCCCCTAAATCTTTCTCTATTCCTGAAAATTACCCTCCCTTCCCATTATAAATATGTACGGTGCTTGGAGATGAACACCCACGATTTTGACCTCTTATTTTAGGTGATCTTAGCTAAAGGCCTATAATCTTCCACTTTTGGTTGCTTTTTCACCAAAACAACATTTGGCTTAATAATAAATCAATGTTACTTATGTGCTTTATACTTCTTATTTTTTTTTCATGTAAGCAACAAACTCTTTAGAAGTTGGTCGCGGTTGTCCATCTACTATTTAATTTCTATTTTCCGTTATCTAGCTTCTGCGACTTGGTGAGGGTTTTCTCTATTTGGGAATGATTTTTTGCATGGCCTTCATATATTATGTGGCAATTTTCTATGGGGCAAAAAAAAAAAAAAAAAACTCGAATTAATAAAGCTTATGGTTTAGTCACTTATTATGATGAGGTTGAAAAGAAAAAGAAAAAAAAATAAAAAATTTAGGCTCATTCTCTGATTGTTTCCGTTGAGTATGTAATTTGCGATTTTCGAGTACTTACATGCTCAGTTTATTTTTATCACTACTTGCTGTTTTTTTTTCAAAATTTTCGGTAGTTCGTTCTACTTTCTTTTGATGTGTTCTATGGGGAAGCTATAGAAAATTGACATGGAGTCAGTATGCCTATCCTATTATTTTCTGAATACTTGATATTGCTACTTAACCTACTACTAAACTTTTTTTTTTCATATTGTTTTTAGTTGTATTGAGATTTGGGATATAATACAAGCTTCTAACATTATTTTAGTTACATTCTTTTCAATCCAACTATTTATTCCGCCTTTCTTTCTCTACTTTTCCCATCATAGTTGAGAGTTAATTCTAAATTTCTCAGATTATTCCATATTTGTATATGATTTTTTCCAAGTATTAATAAAGAAATGTATTTTTTTGTTTTTAAATTTGTTAAATAATCTTTCAACAGGTATACACAACTAATTGATAATTTGACTGAAGTCCCGCATAATAAAAGACAACGCCTTAAGTAATATTTATTATAAAGCAAATTTTTATGCATATATTAGAAAATTATTTTTAATTATTGAATTTTATTTACAGTTTTGATGAACCATTAGAGTAGTGAAGAATTATATTTATGTGATAAATTTTTGAAAATATTTATAAATTTGTATTGGACATGTAAAATCTAATGTACTTTTTTATTATAAGATATTAGTCAATTTTTTTACAATATTTTATGTAAAATTATTTAATATAAGTATAAATTAGCCACCTAATAGGAAAGTAATGGCTTATGATGACATCTAAAAATAATTTAAATAAAATGATGCGATTGCAATACGGGGGTAGTGCAGGGACTAAACATTCATATTTTCCTCTCTCTGCAGTTCACGAAGCTTTCACCTAATTCGCCTTTCCCCCCCCCCCCCCCACATCTCTTCGTCATCCATCGCCCTCTGCATCGTCTCCTTCCCCTTCGATCACCACCGGCGTTCACGACCCCCCTTCTCCCCCTCATTCCCTCTCTCTCCCCTCTCCGAAGCTTCGAGAAGAGTCGAGAGAGAGCGAGGGTAGAGAGAGAGGTGAGGTGGTGGGCGCGATCCTCTGAGATCTCCGCCCTCGGATCGGATCGGATCGGATCGGAGAGGGGGGAGGGGGGGAGAGAGAACTATGCAGAGTCGAGGATCCGGTTACCGAGCACCGGGTCCGCTCCTCCGCTCCCGGATCTCCACCGTGATGCTCTCCATGTTCGCGACCATGGCCTCCTTCTACGTCGCCGGCCGGTGAGATTACCCCCTACCTCACCCCCCCTCTCTCGCTTTCTACATTACTTGCCATTAGGGTTTCGAAATTGTGGTAGTTATTGGTTCAAATTTTGGTTCTTTTTCTTGTTTCTTTGGTTAATTTTGGGATTGGTTTAGTTTGTGGCAGGATGCGCAAAGTAGGGTTTATCTTATCAAAGAACTTGATCGAAGAACTGGGCAGGTAATCTCTTTAGTCGATGAACCGGAGATTTGTTGTAAAATTTGCCCTTTTTGGCTACATTTTATGACGAGTTTTTGTAAATGTTGTAGCTTGAAATTTGATGAGGTTTTGGCTCATCAGTAATGTAATTTGGGGATATTTATTCATGTTTCCCAGGGACTATCCGCCATATCGGTCGATGATACTCTAAAGGTTGTGGCTTGCAGGTAATCTAGTTTTAAGAGTGCCAATTATGTTTGCTAAAAGGGAATTTTTATTGGGAATTATGGGAATTTTTTGGTAGAAGGTTCGAACTAAGCTACTCTCTCCCCCTAGGCACCAGCACAAGAAATTAGTAGCACTTGAGATGGAGCTCGCCTCGGCAAAGCATGAAGGGTTTGTTGGGAAGTATTCGTTCGAGCCTAATGGGACTCAAACTGAAAAGAGGCTGTTGGCTGTTATAGGAATCATGACTGGTTTTGGGCGAAAGAGCTATAGGGATGCAATTAGAAAGTCATGGCTTCCGTCAGGTGCGCCACCCAACTATTTCCATTTGTGTTTTAATTTTATAGCATAAATGGATGTTTTTGGAGTATATATTATTTAACTAAAAATTTTGTGAGGATATGGATATGTTGAACTTATGTAGGTTATTTACAATTAAGGTTGTCCTAAGTAGTGCCAAGAGCATAAGATCCTGCCTACTCCAGCTAGGTGATTGTCTATGGCCGCTTTAGCATTTTCTAGTTTTTCAGTAAAAATCTAATTTCTTATGTTTTTGAGACACAAGAGAATAGGCATTTGCTACCTTTCCATTAGAAATCTCTTTGGAATAGTATTTAGTGGTAGTTAAACATAAAATTTCTTTCTAATGTATTGTTACAATATTCTCAATTCTCTCTCTTTTCGGTAGAAGTTTTGGATGAGAATATGATGAAGTGAAACATAGTGAGGAGTAGTATCATAATTATTATTCAATGTTACCACCTGATCAACCCCGTAGTTAGTGAGAAGAAGGTCAAACATGGGCTTCTCCAATTACATATTGAACACTAACTCAAGCTAAAGTCACCATGTTCACATTGTATCAGGACTAGGCTCACGTCCTATTGTTTGATTAAAATGTACTTAAGCCACCATTCAGCTAACCAATAAAAGTAGGATTATGTGCTGATTGATAAACGGCACATCACATTGTAAAAAAGCGACAAAAGAAATCAGAATTTTGTTTTATTAGTCTTAAAATGTACCAGTTGGTTGAATCTACATTGTTGTCTTTCTATGGTCAAGAGGTACTTATTTTGGTGCAATGCTGTCTTTGGTTATTAATACATGCCATTTTTACGTGAGGGAACATTAACTTTGTGAATTGTGAAGAAAAATAAAAGTGCTTTGAGCATTCAAACATCTATCTACCTTCTTTTTGAACAGGTGCAACACTAAAAAAGCTGGAAGAGGAAAAGGGCATTCTAGTGCGTTTCATCATAGGAAGAAGGTCTCATTTCCTATTCTACTTAATGGAAAAGAATGATATTATGAAATTCCATATTCTAATTGGCTTTTGTTTTTTCTGCAGTGCAAATCGAGGAGACAGTTTTGACAGGGAAATTGATGAGGAAAATAAGTATACCAAGGACTTTATTATCCTGGTATGTTGGTTGAATATTTGAGCATATTTACAGCTTTTTCTTCCTTTTGTCTTTATCCCTGATATTTCATATTTTGCATTCTTGTCAAAGCTTCATAGTTTATATTGCTACTTCTTTTTCATTATATGATATACCTAGAACAACTATACATGTGCTAAGTTGCCCCATCTATTTGTCTTTGGTTAGGGGTGACCATTGATCGGTTCGGTTTTAGGGATTTTGTTTGTAAAGTGAGCAGATTAGAAGTGCAGGGATGAACCGACCTGAAATTGGTTGGTTAATTCAGTATTGATAAGGAACTTCAGCGTTCTTAATATTCATCAAACTATTATGTGACAGATGCAAGTATGATAAATCTCATCTTTTAAATCTATGATCTCACGGCGATAATGGTTAAGCAATTAAACTGTTTGACCATCATCGAAAGGTTAATATGTATCAATCTCTTTCAACTTCTGTTGGTTCAGCCTATTCGTTTCCCCCCACCCCACCCTTCTGTTCTCAATCTGCAAACTGAACCAAATTTTCTAATAATAACACCGTACAATATCTACTGAAATGAGTCCGTTCAATTTGGTTATGAAGATGTCAAATGATGTAAAGATTGCTCTTTCCTTGTCAGTGCCTTCCCTGGTTACAGTAAGTATCATTGATCTGCTACAGGATAACCATATTGAAGCATCAGAAGAACATCCAAAGAAGACGAAACTCTTTTTTGCTCATGCTGCAGAAACTATTGATGCTGAGTTCTATGCGAAAGTAAATGATGACCTTTATGTAAATACAGGTAGGCCTCAACTCAACAAGATTTGGATAAGCTATATGAACTTTCTCTTTCTTTATATGCAAGAGTAAGATGCTTAATTTTAAAGGATCTAACTTCTTTTGTTGAATGATTTCTCAGCAATGAAATTGAACTTATTCTGCTTGTTCTTCACCTAATACAAAGACCGTTGTTTTGTTTCTTTCTTATATTCTAAACATGTGTTTTAGCTAAGTAGCCCAATACGGGAGTATGCTTTGGCAAAATGTTAACTGTTGTCAAGCATGAGGGAAGGAACGAAGGTTCGTTCTGTGTTCGTGACCCCTAGTATACTTTCATGCTATCTTGTTTGCATATTTATCGTTTCTCGCCTCTAGGATCTGACTTCAAAACAGAGGTAAAATGTATTTAGCTTGAATGAAGAGAAGGCCATTGCAAACTATGGTCCAACAAAACTGGGGTCGTAGGAGAGAGAGTTTGGAGTTGGATATACCCTTCAGCATTTTTGCTTGAAGTAGCTGGTTTTAAGACTTGAACCTGCAACCACAAGGCTGAAAGGCCTAGGCCTTTTCTGATGCACCAAGTAATGGCTCTTTAAGGATGCTACTTGAATAAATCTGGATATTTCTCCAGTATTTTAAGAGTAGAATGATTGCCATGTCAGTTAATATATTGCAAAAATTCTTCCTATATAGGTCAAATGGAAGAAAGATTTGGGTGAGTGCACTACTTTTGTGGTTAGTACTGACCTTTTATTATTTACATGATGCCCTAAATCATATGACCTAGTGAATTGATGAATAAGTTTGATGCTGTAACTTGACCTCTACAGTTCGCAGATGGCTTATATCTTGTTTCTTCTTGCATCTGTACTTTTTATAAAATACTAGATTTTCCGAACTTCTACTTTGTATGAGAAGTCAAAGAGGACTCACATATTCATTGATTCTACATTTTAATTTTATATATTCTCTAACAAAAAAAGGAAAATCAATAAAAACTTATAATATATATGGCATATAAGTTCTGTTGGTGCATCCCTTCTGTACCTTGTTGTCCTTGCCAGTATTTTATTGGCCTCGATTCATAGTTCCAATCCTGGCTTTGTACTCTGTGTATGTATTAATCCTATATCTTATGAACTCAAAGCCAAGTGTTCACCAAAATCTTTTGCTTGTCCTGATCAAACGAGTTAATCTTTCCTTGATGGCCCACTTTACTAACAGCTTGTGCTGTTAGTTATGCATTTGATTTTGCACCATGTGCTTATTGCTATCCCATGGTTTTACTTTAAGCTGCTTCTAGTAGTTTTCAAATGTGTTGGATCCCTCCCCCCCTCCCCCCTGCGGAGCACTTGCACAATTTCAACATGTGGGAATCGAACCACTTGCCTCCTGATTTGATACCACTTGTTGGATCATCGGCGCTAACCATAATCCCGAAAGCTCAAGCTGTTCTAAAGGGGACAATCAATTCGCTTAAAGTGAACATACACTTCACCATGAGGCAAAATGCTGGTCTGTTGTTACTGATGATGATAACATGATAATTTTGGCAGTCTAGCATGCATAAGCTGAATTCATGCAATATTCTACTATCCATTACCTGGATGCATACAATGTGTTTTGCATATTGAGTGAAATTGCAAAATGTAAAGTATATGCGTGCATATTATTGCGTTATTGGGTTTTTGCCTTCCAGATGCTTTGGGAGCAATGCTCGCAACTCACTGGGACAAGCCCCGTGTTTATATTGGCTGCATGAAATCTGGGGAGGTTTTCTCCGAGTCGTGAGTGCTTTCAAAAATTAGTTTTATTCATTATTCAATAGTAATTAGTTTCATCTTGTTGAGGTTTGTTGACTTCTGATTATTTCATGGATATAGGAGTCACAAATGGTATGAACCGGACTGGTGGAAATTTGGTGATGGAAAATCGTGAGTGATTTTTTTATCAGTCATCTTTTCGTGCTCTAGAAAACAATTGACTTATGATATGTAGCTGATTACAATGATCTACATGAAAGGTTTCTGTTGAAGTATTCAATAAGTGAAATATTATTCTTTAAGTACATACACAAAAACTAATATAGATTCATCTTGGGGGATGTGAAAGTCAATTATTTCGTTGATAGAACATTCAAACGATTGAGTTTTCAGATTTTTATCATATTTAGAGAAGTTCTATGCCGAAATTTGTGCAGTTTTACATTGGAAGAGTTTTGAGTGTAAAATCAGTAGTGTTATACTACCTTCCGGAAAAATTCAACCTTATTGTTCAAGTTGGTTGTTATTGATTTTTTTTCTGTTAAATGAATTTCTCACGGTGTAAAATTTAGTGCTTTCGAAATAAAGTAGCTCTGTATATGTACGCATATGAAATCTCCTCACCCTCTCATCCCTCTTTCTTTAAATTTGTTATGAAGACTCATATTATCTACCTGTGCCCTATAACAGGTACTTCCGCCATGCATCTGGGGAAATGTTAGTCATATCCAGAGCCCTAGCTCAGTTTATTTCCATAAACAGGTATTGTTAATTTTCGTTCTGCCCAACTTCCCTCAAAAAATATAATAAAATAAAAGAACTAAAAATATCAGATAAAAAAAAAAAAAAAAACTAAAAAAAATCTGCACATTTAGTTGTGTGATCAATTGTGCATGCATTGTTCAGAAATATAAACAATAAATGAAAACTTACAGCTTTCTTCAGTACGTGACATCCTTTTGTTGTTAGATCTGTTCTTCGAACATACGCCCATGATGATGTCAGTGTGGGATCATGGATGATCGGCCTTGACGTCAAGCATGTTAACGAAGGAAAACTATGCTGCTCGCCATGGTCTTCAGGTATCTCTCTCTAAATTTACCATTTCCTTTTCGCTTCCATTTTTTCACTTCCTAGTGTTCAGAGTTTACTGCAATCTTCTCCGTACATTAACCGCCGGCATGATTTTACATTTTTCTCGTTTAATTTCTTTCTGAAAATAAAATTTACCTTTGTTCTCCAAAAAATTTGAACCTCTACCTTTCAGGAGCTATATGCGCAGCTTTGTGACAATGCGGGTAAAACTTTTAATCGAGATTTTTGGGGAACTCAAATTGGGTGTTCTGAGCTCTAAAACTTATCCAGTTATATACCGGTGGTGCTCGTAGGATGTCGCGCTCGGACAGGCGACCATAGCTGGGATATTTTTACCGCATTATTCGGCTTCCTCGCCAAATGCTCAGGGCTAACACTATAGGCCAGTGATCAAGGACTAGTTATTACGCATTGTGTGTAGAGAACTGGTAATTCCATCATACAACACATTTACATCTTTTTACTCGTTTTTGTATTTACCATTCATTTTTTTTCTTGAGGAACCAATGTTACTCGGCGAATTTAAAACAATACAGGTAGTAAATTCTTTTGCTCGATTTATTCGTAACAACTCGAGTTTATGAAATGTCTCTGTTGCCTCTCTGTTCATGACTCCAGCTTTTATTTTCATGTGAGCAAGAGATGGTCACCCACACACATTGCACACTACATGAACCTCTCTTATTCTGCATTAGCAGCCCACATAAAAAGTAGCCATTAATGAGATCAGGACTAATAGTTTTATTTTCGCCTGATTTTTAATGATATTTTAAATGTTATTCAGTATTAGTTATTATTATTTGTTGAAATAATGCATTTCACCTTCAGAATCATTATTATAATAATAATTGTAAATGTAGGTTGATTAGTAAATATATTTATATCTCTGTAGACATCTGATCGTACTCTTTATTTGCATTATTTTATGCTTGTTGAGTGGCTACAAATACATACCGAATAAATAAAAAATGTTCATGCCATTCAAACAACGTCCACCGTACAAAAACTTCTTTATGGCCCACTTCGATGTATCAGTGTCTTATTCTTTTTTCTTTATAATTAAGAAGTATCTAGTATATTTAAAAGTGATATTATATTTATTTTTTAAAATTATTTTTTTAAGAGTAATATTAATCACTTTGTAAGTAAAATGGGTAATGCTATTCGTACACTCGAAATCGGATGTACGATATATATTTTTTATCTATTCTGCAATGAGAATTTTTATTACGGGTTATTTCGAAGTGATCAGTAAAATTTAGCTCATCTCAGAATGAGTGGAGTGTAAGATGTACCTTCAATTTCGATTTCCAAAAGTATTATCTTTCAAGATCTTTTAAAAAAATTAAAAATTAAATATTGTACTTTTAATGGTGCAAAAAGAGTTTTATATTAAATAAATTATTATTATTAAATAACTTATTCTGATATGTGTACAATTATCCGCATTTGCATTTTTACACCCATGATTTTTATTTGTTCCATTATAATTTTTAATTTTTTTTTCAATTTTAATTTACAAAAAAATATAATAAACTAATTTATGAAGAATGGGGTGTATACATAGCATTTTTCTATGTAAAAACCCTCCCAAATTATTCAAATGTAGCTTGGAGAGCATGCACCCTGTCATTCCGTGTGTCTGCAATCATTGCATGCTTTAATTTTCACACTTTTTTTTTTCCAAAAAGGAAAAGTGCTCTGGATCTTTCGTATTTACTTTTTATATTATTGATGTGTTAAGATTTAGAATATTTTTTTTTTTATTAACTTATATAAAGTTGTGAATATATTATAATACATATAGATGATATTATGGAGTAATATAATTTTTAAATTAAGAAAAAATTATTATTAGTTGATGATTGAAGTATAAAATAAGAGTGCATTAGTAAATCTTTTTATTATATTTTGTTACATTATTTTTTAATTTTAAAAGTACAAAAGTATTATATATATATATATATATATATATATATATATATATATATATATATATATAGAGAGAGAGAGAGAGAGAGAGAGAGAGAGTTCAGCTAGAATACTATCGATAGCACCAAATAATTAGTACTATCAAGTTTTCAATCGTTGGATAAAAAGATATGCGGTTGGAATTATAGTGATCCCCTAAAATTTTTACTATTCAACCAACCACCTAGTAAACCCTAGGGGCCTACTATAATTCCAACCGCATATTTTTTCATCCAACGACTAAAAACTTGATAGCACCAATGGCTTGGTGCTATCGATAGTATTCCAGCCTAATTCTCTCTCTCTCTCTCTCTCTCTCTCTCTCTCTCTATATATATATATATATATATATATATATATATATATATATATATATATATATATATATATATATAGAGAGAGAGAGAGAGAGAGAGAGAGAGAGAGAGAGAGAGAATTCGGCTACTATGCTATCGATAGCACCAAGCACTTAGTATTATCAAATTTTCTGCAGTTAGATATATTCCTTTGATCATTTTCACTTCTTATATTATACTATTCCATCAACCACTCACTAAATTTTATGGAATTATAATCATCCTAACCACACATCTGTCATGTCCCAAGGTATATCAGAATCTGGGTCTGTCAATAGATCCATCGTATACACCAGAAGCCCTGCGCATACAAAGCGTTAGTAACCTACTCAAGTATACACTAACTATACAAAAGAGCAAAATAAAGTTGAAACATAAAGATAACTATCAGACTAAATAGTACAAATATGATCCAAATACAACATCCATCTCTCAGAATAAAGAAATACAACCAGCTTGTAAATGCCAAACAAAAAATGTACAGTAATCTAAAAACAAAATAAACCCCGAGTCCACTACTACCAACAAAAGAATAGGAAGGAGATCTAATTCGCATGCGATCTCTTTATCTCGGTCCGCAATCGCCGCTACGGTTGCGGAAGACTCTACAAAAAAAAGGTCAACAAAGAGTGTGAAAACTACTAAAAATCAATAGTTCTTAGTGAGTACGTCATCGATAATTTTAACCCACCCACTAAGTCTATCAGAGGCATAAAAGAGAAAAGCAGTAAGAAACTGAAAAATAAATTGTTGAATAGAAATTTATCACTACTATGCCTCAAATTAATATGAATAAACTGTGTAATGTAAGTGTATGTATCAACTATAATAAATCGCCAAGAGTAACCCAGTCAACCGACTAGCTCGAAGGCCCAGTTCCGCCTGCACTAATATCACATATGATCTCACTAGCAAATCGTGAATCGCCGACGTGAAACCCCTATATGAAATCAAGCCGCCTATATTCGGAGTGGCACTCGAGGAAAGCGACCCGCTCGAAAAATAAAGTAATCAGGTCGAGTATGTAGCATGTTAAAATTAAGCTCATAACCCAAGTGGATGATTCTAACCACTAAAATAAGGTTCCGACCTAAACTGATGCATAACTAACCACTCGGTTCAGCCATCCAAAATCCACGACTACTGAACATCTCAAGAGTCCAACAGTCCAGTGTTATCCCATCCCGACTCGAGAATAACTACGCTATCAGTAACACATACTCGAAACCCCGAGCATAAATAAACCACAAAGCAAAAAAAAAAAAAAAAAAAAAAAAAAAAAAAATCTTCTAAATTTAATTCTATGTATCGATGGTATAATAGGAAGTGAATTCTATCTAGATGACCAAACAACTCATGCAATTGTCTAAAATCGAGATAGATTTAGTTTAGGGTTCAAACATCAAGATTTAGCACGATTTAATCAAGAAAAATCAACAAGAAATCATTCATACTCATGCTGGAATTTACTAAACATAATGTGTAGGGTATAGTTTCGATGTACACAATCAAATCCACTTGGAGCGCTAATGCATCCACGAATCGTGACGAAATTTGATTAGCACGTGCCTCAGGTCCCAAATCACCAAACGGAATAATAAAATCCCAAGAATCCCTGTCGGATTGAATCGCAACGAAGATCAATCAAATTCAGTCCAAAATTTTAGCAAACAACATTTCGGTTCGGCGAAACGGATTTTCAGCAATACATACCTCAAATTAATGGCTCAACCTTAATTTCTAGGTTCTCCTAAACCTCAGAAACACTCATGAACCTTCAAAACTCAGCAATAAAGCTCCAAACAAGAGAAAATTTTAATTTATTTCATTGTTTCTATGTTGGAATAAAAATCAAAATTCTTAAAACCTTCAATAATAATTTTATGTTATTATTAATTCTTATTTATTAATTAATGTACTTTTTTATTTTTTTATTGTTATTTATTTATTTTTATTATTAGGTATTAAAGTATATTGGAACGTTGGAACCCAACGTTACTGTTTTTTAAAGGTATTAATTCATTATTTAGGTGAATTAATAATGGAACCAACGGCATTATTCCTGCTCCTATATATACATAGGCTCCGTTTGTTTCGGGAACAAGGCCTGGAATAAGGCCTTGTTCCAGTCTTGTTCCCCAAACGCGTTTGGTTATGAATGGGAACAGCAGTTCTCGTCTTCCTAGAATAAGCTGGTATAAGGCTGGAACAGTAGTTCCAGTCTTTTTCTGGAACAAGGCTTGTTCCCATTTGAGAATAAACTTAATTAAAATAAATAAAATTTTAATTATTATATTAACTCTTTAATTAATCTAATATTTTAACTAATCTCATTATTTTATTAACTAATTATTTAAGTATTTAGATAATTAACTAATTAAATTATTTATAGTTAATTAAATTATTAATTATTAATAATACTCATTATTGTTAATTATTTATCAATTAACTGAGAATAAGCTTAATTAAAGTAAATATAATTTTAATTATTGTAGTAACTCTTTAATTAATCTAATATTTTAACTAATCTAATTATTTTATTAACTAATTATTTAAGTATTTAGATAATTAACTAATTAAATTATTAAATTATTTGTAGTTAATTAAATTATTAATTATTATTTATATTAATTATTTATTATTTATATTATTTATTATAAGTTAAAATTATTTAATTAATATTTTATATTAATTATTTAGATAAAATATTGTTATTTTAAAATTACAATTACTCTTATTCTCACTATTCCAATCTAACTATTCAAAAGCTATTTTTTTTATTTCTAGGAACAACCCGATTTTCATCCAAACGTAAAATTGGTATTGTTCCTGCTTGTTCCTGAACTTATATCTATTCCTGGAATAAATAGTTCTAGCTTGTACCTGAACCAAACTCAGTCATAGGGTGTGGGTAATAGTAGATGGTGAGAAAAAGAAAGAAAGAAAGAGAAAGAAAAAAAATTTATTTTAAGTTTTATTTTAAATTTTATTTGGTTAATTTTGTTTATCGGGTGTTGAGAGAATCTCCGTCAACTTCTTCCGCGGTCGTACACGTAGGAAGAGGAATTCCGGTCGTACCTTGGGGTGGTGTCTCCGATTAATCAGCACGAAGGACGGAAATACGCCTTAGTGCAGTGCCTCGCACGCTTCCGGATCAATTTCTTTCAACTATAATTTTTGGAGTTTTTAATAGCGATTAAAGGTAAGTTATGTTATTCAATTTTAAACATAAACAGTTAGATAATTTAATCACAATCAAAGTTAGTGCGATTATTTTTCTAACATTCTATAATTCCTAAAATTGAATTCTTACTATGATTGCAGCAATTTCGGCGAATTCACAGGGCATCCAAGAATAAGAAAATGCTTAAAACACTTCTAAGATGGTTCCTAAGCTCCTAAGCCATCAAAAGAACCCTATAATTACCACGAAATAGCATCAAAAAAATGACTAGAAGCTCAAGAATATAGAAATTCCAGAATCCTATTTTTTAGTTAATGAGCTAAATAAAAACTGAAATCCACTTAAAAACCAATCTTAAAATCAACTGAAATAAAGTTTTTCCTTACTCAAAATGAAGTCAAGATCATCCCCAACTACTTTAAACCTTAGCTCAAAGAGAAAAAACAAAAAAAAAACCAATCAAAATGTCAACTTGTCCAAAAATCATCAACTGTCACTAAAGCCTCAAGAAATTCATAAATACCTAGGCATCGTTTGGTTAGGGATATAAGGGGGATAAGGGGGTTATCCCCCCTTTATACCCAAACACGATTTAAAGGGGTGGGAATAGCTAAACACAGGCGGAATAGAGATTTGGAATTGCAAAGGCACGGTGTCCGAGGTCATTCACGTGGAGTTGCTTCTCCCCACAAGCTTCCTTCTCTCTCCTCTCTCTCTCTCTCTCTCTCTCTCTCTCTCTCTCTCTCACGTCCAGGCACTTTTTTTTTTTTTTCTTCCTTTTCCATACACCCTTTTTAATTAGTTTTTTTATTTTTTTTAATTAGAATTTTTAAATTTTAAAAGATATTTAAATTTATAAAATTTAAAATTTAAATTCTTTTATTTTATAAATTTTAATTTTTAACTGTATTTTTTAATAAATCTAAAAATTTGATTTTATTTTATTTTTGTAAATTTTTAAATATTTAAATACTATTTAATATTTAAATATTTTTTATTTAATTTTTAAAATTTTAAACATTTAATATTTAATTTTAAAAATTTTATTTTATTTCATTTTTGTAAATTTTTAAATATTTAATATTTAATTTTTAAATATTTTTTTAATTAATATTCAAATATTTTCTATTTAATTTTAAAAATTTTAAATATTTAATATTTAATTTTAAAAAATTTAAATATTTAATTTTTAATTTTTACTTTTTTAAAAAAATTAATTTTTTAATGGTAATATAAATTTATTATAAGGTTGATTAATAGCATAAATTTTTTTATTTTAAAATTATATCATGGAGGGCAAAATAATCAATACACATATTTATCCCCTCTCAATTCTTCTTATTCCTCTATACTCAACGAAACACAATTTTCTTTATCCCCGGTATAACTCTTATAATCAACCAAACGTAAATTTATATTAGTTCTTGCTTATTTCATAACTTATACCTATTCCCGGTATAACCAAAATTTTCTTATCCCCTAATCAAACGCAGCCATTATGACTAATTAAAAAGGGCTCTTTATGACTACATTCGAAAGTATTCGGGTGCCCGGACCCTACGCCTGAAAGTCCACCTACCACGCGCCATGTGTCAAAATCTGATAATACTCACGATGAAAATCAAACCATAAGATTCGAGCTACTACAGTAACATTAGGGAGCCCAAATTGTTGCCATGTGGTGTGTCCATATTGATCGGTTCTAATTTGATCCAATGCACATAGAATGGGAATTATGATTTATCCTTTTATATTAAGAATAAAATCGAATTTACTTTTATATATTAAGGATAAGGTTAAAATTTATCCTTATATGTTAAAAATAAGAATGAAAAGTTATATCTTTTTTATTAATTAAGAAATATATCTTAACTTATATCTTAACCGATATTCTTATATCTCTATATGAGAAACAGAATATCGTAAAAGATCATAATAATCTATATATAGAATCCCTTTCTCTATATTTTGGATACAAGAAATAACATAAGAAAAAGATTTCTTCTTTCTTTTTTTTTCTCTTTACATTCTCTTTGGGTTTCCACCTACGTTCCCGAGTTTTTGAGTGTCGACACAAAAGAGGACTCTGGTAGCCCTCTTCGCTTCCACTCCAATCTGCGAATCCTAATCCGGTTCCCGAGTTTTTGAGTGTCGACACAAAAGAGGACTCTGGTAGCCCTCTTCGCTTCCACTCCAATCTGCGAATTCTAATCCGATTCGCGTATCCGATCTGATATGCGCATCTGATCCATAAGGCGTGGGAGATACGCGGAAGATCCAGAATCATCAAAGCAAGGACAATTCAAAAAGGTTGATAAAACAAGCAACTCGATCCAATTTTGGTTTCTGAATACGTTAACTATCCAATATGTAAGTTTTCACTGCCCTCTTATTTCAACACGAATCTTGAGCCCGAAATGACCTCCACCATTCCCTACAGCTCTACGCACATTTGAGCACCCGAAATTCTATTAGGGCGCCCAAATCCTGTAGAACTTTAGTTCTACTCCAAATCTACACATCGAGTCCGTTTTCGCGTCCATTTTGCGCTCAAATGTCACCGACTTATCCCAACACTCTACAGAGGTATCATCCAGCTATTGATATTGTAGTCATCTTGCCAGCTATGTTTCGGATCCCTACAACATCCTTTCATCCAAGGGTCGAAAATCTAATAGTACCAATGACTTGGTATTATTAATAGTATAGTAGCCATATATATATATATATATATATATATATATATATATAAATATAAAGAGAGAGAGAGAGAGAGAGAGAGAGAGAGAGAGAGAGAGAGAGAGAGCTAGGCTGGAATACTATTAATAGTACTAAGTTATTGGTACTATAAAAGATATGTGGTTGAGATGATAGTAGGCACTTGAGTTTAATAGGTGGTTGGAGAAATAGTAAAATCTAATGGATGAAAATAATCAAAGGGGTTGATCTAAGGGTAGAAACTTGACAGCACCAATAACTTAGTACTATTAATAATATAGTAGCCGGACTATATATATATATATATATATATATATATATATATATATATATATATATATATATATATATATATATATATATATATATATATATATAAAACTAGGCTGGAATGCTATTAATAGCACCAAGTCATTGGTGCTATTAATCCTTAGATTAAAAGATATGTGGTTGAGATGATAGTGGGTCCCTTGGGTTTAATGGGTGGTTGGAAAAATAGTAAAATCTAACGGGTGGAAATAATCAAAGGGGTTGATCTAATGGTAGAAAACTTGATAGCACCAAATGTTTGGTGCTATCGATAGCATAGTAGAAGTTTGGTGCTATCGATAGCATAGTAGCCGGATTCTACTATATATATATATATATATATACTACAAATATGTAGTATATTGATATACATAATATAAATAATTTTAAAATAATTTTAAAAATTGAGCTCCTATACTTTTGAAATCACCAAGTTATTAATGCTTGTAGGTTTTCAATTTTTGAATGAAGATTTGTAAGGTTAAAATAATAGTGATTTTCTAGGTTGTGTTTCGTTCGAATATAAGCGAGAGTTGCTTATTTCAGAGATAAGTATAAGTTCAGAAATAAGTATAACCTAATATATTTTTATATTTGAATGAGTATAAGGATTATATCATGTATAAGGAAATTTGTATTTTGTTTAATAAGCTGAAATAAGAAGAATAGAGGGTAGAAATATAATATAAATAACAAAAGTGTCCTTTACTTTAAAAACACTTTTAAAATTATTGTTAAAGTAAATTAACAATTAAGTATTATGTTTGTACCAGAGGAAGAAGGATCTTTCGGAGAGAGCAAAAAGGC
>CM055062.1:52137563-52152280 GCA_029204045.2 Tillandsia leiboldiana | reverse complement strand
CAACAGTCGTTAACCGTAGAGTGACGCTCTACCCGCTATATAATCCTAGCTCAACCGAGATTCATATCACACTTCCGGCTGGTGATTGGCTCTGATACCAATTGTGACGCTCCAACTTCCCAAAGGATCACCCATCGTAAAATTATTTTAGCTCTAATACGCTAACTCTTTTAATCTCTTGGGCCTAATCATCACCCAAAAATACTATAACTGAATTAAAAAATTCAATCCTCCTATATCTCAAATATAGAACTATTCCAAATATTAGGATATCACAAGAGAGCTTGTGAGAGGTGAGGAAGAACGTGCATTGGGAAGAGCCCAAGGACAAGATGAGAATGAGGGCATGCGGAACAAGGTGGAACAAGGCTTGTTCCACCCAAGGGTTGCAATGTTCCCACACTTAACGGATTATTTTCACCCTTGGATTTTTGTGTTTGGAAAATAAGAAGAGGATAAATTTCTTATTCCTCTTCTTGTTCCTCAATCAAACGGTGTTTTAGAATTTAGTGGGTTGATAGTAAAATAGCATAATTAATAAGTAAAATTAGTTAAAAATAATAAATTTAATAATAAAAAATTTATAAATATTAAATACTTAGTGCATTTAAAAACAACTTAGTCAGACTCATAATTTTAATTAATTTATGCATATCGAATCTAAAACATGAATTTATTAAAACATCACCATTTTAATTATTGAAGTTATTTAATTGAAAACCCTCATCATTTCATTTCATGGGACCACCAGGTGCCTTTTTCCCCGCGCTTGGGGTGATCCTCTCATTAATAAGCAGCAAAATTATTTTATGATATGTCTCTATTTATTAAAAATTCATAAAATATTTACTTTTGCTCCGACTTGCTATAAATAAAATAATAAATAAAAATTAAAAATAAGATAAATATCAACTTATTCAAAAGTAAAAAAATCCCTCTCCCCTTAAAATCAGCGTGATTTGTATTTTCAATCATAATTATGTATAAATTAAAAAATAAAAATTAATAATTTAAAAATCGAGTCGGATCAGGTTGTTTGATGGTCCGATTGTAACAGCATGTATAAAGTAATTCAGTTAAATTCTTTAAATCGTATAAATCAAAAATATATATTTTAAATCGTTCAAACTGATGATTCAACCATCGAATCATTAAATTATTCCGAATTTAATCAAATCGATCAAATTTTTTTATCCAGTCATATTAAAATTCAACGAATTAAAATCAACTTAGGTAATTTTATTTTTTATTAACACATTATTTTTTGTAAAAACAAAATTTAAAAATTTATATCTACTTAGTTTGATTTAAAAATTAATATTTTATAATAAAATATGATACTAAAAATATTTATCACGATATTATTAGTCCAACTACTGATTGACCAATTGATTGACTCAAAAACATTTGATTCCTATAATATTTTATGATCACTGTTTTAATCCAAATTTTATTTGTCACTGTAATAAATAAAAGAATTAATTGCATACGGCTTTTTATAAACATAAATATCCAATATTAAATATATTCCTACAAAGTTTAACTTACTTATATTTATTTTCTTTAAAAATTCTAAATTATTTATATATATATCTCCGATTCATTACTATTAGTTTATTATTTATTTTTTAATAGATTATATGTGAAATGATAGTTTGTTCTTTCAAAAATATTTCTCTAAAATTTCAACGGTTAAAATAATACAAAAATATCTGAAAGGATAAAAAATTAAATTTACCTAATTAACTAACTAAGATTAAGTATTTAATCTATGATTAACTAGACGATAGAAATATATATAAATAACATTAGATTTTTAAAAAGATAAATATCAAAACTTAAATTTTATATAAATGTATTTGATATTCGTTAACTCCAAATAAAAAAATTTTATCCATTAAATAAATAATGAATGAATATAAAATATACATCTTATTTTGAATATACGATTAACATTGTCCGGTCCTAAAATATCAAGGTCCCAATTTTGACCGTTAGTTATATAGGAGCTTACCGTTCAGTGTAACGGTTACATACCACGGCTCTACTACCACCGCTAAATCCCTTGCGGGTCCCAATTCCGTGTTTGAATCCAATTCGACAAGGCCGAAATTTTCAAAAAAAATTATAATTTATTAAATTTTTTGTTTAAAATTTTAAAATTATTATTATAATTAAGTTCTATAATCTAATATATTGACATGATAAAAAAATTTATATAATATTTTAATTATTAGTGTATCACTAATTATAATATTATTATATTATTTTCATATTAGCGATATATTAGCATTATGGATGGCAATTCAGCTCGCTGTTCTCGAGACAGCTCGTGCTCGGCTAGAAATGAGCTCGAGATCGAATTGCTCGTTTAGTAAACGAGCCGAACATGAGCCGATTTTTCCAACTCGTTTAATAAACGAGCCGAACACGAGCCGGAGTCAGCTCGCTCGTGTTCGGCTCGATAACAGCTTGAATATATATATATATATATATATATATATATATATATATATATATATATATATAAAAGCTTTACTATTTAGATTTTAGACTATCAAATTTTTATGAATTTTAATTATTAGATTAAAATTTTAATTTTTTAATTTTCTTTTAAAGTTTACATCTAATAATAGAAATAAAAATCGAACTTGTTGTTCGCGAGCCAGCTCGTGTTCGGCTCGTTAATAAACGAGCCGAACACGAGCCGAATTTTTCAGCTCGATATTTAAACGAGCCAGCTCGTGTTCGGCTCGTTTATTAAACGAGCCGAACACGAGCCGTTCGTGTTCGGCTCATTGACACCCTAATTAGCATCAGTTAATATAATTAGATAATAAAATTTAATTATAATATTTTTTAAAATTAAAATTATAAATTATAATATATTAAAATTTAAAGGCTAAAATATTACTACCCTCACAATTTGAAGACCATACCTGTAATTTATCAAAACTTTTTTTTAGCAATTAAATCCACAAATCTCTATTACTACCCTCACAATTTTTTTAATAAAACCAAAATATTAATAAAGTATTATGATCAATTGTTTTTTTTAATAAACCATTAATATAAACATAATAATAAAGTATTATGATCAATGATAGAATAATAATCAAAATATTATTTTTTTATATTAATAATTTATTAATATTTAGCTAATTAAAATTTCATTTGGTAATGTGGGACTAAAACCACTATTTTTATATTATAAAAAAATTAAAAATTTGAAAAGCACTCTCAATTTTTTTATTCTTTTTATATCATAAAATTAGAATTGTAACAAGCATATGGTAACATAATTTTCGATTGTAATAATAATTTTAAACTATTAAAAGAGTTTTTTATTTTTATAATATTAAAATAGTATTTTTTGCCATCATATTATCAAATTAGATATAAATTAAATTATAAAACTTAATTATAATAACTAAAAAATTTAAATAAAATTTATTAATTAATTAAAATTTAAGAACCAAATACATTTTATATTTTATAAAAAAAATACTTCTATACATCTCAAATGAGATATACATCTTAAACCCTACTTATTTCATAATAGAGTAAATTTTACTTATAATTTTAAAATAACTAATAAATAAGTTTTTATTTTAAAATAAATAAAATACATATTATAATCTAATTTTAAATATACGTATAGTATTACTCATTTTATAAAATTTGAAAATCAAAAGTGCAATTTATCTTTCTTTTTTTTTCTTTTTTTCATAAAATTTTCAATTGCAAGTTGGGCACGAGGGAAAAGGGCGCCACGTGGACCTCTTGATTGGAACTTTTTTTTTTTGTATATTTGTAAAAAAAAAATTGTGGCTTATTTTACCATATTACCTATAAAAAAATTATTTATATTTTTATTTTTTTGAATGTATATATATTTTATTCATCAATCTAATAGATAAAATTTATTTTAATGCCAAATAACCCCACCCACTAAATAAATAAAATATATATCATACATTAGAATATATATATATATATATATATATATATATATATATATATATATATGGGTAATTTTCTATATATTCCTAAAAAATTTTCTGTTTTTAGATTTACCCCTCTTAGAAGGCTAATATTAAAACTACCCTTCTTACGTTTCTGAAGTTAAACTCTATTAGTGTACCGTTTAGAGCTGTCGTTATCTATGTGAAATTACCATTTTGCCCTTTCAAATATACCCTTCTACCATAACCAACTTTTCTTATGTACCCTTAAAATTTTCAATAGTTTTGATAGATAGGAACAAAATAGGTATATCTGATAGTTTTCAACTCGATTATTATTTAACTCTAGTTTAACCCTAGTTAACTTAACAAAGGGAAACGGTAGGAGTATTTTTAATAACGGTGGAACGTATGAAGGGTATATTGGAAAGAAAAAAATAAGAAGGGTAAATCAGATATTTCTTCATATTTCAGGGGTACACAGGCAATTATTGTTACGGAATTTAAGTTGGCGTATTTCGTGAATTCGGTTAAGTCTTGAAGATTGAAGGTAAAGAAGGTTGGATTATATAACTCAATCTCAAGAAAGAAGAATTCAAAAGGATCAGGTATGTTGAACTTAATATCTTTGGTGATCCGAATACTTCTTATAGTGTAGAAACACTTGGATGAACTTGCAATTGCATAATTATCAAAAACTGGACATGGGACATGTTCAGGATCCGGATCAGGCTTTGCAATCCGGATCCCGAAGGTGGTTCGTTCATACATCAGTTCAATCCGGATCGTAGCTTCCCTTGATCCGGATCCCGAACACTGGGTTTACCATTTTATTTGAGCGATCCGGATCAGGCTTTGCAATCCGGATCCCGAACGTTGATGTTTGGTGAACTGTATGAACGATCCGGATCAAGCACTTCGATCCGGATCCCGAACCTTCGTTTTTCTGGAATCTGTTTTTCTCGCTACTGCAATCCGGATCGCCGATCTCCGATCCGGATCGTGGTCATGAAAAATTTCAGAAAAGGATAGTTTTTTATCCTTATCTTTTTCCAAGGGTTTCTAACCTATAAATAGACCCTATGATTCTTTTTCTAGGGTTAATCCAAAAAGAAGCCGCTAAACCTAAAAGCCGTCATCTTTTATACGGCCTAAGATCCACATATAGAGAAGAAAGGAAATCATAGATTCTATCTTATGTTTCTTCATCTATATTGATTGATTTGATTCTAGGTTTTCATACTCACATTTTGAGTAGAATCAAATCAATGAATACTTAGATGGTATTTCCGATCTATTTCTAATCTAAGTATTCGGCGGATCATCACCACCCAAAAAACAACGATTTACCCCAAAATCGGCGCGTGGACTCGCGTGGCCTTGTGGATTCAAGGTGCTACCGCTCTCGTGGATTCGAAGCGAGGTACGTTCGTGGATTCGAAGCGTGCTACTGGGTGAAGACCGTGGATTCGGTCGGACGTCGTGGACTCGACGTTGGACGCCGTGGATTCGGCGTTGGACGCACATCGTGGATTCGAGAAGCGTCGTGGAGCGAGCGGAGAAGATCAACTAGGAGCGTATGGAAAAGGTTGAGTCGTCTGTGAGTACGGTATATCACCTTGTACGTGTTTAATTCTAGTGGATTTCACCGTGTTATCGGTCCCGTGGTTTTTTACTCCGGTTTGGAGTTTTCCACGTAAAAATCTCTGCGTGTTATTTATTTTTCCGCATTGGGTTTTATATCGCAAAGATTTTTGAGTGTTTATTGTTTACACCTATTCACCCCCCTCTAGGTGTTTTTTCTCCTATTTAGATCCAATTATACATAACCCAACAAGTGGTATCAGAGAGGGAATAGGGTTGTAAACAATGGTTGAAGGTGGAAACATCAACAGACCTCCGTTCTTCGATGGAACAAATTATGCGTACTGGAAAGTACGGATGAAAGCCTTTTTAATTTCCATCGACGAACGGGTGTGGCAATCAATTGAATTAGGATGGTCTAATCCAACTGAATTTATTGGTGATGTTCGCACCATCAAACCTAGGTCGAAATGGACCAAGGAAGAGATTGATATATCTTCTTACAATGGCAAGGGAATTAATGCTTTATTTAATGCCTTATCACAAACAGAGTTCTCTCGCGTCTCGGCATGTGAGACTGCGAAAGAAATCTGGGATGTTCTTCAAGTTACGCATGAGGGAACTAACCTTGTGAAGATTCAGAAACTGCAAATGCTTACGAGCAAGTTTGACTCTATTTTCATGGCAGAAAATGAATCGTTCACAGACTATTATACACGATTGCAAGACATCGTAAACTCATGTGCTAACTTGGGAGAGAAGATTCCAGAATTTAAAATTGTAAGAAAAATATTAAGAACTCTTCCTGAAAGATTTCGTTCCAAGGTCACAGCCATTGAAACTATTAAACACCCGGACGAAATCCGTGTAGAAGAATTAGTTGGTTCTTTACAAACTTATGAAATGACATTTCCTACTAACTATTCTTCGGGAAAGGCATCCTCTTCTAAGTCTTCAGGTTATGCTTTGAAAACAACAAAAGAAGAAGACGTGGATTCATCCTCCTCAGGCGATGACGAGAACCTATCTATGGAGGACTTTGAGAAGCAGCTCGCTCTCTTGACAAGGAAGTTTCGCCGAAATTTTTGAAGGGGTAATTCAAGCAAAACTCCATCCTTCGGAAAGTGGAAGAAAGGCAAGGGTTCTTCAAGTTACAAGTCAAGAAAGCAAGAGGGTTTTTCTAAGGATAAGAAAAGCACAGAAGGACAAGTCCAATGCTTCAAGTGCCGAGGATACGGCCATATCTCAACGGAATGTCCAAATAAGAATCCGTCCAAGAAGAAGGCGATGCAAGCCGTCACTTGGGATGACACCTCATCGTCAAATGAGTCATCGTCAAGTGATGAAGAAGACAACGCAACAGCGTTCCACGCGTCCACATCTTTACCCTTCATGTGCTTAATGGCAAGTACATCCGAGTCATTGTCCAACTCCACTGTTGAAAAGAATGCAACGGACAATGAATCGGATGATTCGGAAGGTGAAGATTTTGCTCTAGCCTACCACAGACTTTTAAAGGATTCAAAGAAACTGGCTAAGCAAAACAAGGGGTTGAGAGGGAGATTGCAGGATCTCGAAGAAGAAGTAAAACGGGTAACTTCTCTCTCGACCGATCTTGAAGTGGAAAGGGATAATCTGATAAAAGCAAATGTTTTCCTTCAAGAGTCCAATGAGCAACTCGAGAAGAATTATATAGATATGGTGAACAAAGCAAATTACTTCTTGAAGCTCAACGGCGAGGCTCGACAGGAAAAATTGGAAATGACAGAGACCATTCTCCAACTCAAGGATGACTTACAGCGATTTTCATCAGGAAGGAGTAAGTTGGATAAGCTACTTGGTCTTGGTCAATCAAACAAGTTCGGCCTCGGATACAATCGAACTAAAGACAATTTTAGTTCGGTTGGGACAGTTTTTGTGCCTCAGTCGGTATCTCCTCCTCCGACACCGGAATTCACGACAAGCAACGACAACAAGCCTACTTCACCCTCCTCGGAATCGTCAAGCACTAAGGTATGTTTTCGTTGTAATTTTGCAGGGCACATAAGGAGAAATTGCAAGATGGGAGCCAAACGGTCAACTCAAGCGCTTCTTGCAACGACTACCAAAAGGGTGATTCCTCAGAAATCAAATGCAAATTCTTTGAAGGAAAAGAGCCTCGGTAGTTCATCAAACAAGACGACGACATCAAGGAAAAGCGACGGATCAAACAAGACGCTTTCACCAAAGGTATCAACCTCACAATCATTTTCGACGTACACCAAAACTCGAAAGGTTTGGGTACGCAAAGGTGAAGTTTTCCCTTGTCTTGTTACAAATATTTCCTTGCATGCATATGATAATTCGTCTTGGTATCTGGATAGCGGCTGTTCCCGTCACATGATGGGTGACAAAAACTGCTTTCAAAATTTTGAGAAAATCTCCAGAGGACTTGTGGTTTTCGGAGACGGTCAGTCTTCCAAAATTGTTGGAAGAGGAACAGTAGCTATTCCAGATGGCCCGATTCTGAATAATGTGTTATTTGTTGATGGGCTTAAGACTAACCTCATTAGTATCAGTCAACTTTGCGACAATGGTTTTTCTGTTAATTTTTCATCTGTTGAATGCATTGTAACTGATAAGGATCATGTTTTCTTTTTAAAAGGGGTTAGATCTGAAAACAATTGTTATGTTGTTCCCAATAAAATTTCTGAAAATTGTAACTTAGCCTCTTTGAATAATGAAACACTATGGCATGAAAGGCTAGGACACATAAATTTTAAGGAACTTGCTAGAATTTCGAACAAAGACGTGGTCAAGGGGGTTCCTAAACTTTCACTTAATCAAAACATTGTGTGTGGTGGTTGTCAAAAGGGAAAACAATCTAGGACTGCACACAAGAACTTGAATCACGTCGGTACCAAACGACCCTTGGAATTATTGCATATGGATCTTATGGGGCCGACACGTCAACCATCCTTGGGAGGTAAATGGTATATTTTCTTATTGGTTGATGATTTCTCTCGGTATTCTTGGGTAGCATTTTTAAAAGAGAAAGCTGATACTTTTGATTCTTTTCACGAGATTTGCCTTCGTATTATGATTGAAAAGAATGAAAAGATCATTCGTGTTAGAAGTGATAGAGGTGGAGAATTCATAAATTCTAAATTCATTGATTTTTGCACTTCCAACGGCATTAAGCATGAATTCTCAGCACCCTATACACCTCAACAGAATGGTGTTGTCGAGCGCAAAAACAGGGTTGTTCAAGAGATGGCACGTGTTATGCTTCACAGCCGGAATTTACCGCTACATTTTTGGGCTGAAGCTGTGAACACTGCAATCTATGTTATTAATCGAGTTTATTTGCGCCCGGGAACGTTAAATACACCATATGAACTATGGTGTGGTAGAAAACCCAACATCAAATATTTTCGCATCTTCGGGAGTCGGTGTTACATTTTACGTGACCGTGAAAATCTTGGAAAGTTTGACTCTCGAAGTGACGAAGGGATTTTCTTGGGGTATTCTACAAATAGTAGAGCATATCGGGTATTTAACTTGGAATCTAAGACGATCGTAGAATCTATAAATGTTAAAGTAGATGAAGCTTTCCACTTTGCATCTGATAAATCTACCCCTGATATCTCTCTTGATGATGATACTCCTGTAAGTGCATCTTCTCATGATAATACTTCCAATATTAATGATGCATCTAATGGTTCTTCAAGTTTATCTGATGTGCAGGAATCATCTCATGTACCTCCGAGTACTCTATTACAACAAACGTTACGCATCTCCAAGGATCATCCTGAATCAAACATCATTGGAGACCCACAAGAAGGAGTCAAAACTCGGAGACAGTTGGTTTGTGGATTCGCCTGTTACGTTTCCATGATCGAACCAAAGAATGTCGATGAAGCTCTTCAGGATGACTACTGGATTGAAGCAATGCAGGAAGAGCTCCATCAGTTTGAACGCAACAAAGTCTGGGAATTAACGACGCCTCCGAAGCAACACAATGTGATCGGTACTAAATGGATTTTCAAGAACAAGAAAAATGAGGATGGTACCATCATCAGGAACAAAGCACGCTTAGTTGCTCAAGGCTACTCTCAAGTAGAAGGTATAGACTTTGATGAAACGTTCGCCCCTGTAGCTAGACTCGAGTCCATTCGTATCTTATTCGCTATTGCTTATCACTTTAAAATAAAACTCTTTCAAATGGACGTTAAGAGCGCGTTTTTAA
Organism: Tillandsia leiboldiana; assembly: GCA_029204045.2. Classification (NCBI taxonomy): domain Eukaryota; kingdom Viridiplantae; phylum Streptophyta; class Magnoliopsida; order Poales; family Bromeliaceae; genus Tillandsia; species Tillandsia leiboldiana. The sequence continues at coordinate 52,142,503 of CM055062.1, read as the reverse complement.
ATGGTTTTTTAAATGAGGAAGTTTATGTGGCTCAACCGAAAGGTTTTGTAGACTGTAAAACTACCTAACCATGTTTTTCGTTTGAAAAAGGCTCTTTACGGTTTAAAACAAGCACTGCGAGCGTGGTACGAAAGGTTGACAAAGCACTTTTTGGAGAAGGGCTATACTCGAGGGGGAGCAGATCGGACTCTCTTTGTGAAGCATTATCAAAATAACTTCATTGTTGCACAAATCTATGTCGATGACATTGTGTTTGGAGCAATAAAGGATAATGATGCTTCTAAATTCGCAGAAACCATGGAGAGCGAATTTGAGATGTCTATGATGGGGGAACTGACATACTTTCTTGGATTGCAAGTGAAACAAAATGGTGAAGGCATCCATCTGTGTCAATCCAAGTATGCAAAGGAGTTGGTAAAGAAATTCGGATTAGAAGATTCTAAAAATTTTTCTACTCCTATGGGAACTAGCAATAAGGGATTAGGAAGTGAATCTCTTAGTGAGAATGTAGATGAGAAACTTTATCGCAGCATGATTGGAAGTCTACTTTACCTCACAGCTAGTCGCCCGGATATATCCTTTAGTGTTGGGATTTGCGCGAGATATCAATCAGCACCAAAGGAGGTTCACCTGAAAGCGGTGAAACGGATCATCCGGTACATCAAAGGAACCATTAATTTCGGAATTTGGTATCCTATGGGAACAAGTCTAGATATTATTGGATACTCAGATGCCGATTGGGCAGGATCTGTGGATGATCGGAAAAGTACGAGTGGTGCATGTTTTTATCTTGGCCATTGTTTTGTTGCATGGCATAGTAAAAAGCAAAACTGCATTGCACTCTCGACTGCCGAAGCGGAATACATCTCAGCGGGTAGTTGTTCAACTCAACTCATTTGGATGAAAAGCGTGTTGAGCGACTTCCGGATTTCAGCAACTTCGGTAACTGTTTTATGTGACAACACTAGTGCTATAAATATTTCAAAAAACCCTGTGTTGCACTCTAGAACAAAACACATTGAACTTAGATATCATTTTCTTAGAGAGCTAGTTGAAACAAATATTCTTCAAATTTCCTACATTTCAACTGAAGATCAATTAGCTCACTTGTTAACAAAACCTTTGGATCAAAAACGTTTTATTCATTTGCGTAAAGCAATTGGAATGCTTTCCTTGAAATAACCTCTTTTTGTAACTTTTGTTTAGGTTAGGTTTTGTTTTTGTGTCTTTGTTCATTATCTATGCTTAGACATAGAACATTAATTGAGCATTAGTTTTTGATTGACTTTAACTGCATCCTTTTATATATTTAGAAATCTATTATGCCTTAGATATCATAATATTTCATTTGATGCAATGATCATTTATGTCAATTAACTCATCTTTGTTTTGATCAAAGTCAATTTCTCTCTCGATGATCTCTTGGTATAGTTTTTATCTTATTTGACTGTTTAGTCGAGTATGAAATCGAGATCAATATTTGGCTAAATACTTTATATCTTAAATAATTGATAGCCAATTGAGGGGGAGTCAAAGAAAAAGTATTATGCTCAAAAGATGTGGAAAGAGTTACATCCCAATGAGGAGTGTGAAAACTACCACCACATGGAGGAAAGAGCTACCACCTCGGTCGTCCGAGTACTGTGTGCAGCTACCACATGTATACCAAGCAAGGTTTTTCAAGTTTGATTAAATAAAATACATGTTGAAATACTTGACTCTGTCAAAATTTCAAGGTTGGTATAAGGTGGGAATTTTAATGAAAGATGCTCAAAGAGCCACTCTCTTCAATAAATTGACTAGATATATTATCTAACTTATCTGTGATGTTAGACATCTATTGATCTTTGTATTTCATTTTCTTTACCGAATTGATGATTTGATAAAGGCACTACTCACAAGATCAAGTTAGATGTAATTGAAGTTGTTCAACTTTAAGGGATTTAATTTTTATAAATTTTCGTTTCATTTGTTGGATGTTATTGATAGATTTGGTATAATCTATTTCTTGTTGTATGAAACGATGATTTTCATTTAAAGTTGATACACAAAAGTGCTTACAATCTTTTTCTGATTTTTCTAGAATTTCTCTGAAATTTTCTAAAGAAAAAGTTGGAGCCGATCCGGATTGGACCTGCCGATCCGGATCCTGAACGCAGATATTCTTCTGCGGGCAGCCGATCCGGATTGGACCTGCCGATCCGGATCCCGAACGCAGATTTTCTCTGCGTGTAGCCGATCCGGATCGTAATCACGAACTGATCCGGATCGCGGCTAGGGTTTTATATAGAACAAAAAGATTTTGATTTCTTTTACTCCAATCTTTTGTTCCAAAGTTTCCAGAGCTTCTCTCTCTAGAATTCATCCATCTTGGAAGCTTTCAAACTCAAGTTCTTCGATTCCAAGTAAGTTTTATTGATCAAAATCTCGGTTTTTCACAGTTTTTCATATTCTTCCTCAAAACGTGATGAAATTCTTGTATCTATTTCGTTTGTGGATGGTTTTTGATCAAATTTCTTTTGAAATAAGAACTCTGGGTAGATTAGTTTTGATTATATGCTAGGTATTCTCAAGATAAACGGATTTTTGGCATTCGATTTCAAAAATTTCGGTTTTAGGGCATATAATGGGAATTTTCGAAAATCATGCGATTGATCTATTTTTAAAATTCTTTTTGCAAAACTAATTTGATTCTTAGTCTCTCTACACGATAATGATTGTTTGGGTACAATTTTTCTAATTTTTGAAAATTAACAATTTTTTCGTGTTCTTGAGGTGTTGCTCACAGGATTTCTTTTCACAAGAAACCAATAGCAATGGTGATCACCTGGATCATTCTTCTTCTGGCTGCTATGGTACATATGAGAGACACTGTCAAGCCCAAGAGGGCTAAGAAAGCGAAGAAAGCAAAAGATGATTCCGATACAGAATCTGAAACGGAATCAATTGATTGGGATGAGCTTCAAGTTGAAGCAACAACTGTTCCCACTGCTTCAAAGGGAAAAACGCCTGCGGAGACATCGAAGGCTCCGCCTACTGCTGCTGAAAAGGGCAAAGCTCCAATGGAAGAAACTTCTGGGAAGACAAGAAGAAAAAGTGTTGCTCGCAAAAGAGGGAGTGCTCGAGGAATTTCCATTGAGCAACCAGTTGATAGCCAAGCTGTGATGATCCGGACTCCCGCAGGAACTGTGCAACATTAAACAGTGACTGTAGGGAGCTTATTCGGTGAAGCAGAGCTTGTAGAATCGAAATTGGACATTTAATATAGACTCTGCGCGAAAATCGGAGCAAATGGAATTTTCCGGGAGCTTTCGGCAAAATTTCGGATGAGAATTTGGCGAAATGGACGTCGTATTTGGACTCAGCGCGCGAAAACGATCGAAACGGTATATTTACTTTATTTTTTCGGCGCAAAATTACTGTTCACGCCGGAACAGTAACTCCGGCCGCCGGAATTACTGTTCCGGCGACCGGCAAGCGGCGGCGGGCGGCGGCGCACGGCGGCGCAGCGGCGGCACAGCGGCAGAGGGCGGCGGCGCAGGCGCGGGCGGGGGGCTCGGGTGCGCGGTCCATGGGCCTGGCGTGCACCGGGTGCACCGAAGACTCCTTCTGCCACGTGGCAGCTTCCCATTGGCTGGCCGGCTTCTAGAAGTCCACGGGGACTGTGACACGTGGCACACCCGGATTGGCCGACATCTTCCGGAAGACCCGGCGCGGGGACCGGGCCCGTGCACCACGTGGACACGTGGCGGATTCTCTGTGGCATTGCACAAGGCTGTTTCCTGTTTTGTCGCCACGTGGCGCGTCCTGGATGGTCCATCTCGGTGTTTGCTGTTCTGCCCGGGATCTGGTGAGGGTCCTTGGCCCATTATAAATAGAGCCTCCCACCCCCACCATTTCTCACCTCGGGCTCCGTGCTGTAGAGAGAGAACCAGAGAAAGTGGCCTATACAAAAATTCTTCCTCTCTCTCTCCTCTCTCTCTCCTCAGAATTTTAGAATTTTTGGAGTTACAGTTAGTGAGTTATCTGCGACGCGGCGCACTGCGACGGTTTTCTTTTTCGGCCCATTTCCCGTCGCAGTTCCGTCGAAAATTCCCTGTGGGCTAACCAGGAGGAATTTTTGGACGATTTTTGCGACAGCGCGTTCCTAAGAGGTAAGGCTTCGATTTCTGTGTTGATCACTTTGCTCCATTTCGTACTTTTGGCATGTTTCCCGAGGTCTCTTTGACCCCCCTTTTTGCTGTGGAAATTTCTGGGCAGTGTCAACTTCTCCGATTTTTATCTTGGCGTAGGAGCATCAGATTGAGGTGTTCAAAGAGTCGATTTTGATCTACTCTTCGCAAGGAACGGAACCGTAATTTTTCTGGATTTTTATGAGCACTATTTAGAGGTGAAAAATTCCTCTTTTCCCGTGCTATTTGAAAAATAGCAATATTGTGCTTTTTGGGATTTGTATTTATACCGGGAGCGTTGATTTGCAGGATTTGAGGACTGTGGACACCAGGAGACTACCTGAGGTGTAGTTTGAGCTGCTCGAGGTGGGCGGTTGTTGCTTACCTCATTTTTGACAAGCTCACTGGGATTACTAGAACTCCCTTAAAATTTAATTGATGAGAACAATTGGGACAAACTAATATGACAATTGATGAGAACAATTGGGACAAACTAAATTGATGAGAACTATTGGGACTACTAACAGGACTACTAACAGGACTACTAACAGGACAATTGATGAGAACCGCTGGGACAAACTCTCCTAAAATTTAATATAATTCCACAGATGATATGATGACTTATATTGGGACACTGTGATTGAGAAAGGCTTAATCTCGCATGCAAATGACTTTTATTCGGTAAATCAATCGTTTTAAATCTTTGCAACACTATGTGACAACTTTTAAAATAAGCAGTTGCATGCATGCCCGGACATCATGTAGGGC
>CM055062.1:52030421-52137463 GCA_029204045.2 Tillandsia leiboldiana | reverse complement strand
TCACAATCATTTCCGACGTACACCAAAACTCGAAAGGTTTGGGTACGCAAAGGTGAAATCTTCCCTTGTCTTGTTACAAATATTTCCTTGCATGCATATGATAATTCGTCTTGGTATCTGGATAGCGGTTGTTCCCGTCACATGACCGGTGACAAAAAACTGCTTTCAAATTTGAGAAAATCTCCGGAGGACTTGTGTTTTCGGAGACGGTCAGTCTTCCAAAATTGTTGGAAAAGGAACAGTAGCTATTCCAGATGGCCCGATTCTGAATAATGTGTTATTTGTTGATGGCCTTAAGACTAACCTCATAAGTATCAGTCAACTTTGCGACAATGGTTTTTCAGTTAATTTTTCATCTGTTGAATGCATTGTAACTGATAAGGACCATGTTTTCTTTTTAAAAGGGGTTAGATCTGAAAACAATTGTTATGTTGTTCCCAATAAATTTCTGAAAATTGTAACTTAGCCTCTTTGAATAATGAAACACTTTGGCATGAAAGGCTAGGTCACATAAATTTTAAGGAACTTGCTAGAATTTCAAACAAAGACGTGGTCAAGGGGTTCTAAACTTTCACTTAAACAAAACATTGTGTGTGGTGTTTGTCAAAAGGGAAAACAATCTAGGACTGCACACAAGAACTTGAACCACGTCGGTACAAACGCCCTTGGAATTATTGCATATGGATCTTATGGGGCCGACACGTCAACCATCTTGGGAGGTAAATGGTATATTTTCTTATTGGTTGATGATTTCTCTCGTATTCTTGGGTAGCATTTTTAAAAGAGAAAGCTGATACTTTTGATTCTTTTCACGAGATTTGCCTTCGTATTATGATTGAAAAGAATGAAAAGATCATTCGTGTTAGAAGTGATAGAGGTGGAGAATTCATAAATTCTAAATTCATTGATTTTTGCACTTCCAATGGCATTAAGCATGAATTCTCAGCACCCTATACACCTCAACAGAATGGTGTTGTCGAGCGCAAAAACAGGTTGTTCAAGAGATGGCACGTGTTATGCTTCATAGCCGGAATTTACCGCTATATTTTTGGCTGAAGCTGTGAACACTGCAATCTATGTTATTAATCGAGTTTATTTGCGCCCGGAACGTTAATACACCATATGAACTATGGTTGTGGTAGAAAACCCAACATCAAATATTTTCATCTTCGGGAGTCGTGTTACATTTTACGTGACCGTGAAAATCTTGGAAAGTTTGACTCTCGAAGTGACGAAGGGATTTCTTGGGTATTCTACAAATAGTAGAGCATATCGGGTATTTAACTTGGAATCTAAACGATCGTAGAATCTATAAATGTTAAAGTAGATGAAGCTTTCCACTTTGCATCTGATAAATCTACCCCTGATATCTCTCTTGATGATGATACTCCTGTAAGTGCATCTTCTCATGATAATACTTCCAATATTAATGATGCATCTAATGGTTCTTCAAGTTTATCTGATGTGCAGGAATCATCTCATGTACCTCCGAGTACTCCATTACAACAAACGTTACGCATCTCCAAGGATCATCCTGAATCAAACATCATTGGAGACCCACAAGAAGGAGTCAAAACTCGGAGACAGTTGGTTTGTGGATTCGCCTGTTACGTTCCATGATCGAACCAAAGAATGTCGATGAAGCTCTTCAGGATGACTACTGGATTGAAGCAATGCAGGAAGAGCTCCATCAGTTTGAACGCAACAAGTCTGGGAATTAACGACGCCCTCCGAAGCAACACAATTGATCGGTACTAAATGGATTTTCAAGAACAAGAAAAAATGAGGATGGTACCATCATCAGGAACAAAGCACGCTTAGTTGCTCAAGGCTACTCTCAGTAGAAGGTATAGACTTTGATGAAACGTTCGCCCCTGTAGCTAGACTCGAGTCATTCGTATCTTATTCGCTATTGCTTATCACTTTAAAATAAAACTCTTTCAAATGGACGTTAAGAGCGCGTTTTTAAATGGTTTTTTTAAATGAGGAAGTTTATGTGGCTCAACCGAAAGGTTTTGTAGACTGTAAAACTACCTAACCATGTTTTTCGTTTGAAAAAGGCTCTTTACGGTTTAAAACAAGCACTGCGAGCGTGGTACGAAAGGTTGACAAAGCACTTTTTGGAGAAGGGCTATACTCGAGGGGGAGCAGATCGGACTCTCTTTGTGAAGCATTATCAAAATAACTTCATTGTTGCACAAATCTATGTCGATGACATTGTGTTTGGAGCAATAAAGGATAATGATGCTTCTAAATTCGCAGAAACCATGGAGAGCGAATTTGAGATGTCTATGATGGGGGAACTGACTACTTTCTTGGATTGCAAGTGAAACAAAATGGGTGAAGGCATCCATCTGTGTCAATCCAAGTATGCAAAGGAGTTGGTTAAAGAAATTCGGATTAGAAGATTCTAAAAATTTTTTCTACTCCTATGGGAACTAGCAATAAGGGATTAGGAAGTGAATCTCTTAGTGAGAATGTAGATGAGAAACTTTATCGCAGCATGATTGGAAGTCTACTTTACCTCACAGCTAGTCGCCCGGATATATCCTTTAGTGTTGGGATTTGCGCGAGATAATCAATCAGCACCAAAGGAGGTTCACCTGAAAGCGGTTGAAACGGATCATCCGGTACATCAAAGGAACCATTAATTTCGGAATTTGGTATCCTATGGGAACAAGTCTAGATATTATTGGATACTCAGATGCCGATTGGGCAGGATCTGTGGATGATCGGAAAAGTACGAGTGGTGCATGTTTTTAATCTTGGCCATTGTTTTGTTGCATGGCATAGTAAAAAGCAAAACTGCATTGCACTCTCGACTGCCGAAGCGGAATACATCTCAGCGGGTTAGTTGTTCAACTCAACTCATTTGGATGAAAAGCGTGTTGAGCGACTTCCGGATTTTCAGCAACTTCGGTTAACTGGTTTTATTGTGACAACACTAGTGCTATAAATATTTCAAAAAACCCTGTGTTGCACTCTAGAACAAAACACATTGAACTTAGATATCATTTTCTTAGAGAGCTAGTTGAAACAAATATTCTTCAATTTCCTACATTTCAACTGAAGATCAATTAGCTCACTTGTTAACAAAACCTTTGGATCAAAAACGTTTTATTCATTTGCGTAAAGCAATTGGAATGCTTTCCTTGAAATAACCTCTTTTTGTAACTTTTGTTTAGGTTAGGTTTTGTTTTTGTGTCTTTGTTCATTATCTATGCTTAGACATAGAACATTAATTGAGCATTAGTTTTTGATTGACTTTAACTGCATCCTTTTATATATTTAGAAATCTATTATGCCTTAGATATCATAATATTTCATTTGATGCAATGATCATTTATGTCAATTAACTCATCTTTGTTTTGATCAAAGTCAATTTCTCTCTCGATGATCTCTTGGTATAGTTTTTATCTTATTTGACTGTTTAGTCGAGTATGAAATCGAGATCAATATTTGGCTAAATACTTTATATCTTAAATAATTGATAGCCAATTGAGGGGGAGTCAAAGAAAAAGTATTATGCTCAAAAGATGTGGAAAGAGTTACATCCCAATGAGGAGTGTGAAAACTACCACCACATGGAGGAAAGAGCTACCACCTCGGTCGTCCGAGTACTGTGTGCAGCTACCACATGTATACCAAGCAAGGTTTTTCAAGTTTGATTAAATAAAATACATGTTGAAATACTTGACTCTGTCAAAATTTCAAGGTTGGTATAAGGTGGGAATTTTAATGAAAGATGCTCAAAGAGCCACTCTCTTCAATAAATTGACTAGATATATTATCTAACTTATCTGTGATGTTAGACATCTATTGATCTTTGTATTTCATTTTCTTTACCGAATTGATGATTTGATAAAGGCACTACTCACAAGATCAAGTTAGATGTAATTGAAGTTGTTCAACTTTAAGGGATTTAATTTTTATAAATTTTCGTTTCATTTGTTGGATGTTATTGATAGATTTGGTATAATCTATTTCTTGTTGTATGAAACGATGATTTTCATTTAAAGTTGATACACAAAAGTGCTTACAATCTTTTTCTGATTTTTCTAGAATTTCTCTGAAATTTTCTAAAGAAAAAGTTGGAGCCGATCCGGATTGGACCTGCCGATCCGGATCCTGAACGCAGATATTCTTCTGCGGGCAGCCGATCCGGATTGGACCTGCCGATCCGGATCCCGAACGCAGATTTTCTCTGCGTGTAGCCGATCCGGATCGTAATCACGAACTGATCCGGATCGCGGCTAGGGTTTTATATAGAACAAAAAGATTTTGATTTCTTTTACTCCAATCTTTTGTTCCAAAGTTTCCAGAGCTTCTCTCTCTAGAATTCATCCATCTTGGAAGCTTTCAACTCAAGTTCTTCGATTCCAAGTAAGTTTTATTGATCAAAATCTCGGTTTTTCACAGTTTTTCATATTCTTCCTCAAAACGTGATGAAATTCTTGTATCTATTTCGTTTGTGGATGGTTTTTGATCAAATTTCTTTTGAAATAAGAACTCTGGGTAGATTAGTTTTGATTATATGCTAGGTATTCTCAAGATAAACGGATTTTTGGCATTCGATTTCAAAAATTTCGGTTTTAGGGCATATAATGGGAATTTTCGAAAATCATGCGATTGATCTATTTTTAAAATTCTTTTTGCAAAACTAATTTGATTCTTAGTCTCTCTACACGATAATGATTGTTTGGGTACAATTTTTCTAATTTTTGAAAATTAACAATTTTTTCGTGTTCTTGAGGTGTTGCTCACAGGATTTCTTTTCACAAGAAACCAATAGCAATGGTGATCACCTGGATCATTCTTCTTCTGGCTGCTATGGTACATATGAGAGACACTGTCAAGCCCAAGAGGGCTAAGAAAGCGAAGAAAGCAAAAGATGATTCCGATACAGAATCTGAAACGGAATCAATTGATTGGGATGAGCTTCAAGTTGAAGCAACAACTGTTCCCACTGCTTCAAAGGGAAAAACGCCTGCGGAGACATCGAAGGCTCCGCCTACTGCTGCTGAAAAGGGCAAAGCTCCAATGGAAGAAACTTCTGGGAAGACAAGAAGAAAAAGTGTTGCTCGCAAAAGAGGGAGTGCTCGAGGAATTTCCATTGAGCAACCAGTTGATAGCCAAGCTGTGATGATCCGGACTCCCGCAGGAACTGTGCAACATTAAACAGTGACTGTAGGGAGCTTATTCGGTGAAGCAGAGCTTGTAGAATCGAAATTGGACATTTATATAGACTCTGCGCGAAAATCGGAGCAAATGGAATTTTCCGGGAGCTTTCGGCAAATTTCGGATGAGAATTTGGCGAAATGGACGTCGTATTTGGACTCAGCGCGCGAAAACGATCGAAACGGTATATTTACTTTATTTTTTCGGCGCAAAATTACTGTTCACGCCGGAACAGTAACTCCGGCCGCCGGAATTACTGTTCCGGCGACCGGCAAGCGGCGGCGGGCGGCGGCGCACGGCGGCGCAGCGGCGGCACAGCGGCAGAGGGCGGCGGCGCAGGCGCGGGCGGGGGGCTCGGGTGCGCGGTCCATGGGCCCTGGCGTGCACCGGGTGCACCGAAGACTCCTTCTGCCACGTGGCAGCTTCCCATTGGCTGGCCGGCTTCTAGAAGTCCACGGGGACTGTGACACGTGGCACACCCGGATTGGCCGACATCTTCCGGAAGACCCGGCGCGGGGACCGGGCCCGTGCACCACGTGGACACGTGGCGGATTCTCTGTGGCATTGCACAAGGCTGTTTCCTGTTTTGTCGCCACGTGGCGCGTCCTGGATGGTCCATCTCGGTGTTTGCTGTTCTGCCCCGGGATCTGGTGAGGGTCCTTGGCCCATTATAAATAGAGCCTCCCACCCCCACCATTTCTCACCTCGGGCTCCGTGCTGTAGAGAGAGAACCAGAGAAAGTGGCCTATACAAAAATTCTTCCTCTCTCTCTCCTCTCTCTCTCCTCAGAATTTTAGAATTTTTGGAGTTACAGTTAGTGAGTTATCTGCGACGCGGCGCACTGCGACGGTTTTCTTTTTCGGCCCATTTCCCGTCGCAGTTCCGTCGAAAATTCCCTGTGGGCTAACCAGGAGGAATTTTTGGACGATTTTTGCGACAGCGCGTTCCTAAGAGGTAAGGCTTCGATTTCTGTGTTGATCACTTTGCTCCATTTCGTACTTTTGGCATGTTTCCCGAGGTCTCTTTGACCCCCCTTTTTGCTGTGGAAATTTCTGGGCAGTGTCAACTTCTCCGATTTTTATCTTGGCGTAGGAGCATCAGATTGAGGTGTTCAAAGAGTCGATTTTGATCTACTCTTCGCAAGGAACGGAACCGTAATTTTTCTGGATTTTTATGAGCACTATTTAGAGGTGAAAAATTCCTCTTTTCCCGTGCTATTTGAAAAATAGCAAATATTGTGCTTTTTGGGATTTGTATTTATACCGGGAGCGTTGATTTGCAGGATTTGAGGACTGTGGACAACCAGGAGACTACCTGAGGTGTAGTTTGAGCTGCTCGAGGTGGGCGGTTGTTGCTTACCTCATTTTTGACAAGCTCACTGGGATTACTAGAACTCCCTTAAAATTTAATTGATGAGAACAATTGGGACAAACTAATATGACAATTGATGAGAACAATTGGGACAAACTAAATTGATGAGAACTATTGGGACTACTAACAGGACTACTAACAGGACTACTAACAGGACAATTGATGAGAACCGCTGGGACAAACTCTCCTAAAATTTAATATAATTCCACAGATGATATGATGACTTATATTGGGACACTGTGATTGAGACAAAGGCTATAATCTCGCATGCAAATGACTTTTATTCAGTAAATCAATCTTTTTAAATCTTTGACACTATTTTACAACTTTTAAAATAAAGACAGTTGCATGCATGCCCGGACATCAGGTAGGGCCACTATTTATTGCTACACTATCATATTAAGACTTGACATGTTTTATTGCTCTCTTTTGCTTTCAGTTGCTTGTCGCTCGAGTATGAGCAGGGGTTTGGGATAGTATAGCCAAGGTTATGTTAGATTATAAACTTGTGGGGTGTTGCGGTGACCGCAGACTGTAGGCGGTCGGCCGGATGTTTATCCTTATGGGGTTGAGTCTGGTTTATTTTTGGCATCAGCAGGGGATCGGGCTTTTCTTTAGTGGATGGTTTTTCCCACTTATTGAGTACTATGGCATCATATCAGGGTTTCTTAGTGGATGGCTTTTTCCACTTTGATCATAGTCATGATCCAGTCCTGCTGTTTACGACACTTATGATACTTATTACTGAGGTACTTTTACTCGTGTGGGTCGCTCCCCTCGAGTGCCACTCCGGAGTGTGTTACAGGCAGGCTTGAGTCCTTGAGACTCTCATTCCCTATCGGTGTTATGCATTGGCCAGCATACCCGATTGGGCAGGCAAGGCGCAGCAGGCAGTACCAGTTTTACTGGTGGCATAAGATTGGGTTTATTCAGGCAGGCATGTTAGATACTGATGCATACATACAGTCATTCCTTTTGGCACTGCATTTAGAGGCATGCTAGTGGTGGTTTCCCCTTTATTCAGCAGTTCTGCTTACAGCTTTACCACTTTTTCCTTTCTGGCCTCTAGTAATCCTAGTGGGTGCATCAGAGTTGAGGTTTTGCCCACTAGGGGAGGCTACTGGTTTATCTGGTAGTTCTCACCCCCATTATTCTTTTCTGTTTCTTTCTTCTTCTTTATTTTGCAGAGTCATCTGCGGGAGCTGCTAGGCTATCAGCGGCTGATAAAGGTAAGGGGATCGCTGAGTAGATAGATCTCCTGGGAGACTGAGAGCTGTAGATAGACGTTGTACCCCTCACTCAGACTGTGATATTCTCCTTTTATTTTGAGTCTGGCTTTCGCCGGCTGGTTGTATTATTTTGGTGAGCTGGGAGATTATTGTACATATTACATTTTATTTTTAGTCCCAGTATGAGATACTATGTGGTTCTTCTACCTCAGCTCTGCATTATGCTCTGTTATTGTTCATATTATATCGGAGCAGGTTACCAGCGCTTCGTGTACTCGGGAAATCCCGTGTGCACGGCGGATCTGTTGGCGAGCCCGGGTTCCGGGGCGTGACACAAGCACCTCCACAAGACTTTATCAGCTCTGCTAGGATAAAGGACTTTGAAAACAGGGAATGCATTGGCGAAAGGCATGTTAATGTCAAAGCCTTGAAGGAAAGATCTCCGGCATTTGGGACTCTGTATGACCAGACAGGTCTTGCTCCCATTTGCGATTTCCCCGAGACCACTGGGTATTGTCTTCACTCAGTGAGGATGTTCTATCAAAATGCTTGCTATCTCGTTGATCAGGAGAGCGGTCATCGAGACTTTCAAATATTGGTCAAAAATGTTAAGATTAAAGTAACCCCTCAACTGATTGGAGAGGTATTAGGGATGAAGGCCCGAGCCGATGGCGCTCATTATCTGAAGAATCAAATTTTCAACACCAACTCCTGGAGAGTGGTAGTTGATGGCATCTGTCTGCCCGATACTCCGTCAGCAGGAAACTCAGTCTTTTCAAAAGAGCTACGACCTAAGTATCGCTACTTAAACTTCATTGTCTGCTATAACGTCCTTCCAAATATGAACACGAAGGTTCTTCGATGGGATAGGATGTTATTCCTTTATCTTCTTGGAAACCCGACAGCAGCAATGGGAGCAAACTTAAACATCCCTTACATCATCTGGGCGAGGATGGCTCGCTATGTGGAACATGCTCACCCTTCAGAGAGACTACCTTATCCAATGATCATCATGCGCATTCTTCGCAAATTTAAAGCTGACACAAATGCGAGTTCCTACATGCACAGTTTAGGAACGATTAATGAAACAACAATTGTAAAGTCTCTCTCGACAAAGCAAGACGAGCCCATATTACCTCCTCACCGACAACGAGCACAACAACAACAAGCGACAACCTCTGCACCGGCAGCAACTCCTCCAGTCCAACCAGCACATGCAGCACAACGAGCACCTCCATCAACTTCTGATGATGATGCATCAGTTACCTCAATCTATAAAGAACAGCAAAGGCTCTCCAACGAGCAAGAACGTATATCAAATGAACTTATTGAGGTAAAGGAAGAAATAAAGAAGGTAAATAAGAATCAGTCATCAATGAACAAGTGATTAAAGAAAATCTTCCAAATTCTTGGCTGTATCAGTTCAGAGGAGTCTGAATAATCCGTATCCTTCTAATTTCTTTTTCTTATTCAGATTTTTAACTTTCTTTTGTGCAGGTTTTACGTTTTAGTTTTTAGTTTTTAATTCTCAAACTTTTGGTACTTGAACTGTTAACCATTCTCTCCATTTTGGTAATTTTTGGCTAACTTTTGTGACAAAAAGGGGGAGAGAGAGATAAACAATAATACAATGTGTGTGAGAAAGAAACTTGAAACTATAGAGGTAAGTAGAACTTCAACTTTCGGTTTTCATTTGTGTTTGAATGCATGCCTCGACTAACTATTCGACTAACTATTTGGGCATGTAATATAACTAACAAGTTGATGTTCACTAACAGGACATTTGGATTTTGATTGCATAGAAGATATGTTGGTGTTTTAACTATGATCAATTTACATATCTGAATGTATAAATGTCATGGTAAGTATAAATGAGTATAAACTTCATCTCGGTATGTGGTTTTTGAATGATATAAAATTCTTGAGGTATCTAACGATTTCTTTTGTCAAGAATGATTTCTTTTGCAGAGAGTACAGATGTCTAAGTCTAGAGTCTGTTTTAGGAGTTTAACTCATGTATTTTATTTTGGATCTCCATTGTAAATTTTTGTTGTATGGTGATAGCAACAAAAATATCTTTTTGAATTTTCTTGAGTGGATCTATGTTTTGTCACGAAACCACCAAAGGGGGAGATTGTTATGGAATTTAAGTTGGCGTATTTCGTGAATTCGGTTAAGTCTTGAAGATTGAAGGTAAAGAAGGTTGGATCATATAACTCAATCTCAAGAAAGAAGAATTCAAAAGGATCAGGTATGTTGAACTTAATATCTTTGGTGATCCGAATACTTCTTATAGTGTAGAAACACTTGGATGAACTTGCAATTGCATAATTATCAAAAACTGGACATGGGACATGTTCAGGATCCGGATCAGGCTTTGCAATCCGGATCCCGAAGGTGGTTCGTTCATACATCAGTTCAATCCGGATCGTAGCTTCCCTTGATCCGGATCCCGAACACTGGGTTTACCATTTTATTTGAGCGATCCGGATCAGGCTTTGCAATCCGGATCCCGAACGTTGATGTTTGGTGAACTGTATGAACGATCCGGATCAAGCACTTCGATCCGGATCCCGAACCTTCGTTTTTCTGGAATCTATTTTTCTCGCTACTGCAATCCGGATCGCCGATCTCCGATCCGGATCGTCGTCATGAAAAATTCCAGAAAAGGATAGTTTTTTATCCTTATCTTTTTCCAAGGGTTTCTAACCTATAAATAGACCCTATGATTCTTTTTCTAGGGTTAATCCAAAAAGAAGCCGCTAAACCTAAAGCCGTCATCTTTTATACGGCCTAAGATCCACATATAGAGAAGAAAGGAAATCATAGATTCTATCTTATGTTTCTTCATCTATATTGATTGATTTGATTCTAGGTTTTCATACTCACATTTTGAGTAGAATCAAATCAATGAATACTTAGATGGTATTTCCGATCTATTTCTAATCTAAGTATTCGGCGGATCATCACCACCCAAAAAACAACGATTTACCCCAAAATCGGCGCGTGGACTCGCGTGGCCTTGTGGATTCAAGGTGCTACCGCTCTCGTGGATTCGGAGCGAGGTACGTTCGTGGATTCGAAGCGTGCTACTGGGTGAAGACCGTGGATTCGGTCGGACGTCGTGGACTCGACGTTGGACGCCGTGGATTCGGCGTTGAACGCACATCGTGGATTCGAAAAGCGTCGTGGAGCGAGCGGAGAAGATCAACTAGGAGCGTATGGAAAAGGTTGAGTCGTCTGTGAGTACGGTATATCACCTTGTACGTGTTTAATTCTAGTGGATTTCACCGTGTTATCAGTCCCGTGGTTTTTTACTCCGGTTTGGAATTTTCCACGTAAAAATCTCTGCGTGTTATTTATTTTTCTGCATTGGGTTTTATATCGCAAAGATTTTTGAGTGTTTATTGTTTACACCTATTCACCCCCCTCTAGGTATTTTTTCCCCTATTTAGATCCAATTATACATAACCCAACAATTATCTCATATATATATATATATATATATATATATATATATATATATATATATATATATATATATATATATATATATATATATATATATATATATATATATAGAGTCCGGCTACTATACTATCGATAGTACTAAGCATTTTGTGCTATCAAGTTTTCTACCCTTAGATCAATCCCTTTGATTATTTTTATCCGTTAGATTTTACTATTTTTCCAACCACCCATTAAACCCAAGGGGCCGACTATCATCTCAACCACACATCTTTTAATTCAACGATTAAAAACTTAATAGCACCAATAACTTGATACTATTAATAGTATTCAGCCTAGCTATATATATATAGGAAAATGCTATGTGTACACCCCTTTCGGGGTGTACATCATACACCCCACCCATCCAAGGGTGGGGGTGTGATGATGGGTCACTTGATGTGACCCGTAAAAAATATCGCCACCATTAAAATGATGGAGGTGTATGATGTACACCCCTTCGGGGTGTACATGTAGCATTGCTCATATATATATATATATATATATATATATATATATATATATATATATATATATATATATATATATATATATATATATATATATATATATATATATATATATATATATCCAAATAATATTATTATATTTTATTTTATTTTTTTAAAAAACAAATATATTTATAATTTTTTATACATTTTCCAAAGTCGTGATATATAACCGTTACACCGTAAAGCTTCCAGAATCCAACATCGGAATTGTTTGAGAGAGAGATTTTGTAAAAATTCCAATTTTTTGAGGAAGCGTGTTTACTCTTCACTATTTTTCTCCTCCCCACTCAAAAGGAGGCTCCAATTTATTTATTTATTTATTTTCTCTTTGCTCTTCCATTTTTAGATAATTATATATTGGAAAATGCTATGTGTACACCCCTTTCGGGGTGTACATCATACACTCCACCCATCCAAGGAAAATGCTATGTGGCGATATTTTTTACAGGTCACATCAAGTGACCCATCATCACACCCCTATTTTTGGATGAATGGGATGTATGATGTACACCCCGAAAGGGGTGTACACATAGCATTTTCCTTTATAAAATTGGGTTCTTTGAGGATTTATTTGGGTTTTTTTTTGGTTTTTTGAGATCTGAGTCCCTTTTTTTTTTCTTTTCTCTTTTGTGTGTGTGTGTGTGTGGTTTCCCCTTGAGCGGGGGCATTGATTTGGGTTTTACTCGGATGGGTTATTTTTGAGGCAATGTGTGAGAATTGGGGTGGAATTTCTCTAAAAGTGAGGGCCTTTTTTGCAATATTTTAGCACTCCCAAGCTGTGAGATCCTTTGGTGAGATTTGGCTGAGTTGATTTAGGCTAAAGTTTCCAACTTTTTGTGGAGTTTTTCAGGGTTTCGTGTAGTAGTGAGTGTTTTTGATCACCAAGTTGCTACCTTTTCCATAGATTGAAGTGTTGAGAAAAAGTAGGAAAAAAAAAGTTGGGAAAGGAGTGAGCTTTGAGTAGCTAAATATCAAATTTGGGATTTTTTTTTTGGGGATTTTTGAAGTGGGTCTTTGTTTATTAGTCTCAATTCCTTAGTTTTTTATGCAAATTTGTTCCCAGAAGACTCTTGTTTGTGGTTTACAACTCTTTGTTCTTGTTGTTTGATTGAGAAATTTACAGCTTGAGTAGTTGTTGCATTTGTTAAAATATAAGTTGGTTAAAAGTGTAGATTGGATAAGTTATTGGGTCTACTTCATTCACATGATTTAAGCCTTATAGTCACAAGAAAAGTGTTGGGGACTAGTCACAATCCCCCACCCCAAGTGTGTAACAATGACAGTTCCTGAGTTTGGCTACTATTAGAAGTAACTAATCTTGCTTATTGTGTGTTGTGGGAGCCATTTTTGGGAGATTATAGAGGCTTTTCGCAATCTTGGAACTAGCAGTTTTTTACTTTGTTGTTTTGATCTTTGCTTAATATGGGTCATTCAACAACTGTATTGGATCAAAAATCTGAATTTGAAGTTGTAAAGGATTGGAATAATATCGATCAAGTCGTCCTTCGATCGCCTCACGGAGCTTCAGCTAGAGTGAGTTCCTCTTGCTCTTTGTTCTGCTGTTTTAGATTATTTGTTTTAGTTACTGTTAGAATGAACTCTTTGGTTTGGACTCAGAGATACTAAAATCGGAAAAATTTCTTGGTTTATTCATGATAAACACTCTTGTGGTAATAATTCAGGTTAGTCTACATGGAGGGCAGGTGATTTCGTGGAGGAGCGAGCGGGGCGAAGAGCTCTTGTTCACTAGCAGTAAGGTGGGGCTCTAGGAATTTCACTTAAGTCCTGTTAAGCTCGTAGAGAAATGTTATTTGAGTGAAGCTTTTCAAAGAAGCACTAATAGCTCTTAAGTTTAAATCTTCCTAATAGTTTCTCAATGCAGGAAAAGCGGAAGCTCTAAACTGCAGCTTCTACTTTTGGGCTCCAAAAGTTCATTTTAGCTTCCAGCTACAACAAAAGCTCCATTTTTTTTTTTTTTTGTTATAAGTTTAGGGAGGATTTTGTCAATTGAATGGGAATATAGTTTATATTGGAGAAGTTAATATTTTTCGCTTTGATGTGATGAAATTGTTAGTAGTTTTATTTACTTTAGTTGTTCTGCAGAATTATAAGCTTTTTTATGTATACTAAAGCTCAGTTTTATGTGGTTGATCTCAAAATGTAGGCAATATTCAAGCCGCCAAAGGCGATGCGAGGTGGAATTTCTTTCTGCTTTCCGCAGGTATAGGTCTATCCATTGATTTCCTGCAGGCCTTATGCCGATTTTATATACGAATGGGTAGTTATTCGATCCAAAATTATTGGTTCAGATCATGGTTTGGAAACTCAGTTTATGATTTTGCGTTTCACCTAAGAAAAAAGGTTTAGTGGTTCGTGGGTCATGGCTTTGAACCTGAAAATTTTGTGCGGTAAGAAATACAAGAGAAGGATAAACAGGAAAAAAGGGGAGGAAAAAGAAGAATTGGGAAAAATAGATTTTTGAGATTAGAAAGACAGTAAATTTTACTTCGATATCATACAAATATACGATATAAAATATTGGTAGAGAAATTAATCACTGGGATAACTATTTGTCGAATGAAGTTAGAGCATGAGTTCCATTTTGATTGAAATTGGAAACATGCTTCAAATTCTTAGTCCATAACCAAATCTGTGTCATCTTACCAACATACTGCAACAATTGTAGGGACAGAGGCATTGATTTCTACATTTGTGGTTTTTTGATTCAGTTAACTATGATCTCTGATTACTTCTATATTTACCTTCTTTCTTTGTGACCTCCCAATAGTTCGGTGATTGCGGAACGTTGGAGCAACATGGGTTTGCAAGGAACAGGATGTGGAGCATAGATAATGATCCCCCACCCACACCCTCCAGCGACAGCAATGGAAAAGTTTCTGTCGATCTGCTTCTGAAGCCTTCTGAAGATGATCTCAAGGGCTGGCCGCATTGGTAGGTCACATTTTTATGAACTTGTATGTTATCTTGATGCTACAAATTATAATTTTATGCTTTCGAGGAAATGTTATATCAAAGACATAAGAATGATTGTTTTTTACTGTCGAAGAGTCAAGATACAAAAACGGGCGGTAGATTGTAGATTGAATGTTTGGTGCTGTTCACTTCTCATGAACATCATATTGGGGTGGACTCATCATTTTAGGTTGGTGGTCTCCGGTCTCCACTGCTAAATGATAGCAATAAATAACAAAGTATGTCATTTTGGGTAAAAAAAGTCGAACTATTTTGAAAAGCTCAAATGAGCTTTTGTACCCAAAAAATAGAAGCTTCTAGTTTTTAGCTGCAGCTGGAAGCTGTTTTGGGGATTTAATGAGAAAGTTGATAGTGCTTCTTTGAACAGTTCTATTAACAAGGCACATCTGCAGTAAGCTCTAGTTCGTGCATCTGTTGTCATGACTAGTTTGTGCTCTCTTCATTTCATGCATCATTTTTTTTCGCTTCTACGTTGTTAATAATTTTCTCAGCTTATAATTGCTTGATAAAATATCAAGATAACAAAATTACGTTTGCATCCCAGTTTCGAGTTCCGCCTTAGAGTATCTCTTGCAATGGATGGAAACCTCACACTGGTATCCCGTATTAGAAATATCGATGCGAAGCCATTTAGCTTCTCATTTGCTTATCACACGTACCTGTCGGTTTCTGACATCAGGTATACAAATACTTCTTACCTGCTATACTCTGCATTATCTGTGTTTATCATTTTTTTTTTTTTCTGAGACATTTTTCTTTTTTTTTTCCACTAATCTAATAGAGATGCTGCTAACTCTATCGATAAATTAGGACAATTGCTTTTATTAACCGCGTTGCCACATCCTTCAAAATCTGTCCACACATATACCTGTGAACAATCTGAATTTTCATATAATCTTCAACAAGTGCCCGCTTATCCAATTTTGTAAGGGGTGTATATGTCAATATTTCGACTCAGAAGTGTTATTTTCATTGTTGTCATAAACAATTTTTTAAATTTATTACCTTTTTTCGAACCCGACGAAGCTTCGAATCTGCTCTTGTTTACCGTACTCAACTGTGCGTGAATTACCATTTTTTAGGCTTCATAATTTCGAAGTTTTACCTGTTTATTAAAATGTCAGTAAATCTTGCATTTCTATAGCGAAGTCAGAATAGAAGGTCTCGAGACCCTCGATTATCTCGACAATCTCTGCCAACGAGAACGTTTTACCGAGCAAGGAGATGCCATAACATTTGAATCTGAGGTAAGTTTCATCACGAAAACTCTTAATTTTGATCGCTTCAACTATTTTTAGATATTGTACGTGATTGTGTTACAACATTTACAGGTTGATCGAGTTTATCTCGGTTCCCCGAATATCGTTGCAGTTCTTGACCACGAAAAGAAGCGCACTTTCATGATAAGAAAGGAAGGTCTTCCTGATGTTGGTATGAACCCTTTTTCTGTTTTCTTTTCTCTTCAAATTTTACTACGTATATTTGCATAAATAAATCACATAAATCACGTCTTTTCCGCTTTTACAACTTTAGGCTAATGGATTTTGTGTGCGCACGCGCGTGTATGTGGCAACTGTAACCTACTTTCAAGTATTAGGAGATTCTAATACAAAAAGAGAAAAAAAAAAAAAAAAAAAAAAAAGGAAAAATAGGCTAAAGTCTCAAAGACGAAAGAAAATGACACAAAACAGCAAGACCGAAAAGATTCTCGTGGTGACAAATTAAGTTCTGCAGTGATATATTTATTTGTATTTATGCATATAGAGATAGTTCTAATAATTATAAAGATAAACTGCGAATAGAGTGAGAGATGAGCTATTACTCTAGAATAATCTGCCTGGTCGAGTTTAATACAAGATATCGCCGAATTTGGGATACTATAAGATCATAGCATCTACAATTTCGTATGCTGTAAAGTCTCTTTAGACTGTAAAAACAGTGACAGAATCATGAAATGGTTTTAGTATTTTGGCACGAATCGATAAATGATCCCCTCTTTTCGATAATGATTAAATGCTTGCATGCAGTTGTGTGGAATCCATGGGAAAGGAAATCGAAGACGATGGCCGATTTCGGGGACGAGGAGTATAAGCAGATGCTGTGCGTCGACGGAGCGCTGATTGAGAAACCGGTGAACTTGAAACCCGGCGAGGAATGGACCGCGAAACTGGAGCTCTCCGCCATCCCTTCCACATACTGCAGTGACCATCTTGATCACACTGGATTAAGCATGTGAAGAAAGAGAAGAGTTTCTCAATGCAATCTGCTTGATATGTGTGTGTGTGTGTGGCATGTATTGCAGCTTTGAATGGAGCTATCATTGTGTTAATTAGTACAAAGATAAATATGTTTGATTTAGTTGTAATAAGTAGGAACTTAAATGCCATTTTGTAAGTTTCTTAATTAGGCTTCTTAATATCAGACCCAGCATCTAATTTACCTCCTCTCTTTTTTTTCCTTTTTTTTTCTTTTTTACGGGGTATTTACAAAACTAACCACACTAACAATCCTATTTATAAAAATAGTCTTCTAAAAAAAATATTTATAAAAATAGGTCTCGGGGTGTCAGGTAATCCAAATGCGGTGAACTATTCACCGCTTTTTTGAAAAGCGGTAAATGGTTCACCGCATTTACAAAATTTGTCATAGTCCCATAAAAGCGGTGAATTATTCATCGCTTTTAAAAGCGACAAATGGTTCACCGCTTTTAAAAAGAAGAACAGAAGAAAAGAAGAGGATGATGCAGGTGCGGGGGCGCGGGGGTATAAGTGAATGAAAGCGGTGAATGGTTCACCGCTTTTAAATGCGGTAAATCATTTACCGCTTTCATAGGACTTAAATTTTTCTGGAGCCTTATGAATGCGGTAAATGGTTTACCGCTTTCACCGCCTAAGACTATTTTTGTAAAAAAAAAAATCAGAAGACTATTTTTACGATTATAAAAATTTATAAAATTATTTTTCAAAAAAATTCTTTTTTTACTGTTTCAAATTTAGATGCAAAACTTTAACAGGATTGAATCACAAAGTATGTTTCTTTCATGCAGATATGTAAATTGGCATATTATTAATTGATGATTCAAGCTCTTTCATCATGAAAAACTAATTTGTTAATCTATTTGAAATTTTGATTTTAAAATAGATGTTGATTCTTAAATGTTAAATATGAATAACATTTTTTTGTCAAAATGAATCAACCTTGAACTATACCTATCAAATTATAATGTTCAAAATTTGGATAGCAAAATTAAAATTTTTAAAAATTAGGTAGTGAGATAATAAATACTTGGATAAGTTTCATGCATTTTGATCATATATTTTGTATATTTTAAATCATTTCAAATTTCAGATACCCATGATAAAAAGGGCTTTTTTTGAAATTGACCCATAAAAATTTAAATTTTTGAAAATAGCCCTGCAAATTTTGTATTTACAAAAATGACCCTCTTCATGCCAACTGGGCGCCACGTCAGCGTGCCACATCAGCTGGAGGGTGTGAGTTGTAGTAAGTTGAACACGCAGGTTGGACCTGCGTGTCTAAACACGCAGGTTTAACGTGCGTGTTTAGACACGCAGGCTCAATCTGCGTGTCTAAACACGCAGGTTGCACCTGCGTGTCTAACTTGCCCTAAACCCCCGCCCGCCCCCCCGACCCCGACCCCGACCCCGACCCTCCCTTCCATTTCGATCTCTCTCTCTCTCTCTCTCTCTCTCTCTCTCTCTCTCTCTCTCT
Organism: Tillandsia leiboldiana; assembly: GCA_029204045.2. Lineage (NCBI taxonomy): Eukaryota > Viridiplantae > Streptophyta > Magnoliopsida > Poales > Bromeliaceae > Tillandsia > Tillandsia leiboldiana. The sequence goes on along the minus strand of CM055062.1, from coordinate 52,118,940 downwards.
CGCTCCCGTGCCGCAGACGCCGCAACCGATCTCTCTCGCTCCCGTGCCGCAGACGCCGCAGCCGGTCGTCGTCGTCGTCGTCGGAGGTTCAACAGCCGATCTCTCTCGCTCCCGTGAGATTTATAATGTAATAGCATTTTTTAAATTTTGGTCTATATGCAAAGATGGGCAGCTTGCATTTTTATATTGCATCTTACTAATATTCAGCAGTAGATAAATTAGTTCATTTAGAATGTCAAACTTTTTGGTTAGCTTATTCTTAGCAACATGAGCAGAAGCAAAATAACAGGATAAAGTGAAAATTGTGCGCATTCTAATGGTTTTTTTACAGATTTACTGTCACGCCCCGGGTGTAAACCAGAACCCGGGCCCGTCTACAGATCCGCCGTGCACACGGAATTTTCCGCGAACACGAAGCGCTGGTAACCTGCTCAAATAAGAGATACAATAATAGAGCAACAAAAACAGAGCTGAACTGAAAATACTACATCTCAGACTGAACTGAAAGTAAAAATACAAAATGACTGTAAAATAAGGTACAAGTCCCTCTCCCAGCTCACCACAAATATACAACCAGCTGGCTAAAGCCAGACCCCAAAAGTAAAAGTACAACTGTCTGAGATAAGATACATAAAAGGTACAAGTCTAGCTAACTCACTGTCAGGCCCACTGTCTAGCTACTCAGCCGTCCTCTCTCCTCGACCCGCCGCTATACGTCCAGCAGCACCCGCAGAAGGCTCTGCAAAACAAAGGAGAAGAAAAAGGAAAAAGGAAGAATGGGGGTGAGAACTACTAGTAAACCAGTAGCCTCCCCCTAGTGGGTAAGGTCTCAAACTCTGACGTGTCCACTAGGTCTACCAGAGGCAATAAGGGAAAGAAGAGTGGTAAGTAATGAAACTGCTAAGAAGGGAACTACCACTACTATGCCTCTAAATGTAATACCGAAAGAAATGACCGTATGTTTGCATCAGAAGTAGTATCTGTCCAAATAAACCCAATCTAGCCATCAGTAAAAACTGGTACCGCCTACTGCCGCTCTCATCATCGGGCTAGTATAGCCGCGCCGATGTGATAGCAAAACTGTCCATAACTGTCTGACCCCAGCCTCCGGAGGGGAACTCGAGGGGAGCGACCCACAAGAGGAAAGCATCACCGGGCAATAACCGCGCCGGTGTAATAAATATCAAAAGTAGGACTGAATCACGACTATGCTCAAGTGGAATAAATCCCTCCACTAATGAAACCCGATCCCCCAATCTGATGCAAAGATAAACATCCGGTCGACCACCCAATGTCCGCGGTCGCCGCAATACCCCATAAGTCCAAATCTGATAAAATAGCCAACATCTGGTCAACCGCCTAATATCCGCGGTTACCACAATGCCCCACAATCCACCATCTGGTAAATAATCAATATTCGGTCAACCGCCTACTGTCCGCGGTTGCCGCAATCCCCCCACCAATCCATAATCGAGTCTAACCCATCCCAGACTCAATGGCCTCAACTACACTATCCCAAACCCCTGCTCGAACCCGAGCAACAAGACTCAAAAGTCTAAAAGAGAAGGAGAAAGGAAACAATCATGGTTTCTCCTAAGTCAAATCCCAAAATGATAGTGTAGCAATAAATAGTGGCCTATCTAGATGTCCATATAGGCATGCAAAAGTCCTCATGCAAGGTGAAAGGGAAAAGCAATAAATAGTCGTTCCACATGTGTAACTAATAATAAATCCACATAGATATACCCAATATGCTAAAATCATCAGTCAACTACACATGTAAATAATCCCTGATCCATATTAAATCCCAAAGTGGCACCCGCACATAGATAAGTCATCATGTCCCAACATTTAACCCATTTAATCCACTTTCATAAAATCTATGTGCTAATATGGCATGTTAATTATCACTATTACATATGTCCCCGCAATCATGTTTCCACAATAATAATATCCAATAAAATTCCCAACATGTTATATCCACATGATTAGTCTCAAATGATAGGCTCACATTTATCTCAGTCAAACATGCATCGCAATCAATCAATATGTTCAATAGTGGGCTTCTCTTAATAAACTTAGTGAGCAAGTCAAAAGTGGAGGTATGCAACAACCACCCACCTCGAAAAGCGTGCACTACACCCGAAGAAACACTCCGCTGCCCACAGTCCTCTAAAGCTGCAGTCTGCCGAAAACAGTGTCCTACAGCAACAAACATTGCACACAGTGTAAAAATTACAAGTCCCAAATACAGCTTTTGCTGTTTTTACAACCAGCACGCAAAACGACGCATTTCACCTCTGCCCCGAGCTCCAAAAATCTCAGAAAAATCACGGTTGCGTTCCTCGCGAAAAGTAGCCCAAAATCGATAGTTAAATCGCCTCGATCTGATGCTCCTACACCAAGAAATAATTCGTCGAAGTTGCCGCTGTCCAAAAATCCAAACAGCAAAAGAGGGGGTCAAAACACCTCGGGAACCGTGCCAAGAAATCGGAATCCAGAGAAACCACCAACACGGAAAACGAAGCCGTACCTCTCAGGAACACACCGGCAAAGAAATCGTCGAAAAAGGACTCCTGTACTGCGCAGGGGACTTCTCGGACTGAAATGCGACGATAACGGGCCGAAAATGGGGGAAAACCGAGGCACACTGTAAAATCCGGATCGCCGTTGTTGAGCTTCCGAAAAATTTGGGAACGCACCACGAGGTAGAAAATAAGGAGATGATCAACTTCTCTTAAGGTCCCTCCCTCCCACTCTTTCTCTATCACTCGGAAAAGCAGAAGAAGAAGGGAGGGGAGGCCTATTTATAGGCCCATTAGAACAATTGGGATAATTCCAAATATGTCCCTGGTTCCGGGCGCAAACAGTGCGGCCCGGAGCAATTCGGGCGCGCACAGTGCGGCCCGGCGCAGCCGTTTCCGGGCGCGCACAGTGCGGCCCTGCCCAAGCCCGCTCGCGCACCCGATCCGGCCGCACGCCACCGCCCGTCCGACCCACCCCAGGGCCCGACACGTGTCCGCCAAACAGGCGGCAGCCGTGCGGGCCCAGCGGGGAAGCGCCACGCGTCCCCCGCAATCACCGGCGGCGTGGGTGGCGCCCGCCAATGGTGCGGCGCCACGTGGCCCGCGTGCGCCGCCCCGCCCGACACGGCGGTCGGTCGCGCCGCCCCACGTGCGTACGGCCGCAGACCCGCGGCTCTGCGCGCACCGCGTGCACAAAGACCCTCCAATCCGAGGCCGCCACGTGGCGCGCCCCGGTCCACCGTGCACCACGCTCCCCGCGCGCCTGCCCGGCCTGCCCGCGCACTCTCCCGCGCGCCGCGCGCACTGCACTGGGCCAACCATATTCTGCCACGTGGCACTCCCCCCCGATGCACGCAGGTCCCGTGGACCGCGCACCTGCCCGCGCCCCCGCGCGCCTGCCCGCGGCCGCGCGCCTGCCCGCGGCCGCGCGCCGCTTGCCCGAGCCCGCGCCGCCGCGCTCCGCCGCCGCCGCCGGTGCCGGAGTTACTGTTCCGGCGTGAACAATAACCTTAGTGCAAAAATCATGTGGATAGTCCAATTTGACCATTTTCGCGCGCTGAATCCGAATTTGATGTCCGATTTGCCAAATTCCGCCTCTAAAATTTGCCGAATGCACCCGGAAAGACGTTCTTTTGTCCAAACTTCGCGCTGAGCCCAATTTTAATATCCATTTCGCGCGAGACCACTTCTAAAGATCCGACGGAGTCCACCGATCACCCACGTGATCTATTTAAGCCCGAAGTTCAACACTTATGTCCAATTTGTGCACACACACCTCCAACACACAAAACAAGCTCCCAGAAGCCACCAATAACTCCACCACAGCTCTGCAGAAATCCAGGTCATCACATTTACCTCTTCATAGAGATCTCAATCAATGTAGTAGATACTCAATATTTTCTTTTTGAATTTTTGAAAGTTTATTTGTTAACTAGGATAATCTTCTGCTCAGGTTACAGGACAATGAAAGGAAATTGTATTTCTCTTGAAATGTTAAAATAGTTACTTAACTTGCAACTTAATATTTAGTATATGTTTGTCATGCAATAGAGAGAGAAAGGGTTTATATACTTTTAAAAGTATAAACCTATATTTGAAGTTTCTATTAGAGCATTCGACTTTTAAACACATGAAAGGATCTTTCATTCTTGAAAATTTCGGTCCTAAAACTAGTTTTAGCCTTGTTCAGTGGTACTAGCGGTTGAGAGAGCTAAAAAAGCAAGATAACGACAAACTTTGAACCCCAAGTCTAGATTACAGGGAATGACTTACATTGTTGTGAAAAGGATATATGGTCCATGATCTTAATTTGTCAAGCTCATCATAGTGATCTTAATTTGTCGAACTAGAGTAGTCATCAAACTGACGATTGTTATATTATTTATTGTTATTTTTAGTACGTCAGTATGTCTGGTGAATGTGTTCCGTTTTATATTCATTGGGACGGAAATTTAGTCGTGAACAATAATATACCACAATACATTGGTGGCTATAAAGAACTGATCAGAATTCGCCGCGGCATCACATTTCGGGATTTCGAAGCAGAAATATACAAGGTCACTAATTATGATCGAGCGGAGTTCGGTCTACGCATAACAGTTCGATGTCCAATGGGACCTAATGAATGGGAATTACTTGACATATCAAGTGATCATGGGATTGTAGGCGTGATGAGTTTTTTCCCATTTCATGGTTGCATCAAAGTATACGTAGAGAAGCAAGTGTTGACTACACGTCACCGTCCAACCTCTGTTTACCAAAGAGATTATGTCGATCTTGAACGAATTCGTACATCAAGGTATGAAAATTTAGAAATTTTCAATTTCAATCTTTGTCCTTTATTAGTATAGGTGCGGAAAATGGATAATTTACATTTTATAAGTATTGCAGAGTGTCTGAAGTCCCATATGTGCCAGTGAGTACATCATTACCAAATATTACTGTGGATCCATCTTTATTCGGTGGAGTTGATGAGCGGTAAGTGATTATATGATTTAATTACATATATTAACTTAATAGATTCGAATAGTTAATCATAAATACCTTTGCAGATCAACTATACATCATAATCTATATGAGGGTCCATCATTTAGCAATCGACACGTCACTGATCTAGAGTTGACAAATATAAATGAAAATGAGGAAGTAATAGAAAGTGATAATGAGCAAATAAATAGCAGTAACGATGAGCATGTAAGTGAAACTGATATGGACTCTACAGATGATGATAGTGATGGTATCCCACAATCTATTGATTTTGGTCATGATGGCGGTTTGAATTCTCTCACATGCGCCATTCAAGATGAAGGGATTGAATGGATTGAAAATTCATTTGCAAACAACGATGATGTCGAGGACCCGGTAGAATTTGAAGAATTTGAAGATCACCGACAGCGTTTTTTACTGGGCAATGAATTAATTCACCAAACCGTTGTTGAACAAAACATTTATCAAGGTCCTCCGAGTTATGATCAATGGAAAGATAGGGTATTTTCTGACAAGACGTCCTTGGTGAATGCTTTGGATCGATGGCACATTGAACATAATGTGCAACTGAGAGTTGTTAAATCAAACACAACTAGATATACTGTGAGATATTTGGTCAATTCTTGCCCATGGAGATTACATGCCTCTCGACCCAAAGGTTCATCACATTTTAAAGTAAAGACCTATGCGAGACCACATACATGCATGATTCCTATTTCGAATACAATGCATAGGAATTGTACATCTTCTTTTATATGTCAACATATACTACCCACAATGAAGGCAAGGCTTGCTATGAGTCCTACAGAAGTTCAAACCAGAGTTCGGAGTGAGTTTCACGTCACCATTTCATATAGCAAGGCTTGGTGGGCACGGAATAAAGCCTTACAAATTATATACGGTAGTTGGGAGCAATCATATTCTGACCTTCCTCGATATTTCTCAATGTTAGAAACAATAAATCCCGGAACTATTACCAAGATTGAAACTACAAGAGTGACGGGTACTTCAAGAATGTTTGCACGCGCCTTCTAGGCTTTTGGACCCTCGATTCATGGTTGGTCGTTTTGCCGGCCAATACTTAATATCGATGCCACGCACTTGTATGGAAAATATGGAGGCCATGCATTAATTACCACAGGTGTTGATGGCAATGGTGGTTTGTACCCGCTAGCATTCGCAATATACGAGGGGGAGAATGACTCGAGTTGGGAGTGGTTTCTAAATTGTCTACGGAGCTACATAACACGAGGTCGAGTTCTTACATTAATTTCTGATCGCTTTAAAGGACTTGCGAACCTTGTTGCACTTGTATTCCCACAATCAGAAGGACATGCTCATCGATGGTGTTTGCGACACATGAAAGCTAATATGAATATTCATTTCAAAGCAAAACACCTACTTCAAAAATTTTATGCCATCGGGAGTGCCTCAGAAGAACGAGTATATAACATGTTAAAGGAAGAATTGAGAGCAATAGATGAGGATGCTTGGCAATGGGTTGACAGACTTCATGCCGATAGGACATATTGGGCTAAGGCTTTCGATGGTGGTCGACGATCCGGCATTATGACCACGAACCGTTCGGAAAGTTTAAATGGAGTCTTGAGGGGAGTTCGTGGCTTACCAATTACCGCTTTTGTAATGGCAACATTACATCGAGTGGTTGAGTTCTTTCTAAAACATCGTCAAGAGGCAGCAGCAATGTTTACTCCATTTGTATCGGATGTGGATAAAACTATCAATAGCCGAATGTCACTGGCTAGAGCACATACAGTTAGGCGATATGGATATCAAGAATTTGAAGTTCTTACTGGAAGGGATTTGCAATACCAAGTCATTATCAACGGAATAAATACTACATGTTCATGTTTGTGTTTGCAACTAACGGGATTACCTTGTTCACATATATTATCTTGTTGTAGTTCGTTACACATGAACATAGATTATTATAGTCTATGCTCCCGTTGGTATACTACTGAATTCTTTCGAGATACATACGAACCACAGTTCCATCCGGTCCCCGATCGCCGTTATTGGATTGAGTCATATGATAGACCTATACTTCCACCACACCAGAGAAGAAAGAAAGGACGACCCAAATCTACTCGCATTCGCAATATTATGGACGAAGGCGCGGGAAGTAGTAGGAGTAAGTGTAGTATGTGTAAACAACCCGGCCATTATAAAAGCACATGTCCTGAAAATCAACAAAGAAGGACCGAAAGACGTCGTCGTTTAGGTTGATTAGTTTGATATCTTGATTGTTTCATATCTTGATTGTAGTAAATTATTTTGATTAAATTACAATACTTCACGCATATTATACTTTGTTTATTTATTTATTCGTATTATTACAGATGGACGATCACGAGGAGGCAGGACCGATTGATGGATTTGTATTGACAGATCAGACTCACCACAGATGTACTTGCATTAGAGATGAGGTTATATTTTTTTTTTGTAATTAACTTTTTTATTTCTTTGAAATTTCATGTACTAATATTTTGTGATTTTTATATTATTGCAGGGTTATTCTCCGGTTGAATTTGTGGAGCATAGTCGCACACTGAACCACTGGCAGATTGAGCATCCTGCAGTATTGGAGCTACTGCGACGTGCAGGATTCTATTATGTATCGCGGTTGAGGCGCGTCATGCTCGATCAGGCTTTGTTAGGATCCTTAGTGGAGCGGTGGCGAAGGGAGACACAGCCCTTTCACTTGAGACATGGGGAGATGACAGTCACCTTGATGGATGTGGCTGTCATTACTGGACTCCGCATTGATGGGGGGGCGGTGACCGGAGGAGGTTCGTATCAGTGGGGGGCGCTATGTGAGCTCTTGTTTGGGGTGCTTTCCGCAGATATCAGAGGCGGAGAGATCAAACTTGAATGGTTGTATAATCAGTTTCACGACATCCCCGTAGATGCACAGCCCGCAGTGATAGAGGCTACAGCCAGAGCGTATATTTTGTTTCAGATAGGTTGTAGCCTAATGCCAAACCCAAGCAGAACTAGAGTGCATTTAAAGTGGTTGCCTCTATTAGAGGATTTTGACGCTTGTGATGCCTTGGCATGGGGTGCGGCGACGCTAGCTCATCTCTATCGAGCATTAGCAAGTGCTTGCATGAAGGGGAAAGCGGTGTGTTGTTGTTTTGCGACATTACTTCAGGTACATTCCTTTACTAGTAAATTCATTCATGAAATTCATTTATTATTTCTAAGTAGCTTAATATGTAGATATGGGCATGGGATCATCTGCACATTGGTCGACCTGAGATAGTCGGACCGCAGTTTGATCTTATTGATCTGCCACTAGGTTGCAAGTATGTATTAAATTTTAAGTTTTCTGTGTTTTATATTATCATTACTAATATATTATATGTGAAACAGGTGGAATAATAGATTGGCTTTTCGAGACAATGTCAGGACGGCTGACATTGAGTTCTATCGTGATCAGCTTGATTGCCAGTTAGAGTCTCAGGTACATGAGTTAATTATCATAAGTTTTCATTCACATAACTTTCTTTTTAATACAAGTTACTTACCATTTACTTTTCATAATAGATTATATGGAGACCATATACAGATGATATACTAGGGTCACTTCCACCCTTTTGTCTAGTAGGGTCCCCGGTATGGCGATTACGGGCGACCCTAGTATGTTTTCATATTATTGAGCTACATCTTCCGGATCGGGTGCTTCGTCATTTTGGATTTCGACAGCATATACCCGACGCAGTAGTTGCTCTACCTCGCATCACTTCACGAGGTAGAGCGGATCAGAACTGGGCGGCATTTCATGCCATACATATTCAGGATTGGGACGATCGACTGCAGTATATAGTAGAGGTGGACCCCCATGTACATCCCGATTATATACGCGCCGCTTCTATCTACATGCAGTGCTATTGGAGTATCACCAGGAGGTGGATATCTACTCCAGCACAGCGTTCCCCCCTTGCATATGAGCCCCATGGATATCGCGAGAGATTTTTGGTATGATATAATAATTAATTTCATTTTCAAACGAAAGTCAATGTAATTATTGTTATACTGTTTTCATTTCAGGTCGATCTCCTTCAGAGAACAGAATATATGATCAGAAGTGTACTACCCCAGCTTTCACATACTGGAGCACCTTTCGACACTCTAACACGTGGTGCTGCTCAGGTGGAGGTTGGTTTACTCACTGTACAGACATTACCACATACTACACACGCCCAGCGGATCATGGTGGAGCATCGACGTCGGGGCATGCACCATCACCTAGTCCATCGGGGACACAGCCAGCAGACCATGGTGGAGCATCGACGTCGGGGCATGCACCATCACCATCAGATACTACGCCACCATCGAGGTACGTACCACTTGGTCGTCGTCAACGAGGACCTGATCTTTTTTATTTGAGGCGAGCACGGCATCGACAGTCCTCCCAGACTGATCAGCCCTCATCTTCAGCTCCTTCACAGCCAGAGGGCACGGCTATTTCACAGTTGGACCAATTCGACCGTATTGAGCCATTTGATTAGTTTACATTGTTATATATTGTTATATTTCTATTATTTTGTTCTGATGAGCTGTGATGTGATGTGATGTGCGATGTGATGTGATATGATGTGCGATGCGATGTGATGTGATGTGATGTGATGTGCGATGTGATGTGATGTGATGTGATGTGTTGTTGTGTTGTTGTGATGTTGTGTTGTGCGATGTGATGTGATGTGCTTTGTTGTGTTGTTGTGTTGTGCTATTGTATGATGTGCGATGTGATGTGATGTGATGTAATGTGTTGTGATGTGTTGTGCTTTGTTGTGTTGTTGTGTTGTGCTCGTAATCATGTATTTTGCTTCTTCTTTGAAATGTTGAAACTTACTGTAATAATTGTTCAATGTAATATTTATAATTCCTCTTTTTTATGCCCTTTTTTTTTTTTAATGCTCACTATGTATATGCTTTGCATTTATTATTTGTTTAAAGCTTTGGTGATTGTGAAGAGATTGTTTACTTAATTTTGTTGTGATGAGCTCTTGAATGATTTTCCATATTGTAATACTTTGTTGTGACTTGCGAACTATTTTCCTTTATGCTGACCGCAATCCTACAAAGTTGCTCTGCTAAGTCATGTTGTCCACCTTTTAGCATAATTAGTGCTCTTGTTTCCAAAATTGTTGCTCTTAAATTCTCAAGATCCTGGTGAAATAGAGCATTAGACACTGCATTTGATCTCCTTTTTGCACTAGTTAAACACAAAGATTCATTGTTAGCTTCCAAAAGGAAAGAATCCACCAGTACATCTAGTGTATTAGAGAGTTGAATGCACGCTGAATTATGATGAAAAAAAAAAAATATTCAGACTAAACATGCAGGCTGAATTATGATGAAAAAAAAATATATTTAGACTAGTGTAGAGTACGGGTTCTACATCGAGCATTGACTCCGCAGGTATTTACAGAAAAAATTAAAAATTCTTGCATCATGTGTATTTTATATTTACAGTGTGGTTCGGGTGGTTTCAGACTGTGGCGGAAGCTCCCGGGCCGAAAAGTGAGTTGGCGGCGCGAGATTGGAGCATTCTGGAGTTTGGTTGAGATTGGAGCATTCTGGAGTTTGGTTGTAAACATTGGAATACCCTGTTTAGACACGCAGGTTGGGCCTGCGTGTCTAAACACGCAGGCTCAGCCTGCGTGTTTAGAACACGCAGGTTCGTGTTGGGCCTGCGTGTCTAAACACGCAGGCTCAGCCTGCGTGTTCAACTTATCTACTCCCACAGTGTGGCGAGCTGACGTGGCGCTCCGGCTGATGTGGCACGCTGACGTGGCGCTCAGTTGGCATGAAAAGGGTCATTTTTGCAAATACGAAATTTGCAGGGCTATTTTCAAAAATTTAAATTTTTATAGGGTCAATTTCAAAAAAAGCCCTGATAAAAAAAAAAAAAACAGTAGACCCCCTCAACTTTGAAAGTTTTGATTGAGAGCACTTTAACCTTCAATCTATTGAAATTTGCTGATTTTAGTCAAAAGAATTCATAAAAGAATATAAAAATTACAGTTGAGGGGAACATTTCGAAACATCCTATAGTTGAGGGGGTTTTTATACATTTTAAACTCTTCGTCCCCGTTCCAATCCCTTTTCTCCTCTCCTTCTCCAAAAGCCCCCACCCCCCCCAAAAAAAAACGTAGATCGATCGATGTGGTGGGATTTGATTTGATTTGAATCGTCGATAGCGCCATGGCCTCGAAGCGGATCCTCAAGGAGCTCAAGGATCTCCAGAAGGATCCCCCGACCTCATGTAGCGCAGGTGCGTCTCCCTGCGATCGGAACCCTAATTTCGATCTATTTTGCTCTCGATTTGAGCTTATATGATATCATGTAAATGTGGGATTCGAGCCATGGGGCGATCTCTGTGACTCTGTTAGACTTTTAGGTCTTCGAAGACATTAACGTAAAAAAGATTACTTTGTCTAAATCCCTGTTACTTTGTTGGATTTCTAGGTCTTTGAAGGGATTAATATAAAAAATATGACTTTTTAAGGTTTGGATTTTAGATTAGGAGCATGCGTACTTGGTAATGAACAGCTTGATGTTGAGTTTTGCGTGTGTGCTCCGTATTCAGTTACTTTTAGTAATTTAGTCTCGGTAAGAATTTGTCCTATTAATGGCCTCAGTGAAATAATCAGTAAAAATTTCACCTTTCTTTTTCGCCTTACTTTGTAACTTGTTTATAATTTGTGTTGCTATGGATGAAAGATAGGATAAAAACATGGTGATTGGTGCTAGTTACGTCGAGTTTGCAGTTGAATAATTTTCGACATCAATCGATAATATATGAAGATTTGTAAGATGATCTCTAGATGGTTGATTTGTAAACTATGTTTTCAAAATTTAGGAGAAAGCCAACTAATTAGTGGTACTTTTAGGCAATGGATTTCCAGTGTAATTAATTTCCTTCCGAACTAACTCAAAACGACCTTTAACTCATTTCCTCCTTTTTGTATCTGCTGCAACTTTGGAACTTAGATAGCAGAGTGGGGCACATTATGTGCTGATGCCTTCATGCGTCAAGTTTTTACAGATTTCTCTATCTTTTATTACTTTGATTCGTCTTTTCGATGCTTTTATTTTCTTCTAGTGGAGTACTTGAGAAGGGAAATTTAATCTAACCCGTTTGTCTTTGTTGTTAACTTGGTCGAGTATTGAGCAGCCCGGTCAAGTTTGTATTAGATGTTTCTCTTTTGTTAATGTAATAATGTAGTTTGCGTCATATTTTCAGTTTTTACTTATGTTGCCATTATGGATGTAATGGAACAATACAGGCCCTGTTGCCGAAGACATGTTTCATTGGCAAGCGACTATAATGGGTCCACCTGATAGTCCTTATGCAGGGGGAGTCTTTCTTATTACCATCCACTTTCCTCCGGATTACCCATTTAAACCACCCAAGGTATTGTCAACGCTAATTTTTTTTTCCCCCTATGTACATAAGTAAGCTGTTTGTCACGGACTTAAGCTTTTCGCCTAGCAAAAGTTCGTGCGGCGCCCGTCTTCCTGCTCGAAGAGGGCAAGCCTTACTCTCTATTTGCTAGCCCGGACCTTCACGCCCTACGACTAAATGCAAAAGTAGAGAAAAGAGAAAGGAGTAGTGGTTCCGCAGAAAAAACTAAGTACTCTCTTTACTTATAAAATAACACTACAAGATACAACTCTCGCTTGTTTAATTGGCCTTAGCCAAGTCCTCTATTTATAGGCTTATGTACAACTCACTCACTAAGCCTACATTTACAAGCCATGACTCTTGGCATTCCCTTGACATTAATGGTGGTGGTTGCAAGTCTCTTCACCTTCCCACAATGTTGCTTCACCTCCCACAAATGATTTTGAAGTTGGGCCACCTTGACAAGCCCACTTCGGTTTGGGCTTAGGAACTTAGACTAAAATTTTCTAAGTCCCTAACATGCTGCTGGTCACAAGTTGTGATATCTCTTTGCCTAGTTTTTCGTGTTTTGAGGATTTCGAACTCCTTTTTGAGTTAAGAAGCCTAATTGTGACTATTTTGCATCACATATCCCTATTGACCATCTCGCACTACATGTTTCGTGGCAAGACTCTTTTATGTTTCGACTTTTTGGCTTGGCAAAAGTGAGGTACCACTATCCGGTGGGTTGCTTTAGGCTGAACTATTAATAGAAAAAACTTGTAAATTATTTCAGAAATCCTAATAAACTTCGATCATAATCCAGGTCTTGAGAAAAGGCTTAGATGAGAACTACTCTATTTTTGTTTCAAGATCTCGATATTGATTCGAAATCATTTTCAGGTAGGACAGTTAAGAACTTACGATAACAAAAATGTGTCGTGACAAGACAAATGAATCAAGAGTCATTAGCTGATGGTATAGCATTCAACAAAATTACAAATGTTTTTACATATAACATGGGAGCCGCTTTAAGCTAAATGCTATTTCTACAATATTTTTATGCAGGATGAGTGCATCAAATTCAAACTCGCACATCAACTAAACCCAAGTTCAAACGACCGAAAAGTCATTAAACTAAACCCAAGTTCAAACAACCCAAATCATATCAAACACAATCCATTCGACCGAAAAGTCATTAAACTAATCCCAAATTCAAACGACCGAAAGTCATTAAACTAAACCCAAATCCAAACGACCGAAAAGTCATTAAACTAAACCCAAATCCAAACAACCAAATCCAAACGACCGAAAAGTCATTAAACTAAACCCAAATCCAAACAACCAAATCCAAATGACTGAAAAGTCATTAAATTAAATCCAAATCCAAACAACCAAATTCAAACGACCGAAAAGTCATTAAACTAATCCCAAATTCAAACGACCGAAAGTCATTAAACTAAACCCAAATCCAAACGACCGAAAAGTCATTAAACTAAACCCAAATCCAAACAACCAAATCCAAACGACTGAAAAGTCATTAAACCAAATCCAAATCCAAACAACCAAATTCAAACGACCGAAAAGTCATTAAACTAAACCCAAATCCAAACAACCAAATCCAAATGACCGAAAAGTCATTAAACTAAATTCAAATCCAAACAACCAAATTCAAACGACCGAAAAGTCATTAAACTAAATCCAAATCCAAACGACCAAATCCAAATGACTGAAAAGTCATTAAAGTAAACCCAAATCCAAACAACCAAATTCAAACGACCGAAAAATTATTAAACTAAATCCAAATCCAAACAACAAAATCCAAATGACCGAAAAGTCATTAAACTAAACCCAAATCCAAACAACCAAATTCAAACGACCGAAAAGTCATTAAACTAAACCCAAATCCAAACAACCAAATCCAAACGACCGAAAAGTCACTAAACTAAACAACCCAAATCATATCAAACTCAACCCCATTCGACCGCCACCCATTTTCGAAGGGCCACCAAGTTTATAAATTGAGCATCTTACTCATGTACAATGGGAGTATGCCCCTGCTTAAGCCATGCACTCGAAAGCCATATCAATAAAAGTTCGGTCTCTTTCATCATCAGCATTTATTTTTGGTCTCTTAATCGAGGGTCCCTTAACACTGCAAGTGTGGGGTAATTAACGGCAGATTCTTGAGTCTGCTGGAAGTCATGAACCTACAAACCTGATTTCAAATACAAAATCCAAACAAACTCGATCTGTATCATGAATGACCACCACTCATAGCGGGGTCGGTTCGTTCATGGCGGCAGACACTTATTAAAATGGCTCTGCTGAAAAAACCGTTGTAAGATTTTCTGCAAATATCTAACTAGTTTCATGTGTGCTTTGCAGGTGGCATTTAAGACAAAGGTTTTTCACCCAAATATTAACAGCAATGGAAGCATTTGCCTTGACATCTTAAAGGAACAATGGAGTCCTGCTTTAACTATTTCCAAGGTGACATCTCTTCCTTGTACTACATTTCCGTTAATTCTATTGGATGGTCAAAATACATACTTACTGATGATACTCAATAAAGAATTTTCTTAATTTGACTGGTTAGGAAAGCTTTGTTTATATTTGTTGACCATTGGTAGTAGCCGTATCAGCTTGCCGAATGAACTTGATTATTTTATCAGAAAATTTCAAATATCTCCTATGCTTTAGCCCGACATCACATTACCGTCCTACAGTTCAATTTGCAACTACTTACCATAAAGGACTTGAGTTTCCTTCTTTTTAGGGGGGTCATATTAAGGGCTATCCATTCATTTTTGTTTCTTTAATTTCACAATTATATTTGATTTTATATCGTATTTATAATTTCCTACTGCTATACCATGCTAAAAGGGGGTTATTTTTTCTTGCTTGCAGGTGTTGCTTTCTATCTGCTCCCTATTGACGGACCCGAACCCAGACGACCCATTGGTTCCGGAGATTGCGCACATGTACAAGACCGATAGGAACAAGTACGAGACCACCGCGAGGAGCTGGGCACAGAAGTACGCAATGGGCTAACCCCATCGACGAAAGGGTTGTGGAGATTGTTTGGGTTCATTTACCTTGTTAATAAATTGAGGTTCAGTGATTGTTCTAGATGTAAGGAATATACTATATAGTCTATGTTATTGCCCTTCCAGCAAGGTTGTTCCCAGCAAGCTCTTTTACAAAGATGTAAAACATTTCTGTATTTAACCATTGGAATGGAAATTTGATGTTTGGAACAATTCAGTTCTTCAGTTTTACGGTGATGTAACGTATTTCATGGTCGTCAGAATATTCATTTTTTCTCTATTCCCTGAGTACATCAGATAATTTTCGGGATATCCGAATTCCTAAAGGAGAAACACTGAGGGTTTGAAATGTTTGGGGCCTTGTTTGGCTAAACCCTTTCACAAATGGGCACTCATCCATTGCATTGGAATCTTGCAGTGTTGGCTCACCCACGCTGGCGGCTGGGGCGGTCGCAGACGACGATGCTGAGCTTCTGGCCCGCCTCGCAGTGCATCCCGACCCCGCAGTAGTAGTAATGCGGCCTGGGCTCGAGCAGCTCGATGACGGTGGGCGAATTAAAGTATCTGGCCTTGATGTCACTTTGCGTGCAGGCGTCGAAGTCCACCTTGGATACCTCTACTACAGTATACATTCCCATGGTATACGGGAATACTGCAAATAATAGTAACAATTAATGAACCAAATAAAATGCTTTTTGATTAACTTCTCTACTTGTTATTCGTTTCGCTGTACACCGGCTGAATTTGATTTGTCTTTTTCAGAAAGATACTCACCCAATTTATCTCCTACTTTGAAGTTTTGCGACTTAGCCCAGTCCTGATAGAAGGTTGCGTTCGGGGGGATTATCCACCCGTCGTGCCCTCCGACGATATGTTCGTCGTGAGCCATCGAGCCCGTCGCAAAGAAGCCAACCACGGCGAAAAAGGACAAGAGGAATTGGAATTTCCCCATTCTTGTTTCCCTTTTCCTTTTCCCCCTTGTTTCAGTTTCTTGTATGGGAGATGTGGAGAAGGATCAAGAAAGGTGCACAAAAAAAAAAAACAAATTGTTTCACAAATGAATAAAAGAGAAATTCATTGGTCTTAATATAAATTTCTCCTTAGTCCCATATTTGCTAAATGTAGCATTTGTTTGACTAATTTTGATTAGCTAATGGGTGATTGGGTGATTGTTTTCCTTTTTTAACTAATGCTTAAATTGGTGGGAAAAGAGCTTCCAATGATTTTGGAGGGAAATTTTTATCTTATTTTCCTCAATTAGATTATGTCAAGTTTGAAGAGGTCAAACAGCTTCTTTGTGAGGCCAAGAGAAAATTTGTATATAATATTTCAATCATATCATTCATTGAGATATAATTTTTTTAAAAAAGAACCAATAAATTTATGGTACACAAACAAACAAATTAACCAGGTGTAAGATATAATGTTGTTATTTTGTGATAGAAACTAAAATGAGGCACTATTGAGAGCTGAAGAACTAGAATGAAACCTAATAATAGAAATCAAAAGTTTGTCTGCCCTGAAGGATATTTTTTGACATGATATCTTGTTTACTTTTATTGTAAAACACAGGTCAATTCCTTGTGTGTTTCATGAAAAGAATAGGAAAAATACAGGGCCTAAATACAGAGAATATATGTACTCTTATACTCGCACACAGTTATTTTATTAATAGCAACAAAGTTTATGGAATTTGATTATATGTATCTTATTTGTGAAGAACAACCAAATTAACTAAAGTAACCAAGTTCAATTTTAAAGCGCACACCCACTACGCACCGTTGCAGAATCTGAATTATAAATTTGCGTAAATATATAAATATTTTTGAGTGAAGCAAGAATATGTTTGATAATGCAACATCCGAATGACCGATCGATCAATATTATTACGTTGTATTTAAGTTGTTAAATGTGAGGGGTATTAATTAATGATCACGTAATCACTAGGTATAAATGTGTTGTAAAAGTTGAATATGAAATATATAAATACCATTATCTAATAGCTTAAGTTTTTGAAATACAACAATTGTTTTATATAATTTTATATGGTATCAAAATAAGAATTTTTGAATTCGTACTTTTGGAGTACAAGGATTATTTTTTATAATTTTACAGTAAAAACATAAAATTCTATTTCTAAGAATTCTAAATATCCTAACAAATCATCTTCGCGGGACTGGTGTCGATGATCCTGTCGAAGATATTCCTGGACTTGCACCCGGCGCCGAGCTACGAAGAGAACAGATTGCAGTCGACGCAGCAGGAGGCAGACTACCTGTGGAGGATTGTGCTGATGCTGGGAGAGCTGCCGGCAGTGGTGACGTTCTACTGGAGGATGAAGATGCCAGAGATGGCGCGGTACACGGCGCTGGTCGCGGGGAACGCGAAGCAGGTAGCGATGGACATGGGGAAGGTGATGGAGCTGGAGATCGACGCGGAGGCGGAGAAGCTGGTGCAGTTCAAGGCGGCCAACGACTACCCGCTGCTATCGCTGGAGTTCCTGCGCCGCCACGGACTGCACCTCCTCGGCACGACCAGCACATGGTTCCTGCTCGACATCGCCTTCTACAGCCAGAACCTCACCCAGAAGTTAGAAGTACATCTTCCCCGCCATTCACCTCGTCAAAGCGCCTGAGAAGGTCTGCCTCTGGTCTCCGTGGAAAGCAACCACTCTCTTTTTTTATTTTTTTGGTATTGATAGACAGATTCAATTGAATTGGTTCAGAAAGAATAAAGTTTAGAAAAAATAAATTGAACATTCAAATCCAATCCAACGTACGCAGGTGAATGCACTGTGTGAGATGTTAGACACCTCTCGCGCCATGTTCGTCGTCGCACTCTTCGGCACCTTCCCGGGCTATATACTGGTAATTAATTTTAACATAAAAAGACTAGTGTAAAAGGATAATCGGACCGACGGATGCCTTTTAATTATAGGATTAGTTTTCAAACATTGATCCACAAGTGCAGGATGACAGTGCTGTTGATCGAGAGAATGGGGCGGTACCTGATACAGCAGATTGGGTTCTTCATGATGTCGGTGTTCATGCTCATCCTCGGCCTCAACTACAACTACCTGAGGAACAAAAACGCCTGGCTCTTCGCCTTCATCTACGGACTCACCGTCTTCTTCGCCAACTTCGGGCCCAACAGCACCACCGGTTAGATGTATGCCCTAAAAGTCAACTTGGCCGACACATATATTCTTTTTAGAATATAAATTTATATTTGACATTTTACATTATAAATGTTATTGAATTTTTATTTTCATTCGTGTTGTGTATGTGTCCATGAATTGTCCAAGGAATTAATAAGATGATGATACGTATTCTCAAGAGTTGAGAATTTGAGACATATATTATTAGTGATTAATTCCTAAATGATCCCAATCGATAGATCATCACGGGGACAGTGATTGATCTGGTAAGATTGGTGCACAGTCGCTTCCCTTTTAAGGTAGACGAGTCTCGAGTCAACAGTGTGGGAACACTGGAGCGAATGTGCAGGTGGTTGTTGGAGAACAAGGGTACCGAGCGTGATCATCACGAGAAATCACTTGGATGTCTACTCACTCGTCAGTGACTTACTCGATGTTACAGTAGTGTGACTGGTCCTTTGACCTGCGGTGTCTCGGCTATTCACAATGGGGTTACTGTAGTTTGACTGTACATACACTTGGTCCCTAGGCATTTGGGTCCTTGCAGTGGGTGCATGTTGGCTACAGTAGGTTCGTTGTAGGAATAGGGTGTACACCTATATGGAATCTATCGCCCTTAGTAGAGAAGGAAGTTAGTCCTATGTGATTTATGAGACCGAGTTTAGAAGACCTTGGCCAAGCCGTAGTAAATAACGGAAAGGGTTTTCAATATTAGAAACTCGAGTCGAATAAATTAATTTGACATATGACAGACGGTAGGGTTTGACGAGCAATTCCATGACCTTCGTCTAGTTGGGACTCCGAATAGAATGATTATATCACATGTTAACTACACCTAAAGGTTCAGTATTCCATTCTACTGGAATGCCACTACATGCTGCTAGGCGTCACTGGTGGATTGTGGGACTCACAAGAATTATCTGGATGATGATCGATAATTCTTATTGGGCTGAGTTTAAATAGTTCTAACCCACTGAAAAGAGTTTCAGTGATATTGTTGATGGTAATCACAATACATCTCACTACCAGATAGAATAGAACCTATGGGGTCACACACATAAGAGGTTGTGACTGATCGGATAGTTGGATCGCGATTTTTGAATCGCCTGAGGACTTAATTGTCAATATGTTGATAATTGAACTCATTTGTAATTGTTACAAATTAATGATATTAAAGTGCAAATGTTGCAAGAGAGGACTTACTAATAGTTAGTAAGTTGTGAGAGGACTTAAGTACAAATGTTGCATTAATGATTTGATTTGATCAAATTAGGATTGAGTTCAAATCAAATTAAATTAGAATTTAATCGATTAAACTGATTAGGGATAAGATAAACTTAAATCTAATTTTAAGTTTATCTTAATGTTTATCTTAATAATTATAAAAGGGATTATATCCCTCTTTATACGTATGAGTTTTCTTTAAGAAAAAAAAAAGGAAAAAACCCTAGCCGTCATATTTTCCTCGTCTTTCTCTTTTCTAAATATCCACATTAAAAGAAAGACGTTCTCTGCAAGGGAGCTAGCACCTCGGTAAGAATTTCGATCAAGTCAACAATCTCGTGTGTATACCCGTAGAGGCCGGACGCGTGTGCGGCTTCAAGAGAACCAAATTCCACGATCATCAAATTGCAGTGTAGATCTCCCCGCGCAAAGGTGAAGATTAGATCTTTCTCTTTTTTAAAAAAATTTTAAATACATGAGGGATCCTGTTTTGCGTGGTTTTTGAGATCAGATTTCAAGTTTTTCATATTTGTCTATTTGATTTCTTTTTCCGCTGCGCTTATTTTTGCGCAAAACATAACAGTGGTATCAGAGAACTGTTAGGTTTTGCGCAAAAATAAACGCAGCGGAAAAAGAAATCAAATAGACAAATATGAAAAACTTGAGATCTGATCTCAAAAACCACGCAAAACAGGATCCCTCATGTATTTAAGATTAAAAGAAAGAGGAAGATCTAATATTCACCTTTGCGCGGGGAGATCTACACTGCAATTTGATGATCGTGGAATTTGGTTCTCTTGAAGCCGCACACGCGTCCGGCCTCTACGGATATCCACACGAGGTTGTTGACTTGATCGAAATTCTCACCAGGGTGCTAGCTCCCTTGCAGAGAACGTCTTTCTTTTAATGTGGATATTTAGAAAAGAGAAAGATAAGGAAAATATGACAGCTAGGGTTTTTCCTCTTTTTTTTTAGATACATGAATGATCCTGTTTTGCGTGGTTTTTGAGATCAGATCTCAAATTTTTCATATTTGTCTATTTGATTTCTTTTTCCGCTGCGTTTATTTTTGCGCAAAACCTAACACCACCTTCGTCCTCCCCGCCGAGCTCTTCCCCACTCGCGTTCGCTCCACCTGCCACGCCCTCAGCGCCGCCGCGGGCAAAGGCGGCGCCATCGTTGCAGCCTTCTTAGTCCAGAGCTACACGTACCCTCAACGGCGACTCCTCGTAGATCAAGACCACACTCATCGCCCCCTCGCCTTCACCAACATGCTCGCCTTCTTCTTCACCTTCCTCGTCACCGAGACCAAGGGCCGCTCCCTTGAGAAGATCTCCGGTGAGGACGAGTTCTCCACCGTCGACACCCCCGACGAAAAAGCTTATAACAATATATGATTAATACCATGTGCAGATGACCATCTAAGTTTAGATGGGTCATGTGCATGTGCAGTTAAATTACACATTATTATGTATTATGTAAGTAGGTAAAAGAGTGACAGAAAACTACAAGGGAATAACATATAATGGTCATATATATATATATATATATATATATATATATATATATATATATATATATATATATATATATATATATATATATATATATATATATATATGCCAAGGGTGTTAAGTATATGTAGTAATTTATACATGGTGAGGTATATATGTATGTGATCACTGGAATTATAAATATATGCCCTAAATAGGCTTTGCTACCCATACACCCAATTTTGGGTGTAAATCTTACATCCCACCCATCCAAGGGTGGGGTTTTCTTTACCCATCACTTCGAAGTGATGGGTGGAATTCACCCCACCCTAGGATGGGTGGGGTGTAAGATGTACACCCAAAATTGGGTGTACACTTATATATACCCTAAATATATATCTATACAAATTCTATTTGCCGGTTCTTCGTGCACACGTGGCGCTTCCTCACGCATCTCGCTGATGCGGCGTCCTCTGGTGGTTCGTTTCCTCCGAGCCTCTCTCACGCCTCCTCCTGTGGTTCGTTTCATCCGACCCTCTCTCTCTTCCTTCCTCTCGCGGTTCGTTCCATCCGAGCCTGTCTTTCTTCCCAACCTACTGCCGCACGTCTTCTCGCTCTCTTCCCAAGGCTGCCCCCGCATTCTTTTTCTCCCGCTCACCGAAGGGGACCCCACTTCTCTCCTTACCATTTGCTTCTCTCTCTCTCTCTCTCTCTCTCTCTCTCTCTCTCTCTCTCTTCGGCGCTCCTCACCCGAGCGCTCCCCCGCGCGGCGGTGGAGCACCCGACCTTCCTCTGCTGCGTCTCCTCCGCCGCCCCCTCGCAGGAGCTCCGCGGAGGCGGAGGCGGAGGCGGGGAGGAGGAGGCGCTGAGCCCGGCAGAGGCGCGGCGCCTGGTGCGGCTGATGAACGTGGAGGCGCTGAAACGACACATACGGGAGCGCGGCGGCGGCGGCGGCGACGACGGAGAGGTGATCGGGTATGCGGAGCTCCTCGACTCGTGCGAGGGCGCAGGGGTGGTGCGCACCCGCACGGAGGCCGCGGCGGTGGCTCGCGCGCTCGACGAGGCCGGGGTCGTCTCTCTCCCGCTCCCCGAAGAGGACCCCACTTCTCTCCTTACCATATGCTTCTCTCTCTCTCTCTTCGGCGCTCCTCCCCCGAGCGCTCCCCCGCACGGCGGTGGAGCACCCGACCTTCCTCTGCCGCGTCTCCTCTGCCGCCCCCTCGCCGGAGCTCGGCGGAGGCGGAGGCGGAGGCGGGAAGGAGGAGGCGCTGAGCCCGGCGGACGCGTGGCGCCTGTTGCGGCTGATGAAATGTTTCAACTTTTATAACATTGGCATGCACCTTTTTTATTGCAGTGTATCATGTCAGGTGCCCTGGCCAAATGCATTGTATGTCCACAATGAGTGTCTTTTTTTTTGTGTGTGTTCCCATGAGACCAATTGATGCTTGCCAGGAGCTGCTCAATAATGGAGGAGAGTAGGGGCCCTACTTTACCGACTCTATATCCAGTTGATGATAGGCCAAAAAAAAAAAAAAAACATAGTTTTAAGTAAGTACTTCCATAGTCAAATAAGCTTTTGAGATGAAGAGTTTACATATGAATCTACAGGGCAATATATATTTGGGAGATAACAGGAAAAAAAACTCATATTGTTGCTCCTGTTGAAACTGGAAACAAGTATAGGAAAAGAAAAGGTTCATTTCGAAGACTGTGCTTATCCATATGAAACTGGCTTTCCTCTAAGTAGATAATTTGCTCATACTTCATTCTCCCCCTGTAATGGAGACTTATACCTGCTAAATTTAATTTTGAAATGTCGCGCAGGAGTTGCAGTGCTTATCGCTGCTGCTTTCTTTGGTTACATGCTTGCTTTGCTTCAGCGCCGAGTTGGAGAGATTGTGTCATACAAAGATGTAAGTATTAATTGTTCTATTCCCTTTTTTTAAGTTAACGATTAGTAGACACGAGTAGAAGTTTGCGAATATGGCCTATCTAAAACAAAAGCTATAGGTTTCTATGAATGTATTTGCAATGTTATGTTTTTGTCATATTTCATGCTCGATGCTACACTTTTCATTTTGGATGGTGTCACTTGATTTTATTCAAGGCATTGATACTCTTTTGGTGGTTAGTAAGATGAAATTTAGTAAGTTGAGACATTTTTTCTTTATTTTCAAATGTATACTTTTCTTTCCCAGAACTTCTCTTACAGGGACCTCAAACTCTGATTCAAGAAAGCATGCCTCCATATCAAAAACGAATGAATTTATCTGTAATGTCGTCACTAATCCCAACCAACGACGATGGATCAGAGAAACTGGAACACGAAGAAGGCTTCTTTTCCTCGATAGGAAAGTTTCTTGGCGGAGCCAAATCATCAGCAACAGAAATTTTCCTATTATCGATTCAAAATTAGGTATTTGGTAGTTTTTTCCGAATATATGTGAAGAAAAAATAAAATTTTTTGCGAAATTGCATTTCTCTTCTCCTCAATTAATTTCACATTTTTGTTCAAATTTTTTTATCACAATCTTTGAAATTGTTGGTTTCTTAGTTGGAGAAGAGATTAAAACCATTTTTTCTATCTATTTTTTTTACTGTGCCTCTTGAATTATCAGTCCTTTTAATTTTCATATGATTTTGGTCATGAAAGAATAAACTAAAAATTCAACAATAATTGCAGAATATCAAATGATTAAAATTGATTAGAATTTTATACTTGAACCTTCTAAATTTGGAATTGCTTTTATTTATTCATATAGAATATATAGCAAAAGTGGATTATTATATATATATATATATATATATATATATATATATATATATATATATATATATATATATATATATATATATATATATATATATATATAATATTGTAAGAGTAATATTTTCATATCTATTTTTTTGGCGAAATTGATGGAGAGATTTGAATTGGGTTTCTCTTCTTTTGAATTGATTTCATATAAGCATTAAATTTTATTTTTAAAAAAAAACACATTTTTTTTTATTATTATTATCGATTCAAAATTATGTATTTGGTAGTTTTTTCCGAATATATGTGAAGAAAGAATGAAATTTTTTGCGAAATTGCGTTTCTCTTCTCCTCAATTGATTTCACATTTTTGTTCAAATTTTTTTATCACAATCTTTGAGATTGTTGGTTTCTTAGTTGGAGAAGAGATTAAAGCCTTTTTTTTTTCTATTTTTTTTATTGTGCCTCTTGAATTATTAGTCCTTTTTATTTTCATATGATTTTGGTCATGAAAGAATAAACTAAAATTCAACAATAATTACAGAATATCAACTGATTAAGCTTGATTAGAATTTTGTACTTGGACCTTATAAATTTGGAATTGCTCTTATTTATTCATATAGAATATATATAATATTGTAAGAGTAATATTTCCATATCTGATTTGATTTGGTTGATGTGATGTTCCGAAAATGTTAAGTCTAGATATATTTAAAATTCCAAATAGTTAATCGTATAGTACACAATGAATCAATATTTATAGCAATACATATTACCTTTTAGGTTTAATTCCCAAAAAGTTAATGCAATAGTACACAATAACTGAATATATTTAGAGGAATGAATATCAAGAAAGGAGTAGGTATGATAGGTAAAAGAATCTCGGGAATACATATTACCTTTGGATATCAAGAAAGGATTAAGTAGGTAAAGCAACATTGCACATTCTTCATTGCACATTCTTCAATGCAAAGGATGTGATGGAATGACAATATACATAATGATAGGAAATATTCTACCATCACATCACACTAAAGATTACGAATTGACATCACATCACACGAAAGATTACGAAATATGGTAGCAAATCTACTAATATCACATGAGTTTGATTATAATTTATATATTATTATATGAAACATCACTTTCAACATGATAGCAAATATGGAATGACTAAACAACATGATAGCAAATATCCTGACATCACATCACACTAAAGATTACTAATTATGATAGAAAATCTACTAATATCTAATATCACATCACTCTTAAAGTTAGTAAAATGAGATGGACAAATCTCCTACATGATACAGAAATTTTAATTCATAGCATAGGTACAGTGGGTAAAGAAACATTGCACATTCTTCAATGTAAAATATTTGGGAATTAGTAAAGAATTAGATAGATTGACAATATACATCATGATAGCAAATATCCCAACATGATAGCAAATATCCTGACATCACATCACTCTAAAGATTACTAATTATGATAGCAAATCTACTAATATCTAATATCACATCACTCTTGAAATTTACTAGATCTCCTAATATCACATCACCTATTATTATAGAAACAAAGTAAGAAAATTACACTATATTGCTAAGATGATTAATATATTATTATATATTTTTTATTTAAATCATATAAAATTCAGATTAAATTTATAAGTGCTTTTCCTACTTTTGTTTATTAAAATATATAAATTAATATATATATATATATATATATATATATATATATATATATATATATATATATATATATATATATATATATATATATATATATATATATAAGATAAGATTAAAATCTAATTTATTTTTACGTTATTTATAAAGTGAATTTAATTCTCATTTTTTCTTTTTATAAATTATATCAAAAGATTGCATCGTTTTCTAATCCCCAAATATTTGTCATACAAGGACGTGTATATATAATATATAAATTATTTATATATCTAATGAAAAAATAATATGATGTTACTAGATTTGATATGATTTTAGGAGATTTGGTATCAGTTCCGAAATAAAATCAACAAAATCTGTTCCGAAAATGTTGAGTCCAGATATAGAAGATTAGTTGATTTGATATCATAGCTACTATTATTTCTAAATCTTAAAAATTAGTTAGAATCTTATATCTTATATGACAGATTTGCCGAAAATATTGAGTCCAGATATAGAAGATTAGTTGATTTGCTATCATAGCTACTCTTATTTCTAAATCTTAAAGATTAGTTAGAATCTTATATCTTATATGACAGATTTACTATCATAGCTACTCTTTTTTTTGGTTTCTAAGATTTTTATAAATAAAGATTTAGAAATAAAGATATTATATATCAGATTTTGTAAGAGTAATATTTCAATATCTTATTTGATTTGATTGATGTGATGTTCCGAAAATGTTGATTCCCAAAATATTTTGTACAGATTCTGTTAGTTTTGTCAATTTTTTCTGTCCCTAAAGAGTGTGTCCTAAAAAATTATTATATATCACTTCAGATTTAGGAACAAAAAGATTATTATAGAAAAGTAGTATTTAAACAGTTGATTTGATTTGATTGATGTGCTATTCTAAAAAATGATGAATGCCTAGAGATTTTGTCGAGATTTGCTATCATAAATACGCTCTTCTTCTTACCCAATATTTGCTATCATTGGTACTCTATTTTACTATTTCCAAGATTCATAAATGCAGATTTAGAAATAAATATATTATATACCAGATTTTGTCATGATTTGGTAGCATAAATACTCTATCTTTTTTCCTAACTTTCTCCTAGATTTACCCAAGATTTGCTATCATTGGCCTCTCTTTTTGTATTTCCAAGATTCATAAATGTAGATTTAGAAATAAAGATATTTGATTTGATTGATGTGATGTTTCAAAATTGTTGAGTCCCGAAATATTTTTCACAGATTTTTCAATTTTATTAGATTTTTTAAGATTTCCTGTCATAACCACAATTCTTTTTAAAGATTTCCTGTCATAACCACTATCTTTTTTTTTCACATAATCTTATATCTTATATTACAGATTTGCTATCATAGCTACTCAACAAAATCTGTTCCGAAAATGTTGAGTCCAGATATAGAAGATTAATTGATTTGCTATCATAACTACTCTTATTTCTAAATCTTAAAGTTTAGTTAGAATCTTATATCTTATATGACAGATTTGCTATCTCAAGTGTTTTTACCAACATATTATTCCAAAGTATATGAAGTATGATCTATCACCATGCCCGTGGAACTTAGTAAGTGATAGCCGCATTACTACATGTTAATTGGATAGTGATTTATTCACACTCAGCTGTTACTAGGAACAAAGAAGGCCTTAGTACATAAAGACATAAGTAAGTGATAAAACAACCATAGATGTGAAAGGAATAAAACCTTTAAATTTTTCTGTTTTTTAGTTACCGCAGCGAAGCGCGGGTATTTAACTAGTATAGTTAATTTGGCGTTTGGAGAGAGAGAGAGAGAGAGAGAGAGAGAGAGAGAGATAGTGAGATTGTGTGTATTATTTGGCCAATAGAAAGGCAAAGTCATGAATTAAATCTTACAGGGACCTTATTGAAGAAAACATTAATTTTGGTAGTTTTATTTGATTGTGTTGCTTGGGATTGGAAATTCTGTAAGGGAAGCTAGTCATCATTCTTTATTCTTTATTTTTATCTTTTATTTTTATTAAAGAATGAGAAAATAAATGTTTCTCTCATCCATCTCATACTCCAAACTTATTCTAAGCCAGAAACAATCAATCTTATCTTATACTTTTAATTTAATTATTTATCTAAATAAAAATATTTTTTGGATTGGCAAAATTATCGTTTTATTAAAAAAATAGTTTGGTAGATAAAAAAATTATTTTTACTCTTAGCTAGCTATTAGAATGTTTAAGAAATTCACATCTAATTGTAGGCCACATTTTATATTTCTTTACAAAATTTAATTTCAGACCCCTATAAAAAAAGTTTATTTTTGAGAACTTGAACTCATGATTATCTATCAGTTTTCATTATAAATGACAAAATATTTTTTTTATTATTTTTAATGAATTTGATTTAGAATCGAATCAAAACTTAATACTTTTAAATACCCCATTAATTGAAAACTAGTCCCAACCTACAAACAACATATATACTTAAAAAAGATGTCAAGTCAAAATTTTGTATTTTTCCAGTCAAAAAAAAAAAAGAAGAGAAAAGAGAGAGAAAAACTTAAACAAAATGATCTAACTCTAACATTGGCCCCATTGAGATTAATTCTGCAATGAGTTGAGGGAATTGAATTGAATTGATTCAAAGAAAATATTGTCTAGTCAAATCTCACATTGAGCATTAAATTAAGAAACATGTCACCAACCATTGTATCAATTTTGTCAAAGTTTTTCAAACAACTTAATTTATGATCTGAAATAATATTTCGCATTATGTAAATAAAATTTTAAAAGCAACTTAAAAAAAAAAAAAAAAAAAAAATCATCGGTTGAAATGTATTCAAATTAATCAACAATAATATTAAAATCTGTGCTTAGAAAAATAAAACATACCTTATGTGCAGTAAAATAATACGATAAAATAATACATATTTACTTTCGTACGATAAGTCAGTTATTATATATTTTTTGCAGCTTGTCGAAAAAGTAAAAATATATCTTTATAAAATTTTGTCCTACAATTCAATTAAATACTACTATATTTTTATAAAATTTCGTACGATAAGCCAGTTATTATATATACTTTTTCTGTGTCGGAAAAAAGTAAAAGTATATTTTTATAAAATTTTGTCTTACAATTCAAGTAAATACTACTATATTTTTATCAAAATTTATTTTAATTTTTTAAAAGAAAAACCTTAATGGGCCCCATGTTATTTATGTAACCATTACACTGAAGACGAAACGGGCTTAAGCGGGTTCGGGTACAGCAACCCGATTCCAAGCCGTGACACAAGCAGTGAGCTCACAAATTGACTACAAATTCATACAACCTCGTCAGTGCCTTTTTCTCCAAGAAGCTATATCCCACTCAACCGCATAAAACCTTTTCGTGCGACCAACCGCATAAAATTCCGACCACTCATATCTCCTTTGACCCAAGTTTTTATTTCTCCAGTTCAATTTTCAGTCAGTGTTTTAAGATTCGTGCAAAGCAAAAAAAAAAAAAATCCTAAATTTTTTTTATTAATATATTTAATTTACAAAAAATATATAAAAAAAATATGACAAAAAAATAAAATATTATGATATATAGAGTTCGGTTGCTCTACTATTAATAGTACCAAGTTATTGATGTTATTAAATTTTCTACCCTTAGATCAACCCCTTTGATCATTTTCATCCGTTAAATTTTACTATTTTACCAACCACCTATTAAACCCAAATGGTCCACTATTATCTCAACCACACATCTTTTAATCCAAGTGTTAAAAACTTAATAGCACCAATGATTTGGTATTATTAATAGTATTCCAGCCTAGCTCTCTCTCTAAATATATAGTAGAACTTATATGTTTTTAAAAGTATAAGTCCATCCATATTTGTAAATTTTTTATCATTAGATTTGTATTGGAATTTGTGCTTTATACTTTCTCTTTCTTTCTTTTTAGTTGACTTTACAAAAGCACAAATCCCAATACAAATTCAATGGTAAAAAATTTATAAATATGGATGAGTTTATACTTTAAAAAAAATATAAACTCTACTATATATATATATATATATATATATATATAATTCTTTCTCTATCTTTAGTTGATTTTACAAAAGCATAAAATCCTAATACAAATTCAATTGTAAAAAAGTCACAAGCATGGATGAGTTTATGCTTTTAAAAGCATATAAGCTCTAATGCTTTTAAAAGCATAAGCCCATCCATACTTGTAAATTTTTTATCATTAGATTTGTATTGGGATTTGTGTTTTTATAAAGTCAACTAAAGAGAGAGAAAGAGAAAGTATAAAGTACAAATTAATCTCAATACAAATTCAATAATAAAAAATTCACAAGCATGGATTGACTTTTGCTTTTAAAAGCATATAAGTGCTAATATATATATATATATATATATATATATATATATATATATATATATATATATATATATATATATATATATATATATATATATATATATATATATATATATATAATTGAGCTCCTATGTTTGTAAAAGCACCAAGTTATTTGTGTTTGTAAGTTTTTTATCCTTGGGTGTAGGAATGTGCGGTTAGGATGATATAGACCTATAGGGTTTAATGGGTGGTTGGTAGAATTAATCAAAGGGTTAGATCTAACGGTAGAAAACTTACAAGCACCAATTGCTTGGTACTTGTACAAGCACAGTAGCCGAACTCTCTCTCTCTCTCTATATATATATAGAGAGAGAAAGAGAGAGAGAGTCCGGCTACTGTGTATATATATATAGAGTCCGGCTACTGTGCTTGTACAAGCACCAAGCAATTGGTGCTTGTAAGTTTTCTACCGTTAGATCTACCTGTAATACCAAATAAAAACTTTAGATCGTACATTCTGCCATGATTTTCAATTTTCTAAAATTGGTTGTAAATGACGGTTCTTCCTTTCGATTCATCCTCGTGGACAATCTGTAAAAAGCGGAATATTTTATGTCTATTCTCTTATTCTCGAAGATGGAGCTATTATAGAAAATTTGGATTAGAATTAGACCGGGACTTCCGTTATGTCATATATATATATATATATATATATATATATATATATATATATATATATATATATATATATATATAAAATTTAATGTAAGGATGTTTTAATCATGTCCGTCCATCAAGAATGTATCCAAATACATCCTAACGGATTGGATTGACTGTATCTTTAAAGATCGCCTTGAATAAATCACGTCGGCCACATTCAGCATTCTTTCACTTGGCCTAGTGATATATTCAATACTGTATAGGCGATGTAAAATTTTATTAGGCACCTACCAAATTATACAGTCAAAACTCCAACTCAATAAAAAATAACAATATTTTGATCATAGCGGTCATATTCAAAATAAACACTTCCTTCTATGTATCAAAAGCATATATTCCTTAATTAAATATCTTTATGAGTTATAACTATATGAACTTTTTATAAGTTCAACTCAGAGTCTCACTTTAATGCACAATAATATTTTAATGTACAAATATAACTTTATGCGTATAAATGTGCAAAATAAATGTTCTTATTCAAATAAAAATAATCACTGAAATCTTTATACAATAAGAAAAAATTCAAACTGTAAATAAACTCAAGATACCCATAGAATCGACATGATCCTTGAATTTGTTTACTGGCAATGATTTAGTCATAAGATCAGCGAACATCATCTCAGTCCCAATGTGTTTAATATCCACCATATTTCTCTTGTCGTATTCAAATCTAAAATAGTTATTTTTTTTTATAATATTTCAAAACATATTACATTAAATCTTAATTTTTAATATATATATATATATATATATATATATATATATATATATATATATATATATATATAATTGAGTTCATATGCTTTTAAAAGTATAAGTCATTAGTGCTGGTAAAATTTTAACCATTGAATGAAAAAATGTGTGGTTAGAATGATAGTGGGCCACTTGGGTTAAGTGGGTGGTTGTTGAAATAGAATGATCTAAGAAATAAAATTAATTAAAAGGGCAAATCTAATGGTAGAAAATTTATAAGTATCAATTATTTGGTGCTTATACAAGCATAGTAGCCGAACTCTTTCTCTATATATAGAGTAGAGTTTATATATTTTTAAAAACATAAGCCCAATTATGTTTATAAATTTTTTACTATTAAATTTGTATTGAGATTTGTACTATTTTAAAATCAACTAAATTTTTTTTTTTTTAAAAAAAGGTAAAATAGCATGGAGCTCAATATAAATTTAATGATAAACAATTCATAAGCATAATTAGGCTTATATTTAAAAATATATATAAACACTGCTTTTATATATATATATATATATATATATATATATATATATATATAGAGAGAGAGAGAGAGAGAGAGAGAGAGAGTAGGGTTTATATACTTTCAAAAGCACAAGACAAGTCATGTTTGTTAATTTTTTATCATTGGATTATCATTGAGATTTGTGCTATTATAAAGTCAACTAAAAAGAGAGAAAGAAAAAATAAATAGCATAAATCTCAATATAAATCTAATGGTAAAAAATTTACAGATATATTTGGGCTTATACTTTTGAAAGTATATAAACCCTTATATATATATATATATATATATATATATATATATATATATATATATATATATATATATATATATATATATATATATATTGTAATATATAAAATTATTTTCAAATTTGAATAAAATTTTGTTTCGAATTAGATACAGTCAAATTTGAAATTTACTAAATATTTATATTTTTTGTTGCCATGTGGTGTGTCCACATTGACCGGTTCTAATTTGACTCAATTCATATGAGATGTGGATCATGATTTATCCTTTTGTGTTAATAATAAGATCATGATTTATCCTTATATGTTAAGGATAATGATAGAATTTATTCTTATATCTTAAAGATAAGGATATGTTTCTTATTGGTTAAGAAACATATCTTAATCCATATCCTAACCGATATTCTCTTATCTCTACGTGAGAAAGAGAATATTCTAAGGAGTTCTAATCATCTATAAATAGAACCCATGATATATACGATATACGATCCACAAGAAGAAATAGAAATTTTATCTTCCTCATTCTCTCTCTATGTTCTTTTTGGGTTTCCAGCATTCTCTCTATACGTTCTCTCTGGGTTTCCAGGTTTTGGTTTTTCCAGCATTCTCTCTCTACGTTCTCTCTGGGTTTCCAGGGTTTTGGAGTGTGGGTCTCTACGTTCTCTCTGGGTTTCCAGGGTTTTGGAGTGTGGGTTTCCAGGGTTTTGGAGTGTGGAGGGTTTCCAGGGTTTTGGAGTCTAAACATAGAAGAGAACTCTGGTAGTCCTCTTTCCTCTTCTAGTCTTCTTCGCGTCTAGTCTTCTTCGCGTTTTGGAGTGTGCACATAGAAGCGTCTAGTCTTCTTCGCGTTTTGGAGTGTGGACATAAAAGAGGACTCTGGTAGCCCTCTTTTAGTCCTCTTCGCGTTTTTGGAGTGTGGACATAGAACAGGACTGGTCCTCTTCGCATCCGATCCGATCTGCAACCAAAGTTATCCGATCCGATTTTTGATTTCTGGATACGTTGGCTCCGTTGTCCTATAATTCTAACATTTTTATTCAAAAATATTGAATAAATTCGCTTCTTCTTTCTATTTGAATCGAATTTTAATAAAATTTCAGATACAAGTACACATGATATCGCTAGTTCCGGACTAATTTTTGCGTTCGGTGACGCGGGACGCACAGCCGACGGTAGACGTTGAGTTACGTATGATCCAACGGTGGGTATTACGAGTCCGCATGCGGCATGGGTCGTATAGTAGCGCTCTCCCTCTCGTCCCCAGCGGGGCTTCTAGAAGCGGCGAATATAGAATATAGAGGGGGGACTCTCCTCCGGCTCCCTCTCGTTTCCCTCCTAAAAGAGAGGAGCGGTGTTCTCTTTCGTTCCCACACGTTGCGGCTCCTCCTACCTCTCTCTCCCTCCGCTCTCTCCCCTCTCCTCCCTCTCCTAGGGTTTCTACAAATCGAAGGGGGCGAGAACGATGGTGGGGTGTTCGCGCCACAACCTCCCCTCTTGGATGAGCGCGGCGTCGCGGGTCGACTTCGACAACCTCCCCCGCCCGGCGACCGGCGATGGCGCGGAGGCGCCGCCGCCGCAGTCGCCGGGGGGCGGATCGGCCGCCGACGCGGAGATGGGGTTCGCTGAGCGGTCGCTCTCAGCGGCCGGAGCCGCGGTCCTCTCCGCGATCATCGTCAACCCCCTCGATGTGGCGAAGGTGATCGGTTTCGAAACCCTAGCGTCATCTTGATGAATTTTGTGTTGTTTTTGTGTGAATTTTGGTGTTATTTAGCTAGGGATTTAGTTTTAGGGCTTAGCTATTTGCTTTGATTTTGGTTGCAGACGAGGTTGCAGGCGCAGGCGGCCGGGGTTCTGTATTACCACCCCTCGCAGCATCAATATGGACGAATGGCGTCCCTCGGGCCGAGCGTAGTATGATCCCTGTCACTTATGTGTTCCTTTCTATTCTTCATTTAAGAAAAGTTAGCAATTTTGATGGTAGATTCAATTACGATGGACTCACGCTGTGCCTTTTGGCGTTTGCGCAAAAATTGATTCTGTGAGGCTGAATGGCTTGAGATAGATTTAACTATAATCTCGAATGAAAGAGGTTGACTGTGCAATTGTGCATAGAAGACAACATTATCACATAACTATTGATAAATAGTGGACAGACTTCAAAACTGTGAGGGACTGAAGTGCTTCAAAACTGTGAGGGACTGCAGTGCTGAAATTGTTTACATTTGAATGTACAGATACAGTAAGTGACGAGTTATAATTTGTGTAGTTTGTACACCCTTTGGGTGTTTAATGTGAGAAGATATGTTATGGCTATCTTAGATCTCTTGTTGACGTATAATATAAGTGATAGAGTCAAATTAAGGTCCTATTTGTATGCATGTATGGATGTGTGCATGGTTATATGCAACCTATGTGCAAATGGATTTTTGTCTGTCTGCTGTTATAGCATTTGCTTCAAAATATAGATATTAAATTGGCTTAAGTTTGTAAGGCTAGGGAAGACAAATCTTTTGTACTGTTCCATCAAGCTCAGATCATTTATAAACTATGGCACTGTGAAATTGGAATTGAGAAGTTGTGCACAC
The DNA here is from genome assembly GCA_029204045.2 of Tillandsia leiboldiana. Lineage (NCBI taxonomy): Eukaryota > Viridiplantae > Streptophyta > Magnoliopsida > Poales > Bromeliaceae > Tillandsia > Tillandsia leiboldiana. The sequence continues at coordinate 52,084,007 of CM055062.1, read as the reverse complement.
GAAGAAGCTTTTGGATTATGTAGGTACTTAAGCATCCACTGTTGACAACTTTGATGTGTAGAGCTTAGTCTAAGGATGTGCTATTGACAAGACTGGTACATCGTTAATATAGATGATTCAGTATTTCAGTAATGACCTCTTGCTGAATATAAGTTGCAATATTATCAGAATAGTTAGAATGGTTAAATAGTGATGTGGAGAGGATAAACTAAAAACGACCAAAAGCAAAACTGAGGAAAAGAAAGCACAGGATTAGCATGTCTGGGGCAGATAGGCATCTTTTCCTTCACAAATTGAATGGTTATACACTACATACAATTTAGCCAAACAGATGATATATAGTGGAAGTTTATTCTCAGGCTAGAGCCTGAATTTGAGCCTTTGCAGGTCTCTTTTACAGAGCAAAACCCCAAGTACTGTTTAACCAAACGCATATCTCTGACTATCAAAGGACTACAAATATAAAATAAAATATGTTACTCTCACTTGATTATTTCAATTGAGAGTTCTGACAGTTCTATCGAGTATGACTTCCTCAATGAAGTGGCTTTGATATTTTAAAGAGTAGCAGATGGCTTGGCTTATTTTTTTTATTTCAAAATTTTCTAGGCAAACATTATCTTACCATCACCAATGAGAGAGTAATGTATTATGTATATATTGTTTCTCACATCTACTTGCCTTGTGACATGGCGAGATCTGGATAAGATACAGTATTATTTATGCATCATTTCATATGCAGTATCTCTTCTCAGCTGTTAACTTATTAAAATGTTGTGCAGATGCTTTCAGATTTCAGATGTTCCCCAACGTGTACTCGCAGTGTAATATTTGGGACAGAACCAGTCTGCCCCCCTGATTGTTTTCAGTACAAAGGAACTTTGGACGTATTTTTTAAAGTAGTTAGACAGGTGAGAGCAGTAATTGATTTTATTCCATGTTAATTTTTCTCTCTCTTTATGTTGACAAGTTACACTTCAGAAGGGCAGTCTTATTTGCTATCCCTTTATTTTTTTATTTTTTTCCTAATTGGATTGCAAACATCAGGAAGGATTTGCTAGATTATGGAGGGGCACAAATGCAGGCTTAGCATTAGCTATACCAACAGTGAGTCCTTCATCCTTTTCAGATTATTCTTGACCAGAAACAATATGTTGCTAAAGTATATGAAATGTCATTTGAATGCATGAGTATTATATTTAATTGCTTATGTTAGCTGATGAATCTCATTTATTTAACACCTAATTTAATATTCTTATGATTTGCTAACAGGTTGGGATATACTTACCCTGTTATGACATATTTCGCAACTGGATTGAAGATTTCACAACCTGCAATGCTCCTAGTTTAACACCATATGCTCCACTAGTTGCAGGTTCAGCTGCGCGCGGATTAGCATGCATAGCTTGTTCTCCAATAGAGCTGGCAAGGACACGCATGCAGGTATAATCGTAAATTCATGTATTCATAGATTTTCCAAATCAAGAGACCCATAAATATTTCATTTAGGATCCTTGGCTTTTAATAATATCGCATTTTTTCATTGTTTCATATTCCAAACGTGTGGGCGATTCAGTCCAATGTAAATTGTTTTTTATGAGCGAGCTAATCTCGAAAGCTGTTTATCTTCATTTGCCTTTTGAATTTTTACAAAATCAGATTTTCTCATACTTTGCTGCTTATGTCACGTCCCGGAGGTTCTAAATGAGCGGAAAAACGTGTATCTTTTTTTTTTTTTTTTTAAATTAACCTCGCCACCGGTGCGCGCCAGACCCGCTACATATACAAATTCACTCCACAAGCGGACGGAGTCTCCTTTGTATATGTACGGCGTTTCAATTACAACACATACTTTAACCATGCAGTTACGATGATACCAAAAGAAGAGATCACGATTAATCACAACCACAATCAAGAGAGAAAGGATAAATTCACAGGTTTGGAAAACAGTGTCCACACGACACTCGGTTTTAGAAACGTTTTCGCAAATCTCTTTTAGGCGGCAACATAACTTGAAAGGATAAATCCACGGGTTTGAAAGCCAGTGCCCACACGACACTTAGTTTGAAAACGTTTTCGAAGTCATTTTGTTATTTGAAATCATGCCGCATACAAGTATAAGATAACGCAATAAAGAAGTCACCACTAAGTTAGGATCTCAACCCAACATCCACAATTGTTCCACCAACAAATAATCACTAGCCTACTAACCAAAAGTAAAAGAGATAACCGAAAGTAAATAAGACGTATGACTGCCTCAAGCGGCTAAGGTCCTCTAAACGCAGTCTCACCATCGTCCCGGTTCCCACCCCTGTTCGAACCTGTCACAGTGTGGGGAGTCAGTGACAAATAAAGTAGATGAAAACAGGTAATGCTATAAAAACTGTAGTAAACAAACCGATACAAGAAACGGGATGGTTTGATTGATGTGCATTAAGTGAGCCGGCTCCGCCTGAAAGTGGGAGTGTCATTGGTGTTCATTTTGCCTCAACGGCCGGCGCCCGACCAAGTCGAGTCGTGTCCCTCTTCGTTGTAATCCACTTTCGCTAATCAATAAAATATCGGTTGTTTGTGCTTACTTACAGGACCATTGCTTGCCTTTCTCTCGATTCTCGCTCGATTCAACTCGCGGAGTTGTGCCTCGGGACGGTTTTGGCTGGCTCGTTCGTGCAGGTGACGGACGAGCGCCGCACGGGTTTCGTCAAGCGATTCTAACCCCGTGACAAGTGGTATCAGAGCCAGTGGCACGGGTTCGATTCCCACACGGTGCAGGTGTTGGGAGGGGGGATTGTTGGCTATTTATTTATGGGTTAAATAGGTCCAACTTCCTGCCTCGTGACAATAGGCTCAGGAGACTAATAAGTTGAGTTGGGTGAGCCTAATAAGTTGAGTGGGGCTGCGGTCCACAATAGACCTAACGGCAAGAGGCCCAACAATAGACCCAACGTCCAGGTGGGTTGAGTCCGGTCGAGACCCGTGGGCGTTGTGTCTGTACGCTTTAAGTGAATTGGTTGCGTATTTCTAACAGCTCGAGCTTTTGGGATTAATGGTTAGCGCCAACGATCCGACAAGTGTTTAATCAAAACGAAACATGTGCCGGGGGCGAAAGTACATTTTGCTCGCACTTTGATGCCAGTAACCCCTCCGCGGTACTTGTCCAGCACCTTAAGTAATCCGCGAGGGGTTCCCACTACGATTCCTTGTGGGGTAAACGGGTAAACGTACCATCTTTTCGGAAAAATACAACCTGTGCGGTGGCTAGACCGCCGGTGTGCGTGTAAGCAATCATGAGCATAAATGCCGAAACCGGCGTGTAATAAGGCACCGCGACATTCGTCGCCACAGTTAGAGTTAAAAGAGCGGGATTCTTATGTAATGGGGTGGTTAGACAGTTCACAAAATATACATCTATTTTATTTTCACAAGTTACGACGGGAACGACCATTCACCGAAATATAATAAAGTACCCACCTCAAATCGCGTTGACCGGAACTCCGAAAATCGACCCGTACCTTCGGACGACACCCGGACCTAAAAGAAAGTCCCCCAACAGGGCATAACAGGTAAGATACGACTCTCATAAGAAAAACATGACTCCGAAAGCGCAAACAAAAGGACTAACGACTCGCGGTGGCGGCGGCGGCGACGAAGCGGCCCCCGCGAGGCACGCGCGCCGCGTGCGGTGCAGCCGCGCGGGTGCCTGCCCCGCGCGGCGCATGCGGCGGCCGCGAGGGCACCAGCCCCGCGCGGCGCAAGCGGCGCGGCCGCGCGGGCACCAGCCCTGCGCGGCACATGCGGCGGCCGCGCGGGCACCAGCCCCGCGCGGCGCAAGCGGCGCGGCCACCAGCCCCGCGCGGCACGCGCACGCCGCGTGCGGTGCGGCGGCGGCGGCGATGCCCTAGGGTTTTCCGCGACGGCGACGACGGCGGTGCCCTAGGGCTTCGCGGCGGCGGCGGCGATAAGAGCAAACAAGAACGGCGAAAGACCCAAAAACGCCAAATCCTAGAACGATGAAATCGTAAGAACAACGGCGCTAACCTCGATCTATCGGGGACCATGATCCGATCTCGTTTTTCGCGGCGCTGAGGATCCGGATCCGCTCCCCATGGATGGTGGCGTCTCGTTCTCCGGTCTCCGGCACGTCGATCGGGGCGATCGGACTCCGCTTTCTTCTTCTCTCACTTTTTCCTCCGGTTAGGGTTTTCTTTTTTTTTTTCTCTTTTCTCTCTTTTCTCTCCGGCTAGGGTTTTCTCTTTTTTTTCGGGAAAACAGATTTCTCCCTTGGTACGTACGACAAAACCCACATCCGGCTATTATTTAAAAATAATTAACTATTTCTACGAGATAATTCCACAACTCCTCGAAAAACTTTAGCACGGATTCCGATGCACACTACGGTTACCGCGATCTTCAAAACCCCATTCCGATAATCAACTTAAGAAAACTCGATAATTTGATTTTTCCTAACATGTAATTTATTAGCAAGAGGGTAAAACGATACACGAAAAGTCGTGATATTACAGCTTAATATTGCTTACTAGAAATCCTAAGCAGGTAATTACCTGTTTCACCATTTACAGGCATATAAAGAGTTTCAAACTGGAGTGAAGCCCCCTGGAATGTGGAAAACATTACTTGGTGTTCTATCACCATTAAAGAATACAAGTCAAACTAGTATGTATTTTTCCTCCGTTCTTTGTATTCATTTTGCATGTTATCCTTGCATTAGTATCAACAGCATCTTTTTCCCTCGGATGGTAACAATTCAACTTCAATTTTCTTTGTCATCATTAGATTACATATCTGTAAATTTGTTTTATGTTAACTGTCTTTTGTGAAAAGAAATTGTCATTAATGTTTTGACATTCCAAGCAGTACAAAACTATCGTATTCTGTGGACTGGCGTGGGTGCACAACTAGCTCGTGATGTTCCTTTTTCTGCTATATGCTGGTCTACTCTTGAGCCGGTGAGTTCTCATTCGATGACAATATTTTGTGCTCTTACTTTCAGGGTTAAAATCACAAAAGCCTTCTAAAACTTTTTCCAAATTGTAATGTGATCCATTAATTTGATCTTGTTAAATAAAATGTACTAACTTTTTCCCATGACAATTTTGCCCAGAAAGCTTGATTTGGTGCAAAAGTCTCACTAGTCGTTGAGTATTTCTTAGTTTCGTTTTGTTCAAACAATTAAGTCAGCCCACTAAATCTACTCTGGCGCAAAAAGCCTCATCAATGGAATGTTTGTAGTAACATTTGCTAACTGCAATTTATTTTTCTTTTTCACAAAGTCAAGCCTTTTGGGTTTTAAACTGAAACAGGAAATAAGTTGTTATTTTACATCAAAATAAAGTTAATGTATCGAATTTCAGTTTGAGAAAAAGGTAATGGGATTTTACGATTATATCCCTTTCTTCTTGACATGTTGAAGCCTGGCCTTGGTTTTGTTAGCATCAGTGATTTTCATCCAACATGCAGCAATCATATGATTTTATGTTGGCCACTTTGTTTGTTGGTTGAATATTTTCTGCAGACTCGTAGGAAACTACTTGCTTTAGTTGGTGAGGAAGGCAATGCAGCTAGCATTTTAGGAGCAAATTTCTCAGCTGGTTTTGTAGCAGGTACTCTTGCTGCTGCTGCTACATGCCCCCTAGATGTTGCAAAAACACGGAGACAAATTGAGGTTGGTTTCTTTATAGCGTTTGTTTATTTTTTCATCCTCATTCCTTATCATTTATTTTACTATTGTTAGAATTATGAACAGCAACCTTTTTAAGAAAGCTCTCAGCTAACAGTAATTATGTAAAGAACACTTGGTTCCATTTTGTTCTTTGGCTGGTTTGTTTTAAATCTTATACACACTTTTTCTGTTGGTGCGGATTTTTCCTGAATTTATTTAGAAGAGTACTAGTTACGGAAATTTCTATGTAAGTCCCCAACTTTTAGGACAATTTTTTTTAAAAAAACCCCTAACTTCTCATCTTTTCATATAGGCCCTTTAATTTTAAGTTTTTCTTACGAAGAAGTCCCTGATGAGAATCTTTCAATAGAATTTAGGAATTTTTTGGTAATATTTTTGTAATACGTTTTCCTTTTCAATTTGATATGTATATGAAGTTGATAAAGTTAGATTATTAGGTGAGGAGGGGTAAAGTTTTAGTAAAGAGATGCATCTATGATGTTTTCAAGGGTAAATCTACAAAAAATGCGATCTAAGGGAAAATGGCTGGTATTTATTGTTAGATTTCTCAAGAATATCTTTAGCAGGGAGTTTTATGAAAGAAAACTAACAACTCAGGGACTTACATAGAAGGATGAAACGTTCGGGACCTTGCCGAAGTTATCTTATAAGCAAGGAACTTACTAGATAAATTACCATGCTTGGTACTTGTTATGCATACTTGATGTTTCGCCGACACTAAACCAGCATATTCTTTTCAGAAGGATCCAGAGAAGGCTATGAAAATGACTACAAGGCAAACATTATTGGACATTTGGAGGTACTTCATCTTCATAATTCAAATTGGCATTTAATGCACATTTTAAGTTCATGTTGCATTGTCAGAGTCACTGAATGGCCTTTTACCTTTCCGTTCTATTCGTACTCGTCTTCATATGTTCCTCGTGCAATCATGTTGACGAGAGATATGTGAAGTAGCTTCATCAACCAACTTACCAGTTTAAGTGAATTCCTGTTATTATTATTTTTGGGCGTAGAAGTTAATTGTTACTATTTTGACAATGATTTGAAGTTTTAGACGAAAACACTCAAAAACTGAGGCCTTTTGGTTTGGAATGGCTTTGACATGAAAATTGGACCCTCTGAACCTGAAAACATTTTCTGTTGGTTTAGAAGAGATCTTGAAAAGATTTTTTTTTGCAATCTCTCTCTCAAGTTGACTGAAGTTTGTTTGTACTGTCAGATTTTGACCATCAGTTGACCTGGTTAGTATCAAAATATTGTTAACTAGCATTATTACAATATTTCTAGCCATTGTATTAATTTCATGTTTCTTTTCACCTTCGTACTCTTTTCAACCCATGTAGCTGAAAACTGAAACCACAAATCAATAGAACCAAAACTCTGGCAGCTAGGACTGAAACCAGAACTAGAACTATCACTGATATTCTGGACTGCTTACAACACTTACCGTTCGAAACTAGAAGTGTCAACTTGTTCTAGAAATTTTATTTAAGTTTGTAAGGGCCTCTTTAGTCATTACATGCTATCTCTCTTTCCAGGAGCGGTGGAGTGAAGGGTCTCTTCACAGGTGTAGGCCCACGAGTTGGGCGGGCTGGGCCTTCTGTTGGGATCGTCGTCTCCTTTTACGAAGTGGTTAAGCATGTCTTACACCAAAGGAGCACATCATGACCACCACACGGTTTGCTAAACAAGGTTATATCTACGTTATTATTAGAAGCTAGCTCCAATAGTCTGCAATAGTCGGCGGATTGAAACGAGCCGCAACATCCCCGGCGCAGTAATATTGATAGAGCAGGAATACTTATGCATTGGACTCAGTTAATGTTCAGTTGACTGATTTGATCACAGATTCAATTAAACTACGCCGCCAACAGAAGCAACAGAAGCATATACTTCGCCAATTTCATGATCAGTTTTACTCGATTCATTTAGAAAGATGAAGCCTTACTGGGATTCGAAACTGTTAAGGGTTCATCAGGAGTCTCGCCGCACCGTTGTGTTCCATCGCCACCAAATTTTGTCGAAGATATAAATCATCTCTGTTAGATCGAGTGAAGCCTCGGTTTTTCTTTCAGAGATTATGCTGCAGAGGCTAACTTTCTCTTACATCTTTTAATTTCATTTCTTGACCATGAGTGTAACCCTCATTTTCCTTGATTTTTTGATTCACTAATTTATGCGCTTTCCAATTATGTGTTTCTGATTGCTTGAGTCTCTGGGAGAGAATGATGCTTTCATAGGATATCAAAGCAGATATATTCAGTTCCATTTATGCCAAATTTGAATCATTAGATTCGATTGCTGCCTGAGTAGATGTTGCTTTCTAACAGTTCTGCGTGCAGAAAGTATCTGCGTACGATGTTCACACACTAAAATGTGCTGCTGATGATCAGCGTCAAGTGTGCCTGCCGCGCATGGAGAAAAGCCTGTCGGGTAATCTTCGTATTTTATTATATTTTCTCGGTGATTTTGTTACTTTGTAGGTGCGTACAAGCACATCAGACTCAACACTACGCTCTCGACTGACGACCTACACATTTATTTATGAGAAAAGCTGAGTTTACACTAAAAAATATTATAATCCCCATAATTTTTCATCCAACAATTGTAGAATTTATTAACCTCTTTTTTTTTTCTTTTTTTTTTTTAGTAAAAGAAAGTGATAAAATTTGTAGAGAAACTGTCGAATAATAAATATATATTCTTATAAAATTTAAATTTTTATATTTATTTTTTTAAAAAATTTATTAGTTTCAAATATATTCATGAATATTCGTTAGAAAAGTTAATTATATGTAAAATATTTAATCTTTGTTTAGTAAGTTCTTGTTTTTATATTTATTTTTTAAAAAAAGTTCTAATGGTTCAAACATATTCGGCCTTAAAAAAAATTAATCATAAATAAAATATTTAATCTTGATTAATAAATAATTAAATTTATTTTTTTATTATTTCTGATATTATAATGGAAGCCGATGTTCAAATTCCTTCCACAATCAAAATTTTTCACCTTCTTGTCTCCATCAAAACTATTGACTCTTCAACTCGAACAATGATGAATTAAATTTTTTTGAGCAATGCTACATGTACACCCTAAAGGTTGTACATCTCACACCCCCACCATAAGGTATGGTGAGGAATTACTTGGGTGACTTAAAGTGACCCCTAAAAAACATCCCCATTATTAGATGGGTGGAAGTGTAGAATATACAATCATTTGGAGTGTATATACAGTATTTTTCATTTTTTTTATAGAGAAATAAAATAATCATCAGAATTTTTTTTGGAAAAATATTTGTATATGATTCTAACAATTGAAAATTTTTTAAAAAATAAATATGAAAACTTAAATCTTTTATATATATATATATATATATATATATATATGATATTTGATATATTTATAAGAAGCAGCTGATATATATATATGATATTTGCCAACCCAGTCCAGTAGTCCACCCAGTCCACCCAGTCCATTCTAACTGATGGCCACCCTCCCATTCTTCCTCCTGCTGACACTCTCTGCCCTGCTGCCCGCCTCTACACGGCAGCGGCGACATCGCCATATACTGGGGCCAGGACAGCCGTGAGGGCACCCTCGCCGACGCGTGCGCCACCGGCCTCTACTCCTATGTGATCATCGCCTTCCTCAATGTCTTCTGCGCCGGCCGGACCCCGTCCCTCAACCTCGCCGGCCACTGCTACCCTTCCTCCCCCGGCAGCTGCTCCGCGATCGGCGCCCACGTCAAAACCTGCCAGAGCACGAACGTCAAAGTCTTCCTCGCCCTCGGCGGCGCAATCGGCAACTACTCCCTCTCGTCCTCCGCCGACGCCCAGGGCGTCGCCGACTACCTGTGGAACAACTTCCTCGGCGGGTCGTCGAGCTCCCGGCCCTTCGGCGCCGCCGCCGTCCTCGACGGCATCGACCTCGCCATCGTGGTCGGGAGACCCGACCACTACGACGAGCTGGCGAGGCACCTGAACCGGCACTTCTCGAGGTCGAAGTCGACGTACTACCTCTCGGCCGCGCCGCAGTGCCCGCACCCGGACAAGCTCCTTGCGGCGGCTCTCGACACCGGGCTGTTTCGGTTCGCATGGGTGCAGTTCTACAACAACCCGTCGTGCGAGTACTCGGCGAGCAACGCCCGCGGCTTCGCGAGGGCGTGGAAGGCGTGGTCGAGCTCGAACGCCACCATCGGCGCCGTGTACCTGGGGCTCCCGGCGGCCCCCGAGGCCGCCGGCAGCGGGTACGTCTCGCCCGCCGATCTCATCGACCAGGTGATCCCCACAGTGCAGACGGCGTCGAGATACGGCGGGATCATGCTGTGGAATAGGTACTTTGACGTCGTCAATAACTACAGCATCACCCTCGGCAAATTATACGTACATGCTTCACTACCGCCGAGTAGTATATGCATGCTTAACTAAGTAGGTTGTTTGCTGAATGCTTTGCTACTGAATAAGGGAGCAGTTGTCGTGTGCGGTGTGCGGTGTGCGGGCGTTCGCTGCGTGCGTGCTCGTAAACCGTGGGTGTGATGTCAAAATTTTACTAGTGTGTGAGGACTCTTTGGATTTGCCCGCCCCTAATTATGTATGTATCCAACCAAGGCTTGGAGCGTTTAACAATTCAGAAGACTCCGACTTAATGAAATTGAAAAATCATAAAATGTATTTTCTCAATACTAAAAAAAGTCAAGCCTCAAGCCTCTACTTGATCTGATCATCGATTCAGAAGAATGAGTTATGGAAAACAACTTGGTAGTAGAGATTTCTATGGTTTAATAAAAAGCACTCCAACTGGATTCTATTACGATTTTTTTTGTGTTCAATTTTAATATCTTAATTCACTAATTATTCAAGAAGCATGAAATTCTTGATTTTGATATTGGCTTTCTTTTCTATTTTCTAATTTCTGTTTTGTCAAAAATTGTAACAGTTTTTGGCCCCCTCTTTAAGATTGAATCCTGGCTTCACCCCTTGCGGATGTTGTATTTGACTAACTAACATTTATCATAATATTTATCATACAGTAAACTAAGTGAGACTAAGTAGTAAAATCAAAATGTAATGCTTTGGATATAAAGTACATCAAAAGCAGGAACCCCAATATTTTTAAAATTACATATCCGTCCATTATTAAGTTATTAAAAAAAATAAAAATAGTATAAATTTTAGAGGCCAAAATATTATTTTTTTAAAAAAAATAATATTATCTTGTGGACCACGAAATATAAATTTAATTAATTCAAACGTATCGTAATACTTAATTTGAAAATTATAAAAAATCTTAATACTTAAATTATTTATATATCATAATACTTGATTTGTAAATTATACTAAATTTTAATACTTGATTTTTTAAAATAAGTTTTTTATAGATATCTAAAATATTATTATTTTAATGGTAAAGATAACTAAACTCTATTCTTTTTCTTAAAAAAAATATATATATTAAAACTCGAAAGCTAATAAACAAAAAAAAATTACTTATATATAATTTTTAAAAATTAATATATTTTGTATAATATATTTTTGGCCCTCCTAAAGTTATTAAAGTTCGGTTATTAAAGTTCGGGCTTCGTCCCAGATCAAAAGGCCTATGACCAAAAATCTATATAATTCAATCTGAATCTGTTGGCTGATGAAATGAGAGAATCTACCAGGCAGATAAGGACATTTAAACAAGCTGGGGAAAGAAATCTTCAAATATAGAGCATTGAATGATAGAGAGCATCCAAATCGAACGAAACCGAGTAATTTTAAGAAGAGAAATTCAGAGTTAGGTTCTATGCAAGTTCGTAGTTGCAAACATTGAAGTAACAGCAGCCATTCAGTGAGGAAAGTTGAAGATTAAGCATCGATTACCGACGAATTCTAGTAAGTTAGGAAGCACATACGAAACCCGAAAAAGCTCTACTCTATCGCTAGCTCTGGAGCTTACGACAAACAAACCAAAAAACAAAAAAAAAATACATTTTAAGTCTACTGATGCAGGATAGAGTATATACTTACATTGAGTGCTCTCCGCCGCAATGAACAAACTGTTGCATCATAACCATCCGCCCATCCACGCATCATGTATCATGAGCACCAAAAGAATTTAGAGGTCCGGCAGGCCATTCAATACATCTTTCAACCGACGGTCTCCAATTGCTCAGATTTGCTATCCTCAAACAGGGTGTCGTATCTCAAGCCCCTCGCGACCTCAAAGAAATGAGCGACCGCCTCTTCCGGGGTGTTCACGAGAACTCCATGGCCCAGATTTAATATATGACCCCTTCGGCCTGCAGCCTTCACAACCCTAGGAGATCAAATAAGAATGTAGAGATGTCAGTATTTCTCTTGCGTACTGAGCATGGCTAAGCTAAGTATCAACAGCAACCCCAACCAAAATAAGTTGATATTTCAACAGAAAAGGTTAATATTTAAATTAAATAAAAAAATAATGAGTTATTGAATGTGGCCATTACAAGATTGAGGTAAGAACCAAAAAGTAAAACACATACAAATAGCAATTAAGAATATTAAGAAGAAATTAATTACCTATGAATTTCGTCAGTCAGCACTGGGAGCGGGGAAAAGAGTAAGGCAGGGTCCACGTTGCCTTGCACGCCAATATCATTCCCGAGTCTCCTTCTCCCATCCGCCATATCCACCGTCCAATCGAGCCCGATCACATCAACCCCAGTTCCTTTCATCCGCTCAAGAAGGCCTCCATTTCCATTTATATACAGTACAATTGGCACTTGAGGGCATTGTTTTCTCACTGCACTCACTATCTGCAAATAAAATAAAATAAAATAAAATAAAATAATAAAAAAAGGTGGTAGGTCTAAAGAGTAGCATAGAGCTACAATCTCAATTCAGCAAAAGTAAGTTAAGAATGCAGAATAATTTACTAATATCAAGCATGTATTATTTTTTTTTCGTGAAGCATTTACAAAAACATTTGAATCTGTGAACTTTCCTCGTATATATAACAATTCCATTCCTGGCTGTTAAACAAAATATCTGCATCCATTGATTTTTGCTGGAAAATAATTTTTTTTTGTCTCACATAAACTGAAAAACAAAATCAATGTACATTTTTCAAGAAAATAGATTTCTCTCAATGGTAAGGGACGAACTTGCAACATATTATAAAGTATGGCATCTGTTGCAGGGAGAAAGTCCCAATATCAGGATAGTACATCGACAAAATAAGCATTTTTACCAATCTAACATATATAAGAGTCCTCAACTGGTTTTGTGCCACTAGATGAATTCCTAATTCTCTAAAGCTTAAAGTCAAATTACTCTTAGAAAATAATATCCAATTAAATTACATATATTGAAGAAAATTTCAGAGATCATATATACAATATAAATGGAGTTAACTCTGATGTTTATTATAACTGGGGTTAACTCTCATGTTTATTATACCTGTTTGATATATGGTTTCGACCAGTCCTCCCACAAATGAGGTGGGAGCTGTCCACCCCATGAATCAAAAATTTGTATACACTGAGCTCCCGAGTTTACTTGGAAAATAATATAGTCAGAGATTGCTTGTGTCAGGTGAGAAAGAAGAGCCCTCAAGACATGTGGTGCAGTATAGCACATCCGTTTTATAGTTTTATATGTGCTGGTTGTTCCACCTTCCACCACATAGGTGGCAATCGTCCAAGGGCCGCCTACAAAACCCAGCAAGGCTGCGTTGTCCCCAATCTACAAGTGTAAGTAGAACAAGGTTAAGCAAGAAAAAGGCATTGACTAAACAAAATAAATTAATGGTTGCTACTTCACAAGCATGTTTATACCAAAACTTTGCAGCTTTCAAATGACGAAACAATAATATGAATTGCTGATTAGAGTATGGACTGTAAAAATTGATGCAAGATATCTGGATAGAGATCAACAACGAAATGAAAGGTAGTACACATGTATCAAAAATCAAATGGAGGTGCCGCTGCTACATTTTAGAGTAAACTCACATATGGCATTGCATAGTTTCAAAGATTCGTGTCAACTGTAGATGACCCAAAAAGTACTTGCTATCTTTCCATAACAGAAAGAAAATCAAGGAAAACAGAAACAAATAATTACAAAGGCAAAATCATATAAGGATGCATATGTCAATCCTCACATACAGTGCAGGATTTGCAAAGGTAAATCGAAGTTTGGAATTAACAGAGATAGACATGTAGGATCTTAAGCCTCAGATTGAACAATGCCAATAGTAGATATCTAAAAGGCCTGACAACTACAATGAGTAATCAAGTTTCAAGAAAAGATTCAGCGAACAACGAGCAAGCATCACTTAAGAGAGATATTTTAGCGAAGCAAGTGAATTCCAGCCAAATTATCATTACGACCCTACTAGTGTAAAAGCCCTCCGCAAAACGGGGAAGGCAGAGAAGAAACTAATCCAAAAATGTCTTCACTACAAATCATAAAAGAATAGTATACATGAATATACCTCTCCGCGCAAGATTCTGAGAGATTCACCCACAAACTGAAGCTTTTCCAAGTCAATGGGATGCAATTTTTCCAGATGCTCTTCAAAATGAACTGGAGACTGAATAATAGGACCCTTTGCATCTGATATTTCGAATGGAACGCCAATTGCCGGAAGAGGAGTGAGAATATCAGAGAATATTATAACTCCATCTGGCTTAAAAGCCCTCCACGGCTGCAACGTGATCTCCACTATAAGATTGACGGTCTCTGACCTCTCCCTAAATGACGGGTGCTTCTCTGCAAGCTTTTGATATGCCGACATGTACCGTCCAGCCTGGCGCATCATCCATGCAGGCGGACGGGCGATGGAAGTCCCTCTGGCGGCCTGAACCAACAGGGGATCTAGGACGAAATACGTATCCCAATCATCATTTCAACCAATTAAGGGAAATAACATCTCCTACATAAATAAAATATCAGTTACTACTAAATATTAATTATCAAGTACTAAATATTAAGGGCTTCTTTGGATTGTGAAACTAGTCTATGGTGATAACTCGCATTTGATTAGAATTTTGTCTAGAAATTGTAGCATAAGAATTGGTTTTTTAGTAATCCGGATTTCTCTGGTAGTGGCTCCACCTAAAAGTTATTTTAAAAAAAAAAAAAAATCCCGAAGAATCAGGAATTTTTCACTTATTTATAGCCAGCTCATAAGTCGAGTAACCTAGAAGACATATATTGGCTAATATGCTTTAGCATAAAACCAAGCCCCTAGCATATCTCCAAGCATGATATCCAAATAGCAAAATAGTTTGCCCAGTTAAAGAAGTTTTTCAACAGTTTACTTCCATTGATGTAGCAGACTTCTATTAGTTTTGTTTAGTCATTGCTATTACCATTCTACCCATGAACTATACCGCTGTCCTAGCGAATTGTACAAAGTAACCAATTAAAATCCTCAGTCTCGGCATGTAAGAAAACAAATGTAAAATATGTAGACAAGCATAGTATTACTCATTCAAATGAGAATGCATTCTACAAAGAGCTTCATGTAAGAATTTTATAAGGGGGGCACTTGGTGCATGCCAAGTGCCGTTAACTTACAGTCCTGAACACTCCGTGAAACAAACCATTTTCCCATCAATGAATTAATCTAATAATGTTATTGATCTCAAGAAAAAGGCAATTGTTGTTGTGGTGTTGGATCAAATACTTAAAAGATGAAAAACCCAGATAATGCTTTCGTCTTTGACAGCTCACCTAGAGAAAGAGAACCACATAGCATTTGATAGGATGGTAATCAACTAATCAATCACTTATTCAAGTGTTTTCCCCAAGTGGACCGAAGGTAAAAAATGGCATTGACTTCAAAAAAAAAATGTAATTATTGTTGAGGCATTGCATAAAACACCTATAAGACGAAAATCCCATATAATGGTTTGTTTCTCACAGTTCAATTGCAACAAACAAACTAAACATGGGATAAAATGGTGATGAGATTGGAGAGGTTGAAGCCAAAATAGAATGTGATAACATAATAATCAGTCACTATTCATGCATTTTTCCCAACTGGTTCAAAGCTAAAAATGAAATTGACTTGATAAAAACAGGCATTGTCATTGAGGCATTACGTTAAACACCTACAAGACGAAAAATTCAGATGATGGTTTTGGCTCTCACGGCTCAATTGCAACATAAGAACATAAATAAACAGCATGTGATGAGACAACAAAAATGCGCATTGTAATTTAGGCATTACATCAAACACTTACAGGATTAAAACCCCAGAGGAAGGTTTTGGCCCTTGCAGCTCAATTGCAACATAAGAACTAAATAAATAGCATGCGATAAGATGACAAAAATGGGCATTACAAGTTGAGGCATTACATCAAACGCCTGCAATGGGTTTTGGCTCTCGCGGTCCAATTGCAACATAAGGACTAAATAAATAGCATATGATGAGATGATAAAAATAGGTATTATTGTTGAGGCATTACATCAAACACCTACAGGACGAAAAACCCAGATGATGGTTTTGGCTCTGGCGGTTCAATTGCAACATAAGCGCTAAATAAACAGCATACTATGACATGAAAACAACGGGCATTATAGTTTAGGCATTAAATCAAACACCTACAGGACGAAAAAACCCAGATGATGATTTTGGCTCTCGCGGCTCAATTGCAGCATAAGAAGTAAATAAACAGAGCATGCGATGAGATGGTAATGGGATTGAGGAGGCGAGGGTTCACCGGAAGAGAGGTTGGCACGAGGGGAGCTCGTCCTCTTGGGCTTGGTGGGAAGAGCCCTAGGGCGATGGCGACGCGGTCGGAGGAGGTCGAGGTGGAGGAACGAAGCGGAGGAGCCGAGCTCGGCGGAGGAGATGAGCCCGCTCATGGCAGCGTCGGCGGCGGAGGAAGCGTTTTTTTGGGAGGCGTGTGATGGGGGGTAAGACGATGAAAAACAGAGAGGGAGAGGGGAAGGATGAGTCGTCGTGTATTCCGCTCTCTGTTTCTTATCTTTCTGTTTGGATACCTCTAAAAATGTAGCATGTATTTTTATTCAGTAATAATATATATATATATATATATATATAGCAACGCTACATGTACACCCCCAAAGGGGGTGTACATCTTACACCCACCCATCTAAGGGTGGGGGGGTCACTTCACAAATTGTGAAGTGACCCCTCACCACACCCCACCCATTGGATGGGTGGGGTGTGCGATGTACACCCCCAAATGGGGTGTACAAGTAGCATTTTTCATATATATATATATATATATATATATATATATATATATATATATATATATATATATATATATATAATTGAGCTATCCGATAAAAGCACCAAGTTATTTATAGTTGTGAGTTTTTTATACTTGGATATAGAAATGTGCGGTTAGAATAATGGTGGGCTTCTTGGATTTAGTGGGCGGTTAGTTGAATAGTATGATCTAAGGGGTAGAATTAATCAAAAGGTTAGATCTAACGATAGAAAACTTACAAGCACCAATTGCTTGGTGTTTGTACAACCACGGTAGCCGGACTATATATATCTAGAGCTATACTAGAATATTATTAATAATACCAAATCGTGTTATTAAATTTTTAACCTTTATATTAAAAGATGTGTGGTTGAGATGATAATCGGCCCCTTAAGTTTAATAGGTGGTTGGAAAAATAGTAAAATCTAACATATGAAAATGATAAGAGGAATTGATCTAATGGTAGAAAATTTAATAGCACCAATATACTATTAATAGTATAGTAACCGGACTATATATATATATATATATATATATATTAAAAAAAATAAAATATATATTTTATATGTCAGTACAAATGATTAATAAAAACACCTCACTTGTCCGATGAATGTAGATGTAAGATTTATATTTTTTTTTTTGGATATACAAATAAAAAAAAATTATTCGTTTAATTACATTATATTATATTATAATTTTTTTATTTTCTATATTATAGAGATTGGTAAAATATAATAGGGATAATTGCCTGTGTACCCCTGAAATATAAAGAAATATCTGATTTACCCCTCTTATTTTTTTCTTTCCAATATACCCTTCATACGTTCCACCGTTATTAAAAATATCCCTACCGTTTTCCTTTGTTAAGTTAACTAGGGTTAAACTAGAGTTAAATAATAATCGGAGTTGAAAACTATCAGATATATCTATTTTGCCCAGGTTTAGGGTTTAGGATTTAGGGTTTAGGATTTTTTAGGGTTTTAGGGTTTAGGGTTTAGGGTTTTTTAGGGTTCTAGGGTTTAGGGTTTAGGGTTTTAGGGTTTAGGGTTTAGAATTTTTTAGGGTTTTAGGGTTTAGGGTTTAGGGTTTTAGGGTTTAGGGTTTAGGGTTTAGGGTTTTAGGGTTTAGGGTATATTTGAAAGGGCAAAATAGTAATTACACACAGATAACGATAGTTTCAAACGGTACACTAACAGAGTTTAACTTCAGGGATATTTTGGAAAGAAGTTGGAACGTAAGAAGGGTAGTTTTAATATTAGCCTTCTAAGAGGGGTAAATCTGAAAACAGGAAAATTTTTAGGGGTATGTAGAAAATTGCCCCAATATAATAATATAATAATAATTTAGAAAATATAATTAGTATAATAATATAAGTGTACTTAATTATTTTATATTTATCGGCTGTTGAAAAATTTAAATGATGAGATATTTTTTTTAGACCGACCAATGACTCGATAACTGATATTTCTGATCCTATATTTGAAGTCTAGTTATTTTATATTTTTAGTTAAATTTATTTATTTTTTAAGTAAATGAAATTCGTAGCCGGTTGCTTTTTCGATATATATATATATATATATATATATGAGCAATGCTACATGTACACCCCGAAGGGGTGTATATCATACACCTCCACCGTTTTAATGATGGCGATATCTTTTACGGGTCACATCGATTGACCCATCATTACACCCCACCCATTGGATGGGTGGGGTGTGTGATATACACCCCGTTTTGGGTGTATAAGTATCATTTCCCTATATATATATATATATATATATATATATATATATATATATATATATATATATATATATATATATATATATATATATATCCACATTCACCCTTGATATTTTTTTCCCTGTTTTTTTAAAAAATTAAAAGATTAAAATATGTTTTCGTAAATTTTAAAAATCAGTAAAAGAGACAAATGAAAATATGAAACTTCTAAATTTAGGAATATTTAAATAAAATTTATATATTTAAACAGTTATAATTTTTATATACTTATTGGGTATATATAATTATTTAGTGTAAAATGATATATAACATTAGTCACTGTAAAAAAATTATTGTTGTAGTTTTATTAATATAGTTAGATAATTTTTGTGTTGAACTAAAGACGGAAATGATAAATTATTGTGGATTCTAAGGTATGTATCAAAAAAAATATTTCTATAAGACAAGAATTCTATCAATAAATTTTTAGAAAAATTAATTCTCAGCAGATAATTTAAAGGTTTTCTAATATTTATTATTATTTTTTTTTTCAGCTGGTCTGGAATTAACATCAAATTAATTTTATTCTTAATTTAACTTTATATTAAAATTTGGGTTAATATGAAAGAAGATAGAATCATAAAAAGATAAATTTTTTAAAATATTAAAAACTTTAAAAATTTTCATAACTTTTTGGGTTCAAATAGTATAAAATGTACACCCTTATATGAATTGTACAGTTAGCATTTTATTTTTTTTATTTTATTTGTTATCTATTAAAATTTTCTATTTTATGCACTAGAATTTAAAAATTATTGCACTAAATACAACATTTACTATTTTATTATTTTTCTAAACATAAATTATATAGTAAAGCTGAATAGCATAATGAATTACCTACTATATTATATACTTTGAAATGATAGAAATGTATACGAATTTTTTTTCTCTCTCATGTTGATTAATTTGAAGATATTAAATTACTAATACTTACAACTATTTTTTTTTTCAGTTAGTTATAAGGGCGCGTTTGGTTCGTGCTACATAGCATTATAGATTATGTTCACATAACTAGATGTTTGTGATCACTAAATCGAATTACTACTGATCTTATATTATTGCGTTTGGTTTAATTCAGTAATATAATTTTAATTAACAGTGTATATAGAATTATTATGTTTGGTTTATTTTATAAAATTTAAAATTTTTGAAAATAATAAATACTTTATTTTAAAATTATCCTTATGATCAAATTTAATATTATTTTTTATTAAACTATAACTTTAATATAATTTATAATTGAATTTAAAATTTAAATTTAAATTTAAAATATTAAATTTTAAATTTTAAATACGAATAAAAATGTAAAATGCAATATTTTAATTTAAAATTTTAAATATAAGTATAAATATAAATTTTAAAATTTAAAATCTAAATTAAAATTTTAAAATTTAAAATTTAAAATCCAATTTTTATATTTTATATTTTATATTTTAAAATTTTAAATTTTAAATCTAAATTTAAAATTTAAAATTTAAAATATAAATTTAAAATTTTATAATTTAAAATTTACAATCTAAATTTTAAATTTTTAAATTTAAAATTTAAAATCTAAATTTAAAATATAAAATTGAAAATTTATTACAATTCAAAAATTTTAAATTAAAATTTTAAAAATAACTTATTGAAAGGATTCAGCGATTGGAGAGTAAAATTATAATTTTATATTATGTGTAATATTACCAGCCTTCAGTGATATGAGATACTCACACCTCCTCGCGGTAATATTTTCGGTATAATTTTGTACTATTTGTAATGCTATATTACTGAACGGATTACAGACTAAATAAAAATCTCTAAATCGCACAAGAATAAAATGCAAAAATAAATAATTTCACTACAACAAAACTATACTATAGCGGCACTTTTAAGTGTCCCTAAAATCTAAAAAAAAAAAATACTGCTGAAAAAAATACCGACACTTGTTATTAGTGTCGCTATATGTACAGTCGCTATAGTGTATAGCAACACATTACTATAATGCGTCCCAGAAATGTGTCCATATAATCTAATTTTGAATATAGATGAAATATAAATAGGACACTTACAAAAAAAATATCATAAAAATGTGTCGTTATAACCTAATTTTGTTGTAGTGTTTTAATTTAGCATTTATGTTTTAAACTTGACCATATGTGACACGACCGAAATTTGAATTAGTCCTATATATAAATAATATAATAGGACTAAATCTCTTAACCAGGTTATAGCATTTTGGGCGGTAGTAAGACCCAAGAGGTTAAGAGGGTTAAGCATGCTAGAACTAGAGTAGTTCTAGGATGGGTGACCCCCTGGGAAGTTGGGGCGTCACAGTTGGTATCAGAGCCATTCACCAGCCAAAAATGTGAGATGAGTCCCGGGTGAGTCAGGATTATTTAGCGTGTAGAGCGAGACTCCCCGGCTAATGACCGCTGTGGATGGAGTGTAGCCCCCCACATGGTCGACTAAGGTTAGCGAGACGAGCCTCACATCGCTTGGTGCTTGTGAGTGTTTTTTGAGCCGAACGAGGACGTCAGGACTTAAAGGGGGGAAGAATGTGACACCCCCGAAATGTGTATTAGTCTTATATGTAAATGATATAATAGGACTAAATCTCTTAACCTGGCTATAACATTTTGGGTGGTAGCAAGATCCAAGAGGTTAAGAGGATTAAGCGTGCTAGAGTTAGAGTAGTTCTAGGATGGGTGACCCCCTGAAAAGTTGGGGCGTCACAATTGGTATCAGAGCCATTCACCAGCCAAAAATGTGAGATAAGTCTTAGCTGAGCCGGGGTTATATAGCGGGTAGAGCGAGGCTTCGTGGCTAATGACCGTTGTGGGTGGAGTGTAACTCCCCACATGGTCAGCTAAGGCTAGCGAGATGAGTCTCACATCGCCTGGTGCTTATGAGTGTCTTTGAGCATGACGAGGATGTCAGGGCTTAAAGGGGGTTAGATTGTGACACCCCCGGAATTTGGATTAGTCCTATATATAAATGATATAATATGACTAAATCTCTTAATCCGGCTATAGCATTTTGGGTGGTAGTAAGACCCAAGAGATTAAGAGGGTTAAGCGTGCTAGAGCTAGAGTAGTTCTAGAATGGCTGACCCCCTGGGAAGTTGGGGCGCCACAGTTGGTATCAGAGTCATTCACCAGCCAAAAATGTGAGATGAGACTCGGCTGAGTTAGGGTTATATAGCGGGTAGAGCGAAGCTCCCCGGGACCGTTGTGGGCGGAGTGCAGCTCCCCACTAGGTCGGCTAAGACTAGCGAGACAAGTCTCACATCGCTTGGTGCTTGTGAGTGTCTTTAAGTCTTACGAGGACGTCGGGACTTAAAGGGGAGAAGAATGTGACACCCCCGAAATGTGTATTAGTCCTATATATAAATTATATAATATGACTAAATCTGTTACCCGGTTATAACATTTTGGGTGGTAGTAAGATCCAAGAGGTTAAGAGGGTTAAGCGTGCTAGAGGTAGAGTAGTTTTATGATGGGTGACCCCGTGGGAAATTGGGGCGTTACAGTCGGTCCCGGGGAGCCTCGCTCTACCCGCTATATAACCTTGACTCAGCCGAGACTCATCTCACATTTCTGGCTGGTGAATGACTCTGATACCAACTGTGACGCCCCAACTTCTCAGAGGGTCACCCATCCTAGAACTACTTTAGCTCTAGCACGCTTCTTAACCCTCTTAATCTCTTGGATCTTACTACTACTCAAAATGTTATAGCCGGGATAAAAAATTTAATCCTATTATATCATTTATATATAGGACTAATACACATTTTGGGGGTGTCACACCATACGCTCCAAATTTCAAAAAATCCCCAACAAATATTCTCTAGCTTTATTATTATTATTTTTTTCCCCACAACATGAAGGCTCCAATCTCATTTTATATAAATGTATGGGTAGGAAATTAATGGTTGTAATTTGTTATTTATCAAAAAAGATTTTCTGAGACTTTTAAAAAAATATATGATATACATTTTACTCATCTAATAAGTAAGAATTATTTACTAATCACATCTGATATATATATAACAAAAAAATATATAGGAGAAATGTACACTTCGCTTATCTAATAAATAAGAATTATTTACTAGTCACATTTGAGGTATATACACTTTATTCATCTAATAAATGAGAATTATTTGGTGACACCCCCGGAATGTATATTAGTCCTATATATAAATGATATAATTGGACTAAATATCTAAACCCGACTATAATATTTTGGATGGTAGCAAGACCCAAGAGATTAAGAGAGTTAAGTGTGCTAGAACTAGAGTAGTTCTAGGATGGGTGACCCCTTAAGAAGTCAGGGCGTCACAGTTGGTATAAGAGCCATTCACCAGCCAGAAATGTGAGATAAGTCTCGGCTGAGCCAGGGTTATATAGCGGATAGAGAGTGGCTCCCCGACTAATGATCGTTGTGGGTAGAGTATATGTCACGCCCCGGGGTCGACACTGCGACCCGGGCCCGCCAACAGATCCGCCGCCCATACGGGAAATCCCGTATAAACGAAGCGTCTAACCTGCAAAAAGAATGATACTATAGCTATACAGATATCAGAGCTGAAAAGTAAACTACTGAAATAGGAAATAATGCAACTGTCACATAGTACAAGTCTGAACCTCACTACAATAGTCCCTCAAAAATAAAACTCTCAAAAGTAACTAACAACTAAAATCCAGCAGACTGTACTACTAAGCTCCAAAAAGGGTACCGCTATACTCCAAGGACGGATAGGAAACTAGCTCGCGACTCCCTCACCTCGATCAGCAACAAAAGGATCAGCAACTGGAGCAGCAGGAACTGAAGAAAGGGTCCCTGGGGAAAAAATCACCACGGCGGGTGTGAAAACTATATCCCACAGTAGTTCTCAGTGGGTACCGCTACCAAGCCCGACGGTTTGCCCACTAAGTCTACTAGAGACATAAGATAACAGGAAAACTGTAATAATGAAAAGATAAGCTGAAAAAAGTCTACAGCTATCATGCCTCTATCTACAATGCTCAAAGGGTGATACAGATGAAAATGACGCATCGACTCTAACCCAAGTACTCAATCAACCCAACACAGTGACTGCCACATAGGGTCCAGTCAAACCTGCGCCTACCTACAGCCGTTACATCCAACGAGGACCGGACTTACGTAGGGCGTCCGTGACTGCCAAAACTGGCCCAGCCAGAGGGACTGCGTCGACAAGTTGCGATAGCAAAGTAACATGCCCAGCTCTGGAGTGGCACTCGAGGGGCGCGACCCCACCGAGGAAAGTATCTGTGCATCTCTGTTGAGCTCAATATGGCTCATGCAGGCTATAGTCCAAATCCGCGATCAGCAAGATCGACAGTATCCAAATCATATCTCTAACTCACTAACAGGAACCGCTTGAACAGTAGGGACCGCTGTCAACCCAACGGCTCTCCAAAAAGAACATCAACTCCACATGTAAACTCACTAGCTGGGTATACTCCACAGCCAACAACAATGAAAGGTCCGGGAACTCCGAAAGACTAGAACCTACAACCCAAATCAAACAAGAACAGGCTCTAGACATAGCCTTTCGTTGTTCTCGACCCAAAGAAAAAGGCAGCCCTTAGAACCCAGACCACTCGAATCCTCTCGAGTGGGAAAGTTTACAGGAAAAATGTGACATTTATTACTGAAAATCATTTTTCACTCAAACCCACGCGGGGTGAGGACTAAAAGTAGTTCCTTTTTGAAAAACCATCTTGATTTGAGGAAAACCCATTTTTAATGATTTTTAGTTCTTTCAGGAAAAACAGTTAGAAAACAAGTTTTTATACCCAAACCCCGAAGGGCTAATGCCTTCGTCCAATCAGACAAGAACAGACTCCGGCGACCCTTCGATGTTTGGAAGAAAACATTGGTTGACTAAAATCATTTGTGTGTCCAAAAAGATTCTGGGTTCAAGGTCCTGCTAAGACTGGTATACTACTGCCACTAACACTGTGGCGACACATAAACAGAGAAACAAGTCATCCGGGACAACTGTTCACCCAAACGGCTCCCGCCATAGATAAAAGACCAGTTACATCTACCAGACTCCACTCTGCTCCCAAGCACGAGTGTAACATGCATCCCACACTAACAATAAATCCCGACCACTCGGCCCACTACTCGGGCGAGGAGAAACTCTAAGTCCAGGAATAGAATAAGAAGTGTGGATATCTAAAGCATAAATAAACCTAGCCCAAGTGAGGATTTTCTACTAGTCTGGTTACACATGCAACATATGACAGGGTGCTAGGTCAAGTTCTAATAGTGGTACTTAAGTTAATACAGATAGAAGCATACATCAACATGATCATGATAACAACGCGAGAACATCCTCTCTATATCTAACATGCTTCCTAACACATCTAACAATCATGTATGATTTACTACACGATAGAATTAATGAATAGTTCACCGATTTTGGAGGCGAAGCAACCCACCTGAAAGTGCTAAACTGTCCAAAGTCCAAAAAGCTGAAAATATTCGGGAATAATTCTCCAAATTCCCACAAGTCCAACGGGTCCAAAAACACCCAAACAACTCCCCCTGGGTACAAAGATATAGTCCAATGTTACAATCAACACAATTAATCTAAGTACAGAATCTGCTAAAATTTCAATCCCAAAGACGCAAAATTTTCACCTGTAAGATAAACTCCAAAAATTCTAATAAAAATATGACGGCGATCCTCGCGAAGAGTAGATGTCGATCGAGTCCTCATATATCGAAATCCAATACCCGAGTGTAGAGATAAAAATCCGACAAGCCTTTACTGTCCAGAAAAACCACCAGCAGAAAAGGGGTTCAAAGATGCCTCGTAAACCATGCCAAGAACTCAAAACGAAGCAAGGTGATCAACACGGAAATCGAAGGCCTACCTCTCGTGAAACCGATGCCACAAAAATCGTCCATAAATTCATTCGGGGTAGATATGGAGACCTCGTGGACCGGAACGCGATGGAAATGGGCCACGATGAAGAAACGTCACACTGCGCCAAGATGCCGAAGTCGTCGATGCCGCGACCTCCAAAAATTCCGAGCTTCCTTCACAAGATCCTGCACAGGAAGAAGATCAAGTTTGCAACCGGGCTCATTCACATTTGGGCTCGGGAAAAAGCCCAAAACCGAAGAGCAAATGGCCTATTTATAGGGTTTTCCCAAAAAAGAAACCAAATGGGCCTTTGGGCCCAATTTCCGGGCGCTCGCGAGCTTTCGGGCGGCTACAGTGCTGGGCCGGCCCAATACTGTGCGCGTCCGAAACGCTGAGGAGCCGCCACGTGTCCCCTCCGCGTCCCGTGCGCCCAGCGCACGAGCGCCCGCCAATCGCGGCGCGCCGCGTGGCTGCGCGGTCCACGGCGGGAACCGTGGGCCGCAGTTCACGGCGGCCCAGCCGGGTCGCTGCGCCCGCCAATGGGCGGGCGACACGTGGCCTGGCGGGGTCCACGGTGCGCCGCACCCGGCGTGCTGTGCGCGTGCGTTGACCGCCCAATCAGCGCGCGACACGTGGCATGCCCGCCATTGCCTGCTCCCGGTGCACGCCAAAATCCGTGGATCGCCCTGCCCGCCGCCGAGCACACGCCTGCCCGCACCCCCGCCGGAGCGCTCCGCCGCTGCCCGATGCCGCCGGCGCTGCCCTGGCCTGCCGGAACAGTACAATCTTGCCTCGAAATTCGTGTTTTGGTATTCGTGCTCCGAAAAATACAAGTAGTCCATTTTCATTATTTTCGCGCGCTGAATCCAAATTCGATGTCCGTTTTGCCAAATTCCACTTCTAAAATTTGTCGAAGGCATCCGGACAGGTATTCTTAATCCAAATTTCGCGCTGGGTTCAAATCTGAGGTCCGATTTGCACGCAACCATCTCCAACACACATCATAGGCCTCCAGAAGCCATAAATCACACTGTAAGAGCTCTGCGGAGATCCGGATCATCACAGTATAACTCCCCACAAGGTCGGCTAAGGCTAGTGAGACGAGCCTCACATCGCCTGATACTTGTGAGTGTGTTTGAGCCTGGCGTGGACGTCAAGGCTTAAAGGGAGAAAAAATGTAACACCCCCGGAATGTATATTAGACCTATATATAAATGATATAATTTGACTAAATCTCTAAATCCGGCTGTAGCATTTTGGGTGGTAGTAAGATCCGAAAAATTAAGAGAGTTAAGCATGCTAGAGCTAGAGTAGTTCTAGGATGGGTGACCCCCTGAAAATCGGGGGGTCACATATTTACTAGTCATATTTGAGATATATGATATACACTTTACTCACCTAATAAATAAAAATTATTTACTAATCACTTGATGTGACTAATAATAATATCTTATTTATTGAATAGGTGAAGTGGGCTATTTGATTTTTCGAAAAAAATATACAAAAAAGTTTTTTTTGAAAGAAAAAGATACTTTATGAAAAGAGGAATACTAGGTGTACACTCCCATGGGGTGTACATCCTACACCCCCACCCATTTAAGGGTGGAGGTGGTTTTTAGGGGTTACCTCAAGTGATCCCTCATCACACCCCCACCCTTAGATGGGTGGGGGTGTGAGATGTACACCCCGTTAGGGGTGTACACTTATACATTCCCTTATGAAAAGAAACCATTTTTTCAATTTTCTACCCATTTAGTTCAAAAGAGAAACTAACTTTTTTTTATAAAGCTTCTTTCCAAATTAGTGTTTTGTTTTTCCATTATTTTTTAAAAGAAAACAAAAATTTTGTTTTTCATAAAATTTGGAAAGAAGTTTTTCAAAAAAGACTAGTGTTTTTTAAACCAAACGAATAGAAAATTAGGAGGGAAAAAAAATTATAATATTTTTATCTTGTGAAGTTTATTTTTTCATATTTTTTCAAAATACCAAACAACCCTAAGTAAATTAAAAGAATGTTTAGTTCTCCAAAAAAAATAAAAAAATTATTTTTTTTAAAAAAATAAAAACAATATTTTCATGGTTTTCACTTTTTGACTAAAAATTCTGGGTCTTAAAATCAGTCAATTAAGATATAGCATATAGGGTTCTTGTCTAATCAATTTTCATTTTATATATACACTAAAAATTCAAAAAAAAAAAAATTATACTAAAAATAATTTAAATCTTTATTATATAGGAAATTGATAAGAAAACACCACCACAAGAGCCCTTGAATGAGAAGGTAAAAAAATTAGTAGTAATGATATTCGTACATTTTATTTAGAATGTACGATATATATTCTGTCTATTCTAAAATAGAAATTTTATTTACTCGTCATTTTGAAGTGACGAGTGAAAGAGACAAATAAAATTTATGTCATTGTAGAATAAATGAGATGTAAGATGTATACTTCGTTTGGAGTGTATAATAAATATTTTTCAAAAATTAATTACATTCACTTTTTAGAATCACAAATAGGTTTTTTTTTTTTTTTTTTTTTTTTTTTTTTTTTTTTTTTTTTTTTTTTACATGTACGTAGTAGGATGCAAAATTTATCATAGCCAGCCTAGAAAAATTGCAGACAACATTACTACTAGAGGTCCCCTAGTCGTACACTCCACATAAGTCATGCAGCAGTGCACGTACACTTGATATTGTGCCTCAAATTATGAGCATTAAGTTAATTAATTAAGATGCAATATATATATATATATATATATATATATATATATATATATATATATATATATAGAGAGAGAGAGAGAGAGAGAGAGAGAGAGAGAGAGAGAGAGAGAGTGTGAGAGAGAGAGAGAGAGATACTAATTATATATTCTAGAAAGAGAGATGCTAGAAAAGGTGTACATTAATTTTACATGTCCATATCATGGGTGTATATTTTACATTCCATCTATATCAGGTGGAGTAAATTTTACTGGTCACTTCGAAGTGACCAGTAAAAAATTCCCCACTTTGGGATGGGTGGGGCGTACTGTATATTGTATATCCCAAATGGAGTGGTAGCATTCCTCATATATATATATATATATATATATATATATATATATATATGAGGATTGCTATATGTACACCCCGAAGGGGTGTACATCCTACATCTCCACCCCTTTAATGGTGGCGATGTTTTTTACGGGTCACATCAAGTGACCTCTCATCACACCCCCACCCTTAGATGGGTGGGAGTGTGAGATGTACACCCCTTACGGGTGTACAAGTAGCATTTTCCTATATATGTATATATATATGAATCCGGCTGGAATACAATCGATAGCACAAAGTAATTAATACTATCAAATTTTTAGCCATTGGATAAAAAAATGTACAATTGGGATTATAGTGGTCCCCGAGAATTTTTACTATTCAACCAACCACCCACTAAACCCTAGGGGACTACTATCATCCTAACTGCACATCTCTTAATCTAAGGGCTAAAAAATTGGTAGCACCAATAACTTAGTGCTATCGATAGTGTTCCAGCCTAGTTATATATATATATATATATATATATATATATATATATATATATATATATATATATATATATATATATATATATATATATATATATATATGAGTCCAATTACTATCATTTTATTAGGACAAAGCCTTTTGTCATTCTAAGTGGTTTTACTTGATAGGGATTTCGAATCGATGATCGAAATCATTAAAGTTGATCTAGAGTATTTAAAACATCTAGAAACTAAATTTTATAAATTTTAAAATTCATTTTCAAGTTCATCTAAGAGTCGAAAAATGAACAGTCAAAAACGAACAACCTTGTGAAAATAGATGTTAGACTTTCTAAATATATGATCGGAGTTATAAAACGTTATCTAAGTAGTATAAAGAATTTTCTTTCAAAAATTCTGACGATTTGATCAATGGGCGCCCCAACTTTCCAGGGGGTCAGCCATCCTAGAACTACTCTAGTTCTAGTATACTCAACTTTCTTAACCTTTTGGGCCCAGCTAATACCCAAAATACTATAGCGGGGTTAAGAGATTTAGTTCTATTATATCATTTATACATATGACTAATCCAAATTCCGGGGATGTCACATTCTCTCCCGCTTTAAGCCCTGATGTCCACTTCTGGCTCAAAAAGACACTCACAAGCATCAGGCGATATGAGACTCGTCTCGTTAGTCTTAGCCGACCTTGTGGGGAGCTGCACTTCACCCATAATGGTCATTAGCCGGAGAGCCGCGCTCTACCTGCTATATAACCCTAGGTCAGTTGAGACTCATCTCACAAACCCAGGTCAATCGAAACTCATCTCACATTTTCGGTTGGTGATTGACTTTGATACCATCTGTGGCGCCCCAACTTTCCAGGGGGTCACCCATCCAAGAACTACTATGATTCTAGCATGCTCAACCTTCTTAATCTCTTAGGACCACTTACCATCCAAAATGCTATAGCGGGGTTAAGAGATTTAGTCATATTATATCATTTATATATAAAACTAATACAAATTCCGGGGATGTCACATTGAATCGCTCTACACCGTTAAACTAGCAACCGGGTCATATAAACCGTCAAAAACTATCAATTTTGTGATCCTTTGATCACTATGTAAATAATTTTTAAAATTAATGAAATTTAGTTTCTAGGCATTTTAAATACTCCAGATCAACTTTAAAGGTCCCGATCATCGATTCAGAATCCCTATAATATAAAACGGCTTAGAAGGACAAAAGACTTTGTCTTTCTAAAAGCATAGTCTAGACTATATATATATATATATATATATATATATAGCACAAGCTCAATTATGCTTGTAATTTTTTTACCATTGTATTTGTATTGATATTTGTTCTATTGTAAAGTCAACTAAAAAGAGAGAAAGAGAAAGAGAAAAAGCTTTGTGCTATTGCAAAGTCAACCACCATATCAGTTAAAAGACCTCAAACAATGTCACATTCTGCTCAACTTGGCATATAACCTTAACAGGGGTCACACAGGCTCACGGGTTGAAAATACGATCACTTTTTTCAAAAAAAAATATCATTACGGTGGTCAAACTGTTAGTATAAGTAAAATGCACACGAGCTACGATCTATGCAATATGATAAATAGTTAACCATAGACAAGCAACCAAAAAAAAAAAACACAATAAAAAAGTATCGACCAATTACATCACCCAATCTCTCTCTCTCTCTCTCACACACACACATACATATAGAATTGAGCTTCCATGTTTTTAAAAGCGCTAAGTCATTGATGTTTGTAAGTTTTCGACCCATTATGGTTTAGTGCATTTTCATTTTGTCACAATGTAGTTCAAAGTTGTATTTAGCTGTTATGTGATTTTATTTTTATTTTTGTTCCACAAATTTTTTTTTACTATTGCAGTAAAATATTAAAAAAAAAATTTCACAAAAAATATATTATATTTAACAATATATTTTTATAATAAAAATAAAATAAAATTACAAGTTAGTTTAAATGTAATTTTTTGAATCATAGCACAGTAAAATAACAATATACTAAATTATATAATAAAAGTAGAGCTTATATATTTTTAAAAGCCCAAATATAATTATACTTGTGAATTTGTTACTATTAGATTTATATTGAGATCTGTGTTATTGTATTTTTTTTTTCTCTATTTTTAGTTGACTTTACAATAGCACAAATCTCAATACAAATTTAATGATAAAAAATTTACAAGTATAATTGGACTTATATTTTTAAAAGTATATAAATTCTACTCATATAATAATTAACTTTAATTATTTAAATAATAATTGACTATTTCTAGCGCAAGCGGTAAATGACTTGATAGTTGATATCCGAGATTTTAAGTTCGAAACGTAGTTACTTCACATTTTCAGTATTTCAAAAATAAACTGATACTTAATATCCGAAATCATCCGAGACGAGATTTCGAGTTCGAAAAGTTCGAAACGTAGTTACTTCACATTTTCAGTATTTCAAAAATAAATTGATACTTAATATCCGAAATCATCCGAGACGAGATTTCGAGTTCGAAACATAGTTGAACTGATAGTTGATATCCAGATTTTGAGTTCGAAACGTAGTTGAATTGATAGTTGATATCCAGATTTCGAATTCGAAACGTAATTGCTTCACATTTTCAGCATTTCAAAAATAAACTGATAGTTGATATCTGAAATCATCCGAGACAAGATTTCGAATTCGAAACGTAGTTGAATTGATAGTTGATATCCAGATTTCGAGTTCGAAACGTAATTGCTTTACATTTTTAGCATTTAAAAAATAAACAAAACGCGTAGCATTCTATTTTTCTCTAAAAAAAAAAAAAAAAAAAAAAAAAAAAAAAAAAACCTATTTAAACAGTAAATTGACAAAATGAAAAAATAAACTAAACTACCACTGGACTGAAAATTGAAATTTACCGTAACAAAAAAAAATTTACCGAGCCACTCGTGCTAAATGCACGTGCTCTCGCACCAGAACCTGAAATATCTGCGTCCTGAGAGATGAACAAATTGATGGTTCCGTCTGGCATCGCGCTGTATCATATTAATATGTGACTCGATAGCACGAAGAGAGATGATAATAAACACACAGACACACACACACACACACACACACACACACACAGGGAAACAAAAAGAAAAAAAAAAAAAAGGGAAAAAAAAATGCAATAAAGAGAGATCGAACGTCCTCCTCCTCAGATCTACTCCGACATTTGTCCCTCCGGAGAAAGGAAGCTCTTCGCTCCGCTCTCCAATGGCGACGACGACGATGACGATGGGCGAGGGGGCGGAGAACAAGGACGCCGACGCCGACGCCGCTCCCAAAACTCTGCGGAGCGTGAGCATGGAGGAGGTGGGGAAGCACAGCACGGCGTCGGATCTGTGGATCGCGATCGGGGGGAAGGTGTACGACGTGACGCGGTGGCTGCCGTCGCATCCGGGCGGCGACCTCCCACTCCTCAGCCTGGCCGGCCGCGACGCCACCGACGCATTCCTCGCCTACCACCCGCCGTCCGCCTTCCCGCAGCTCTCCCGCTTCCTCATCGGCCGCCTCTCCGACCAGGCCGTCTCCCCCGCCTCCGCCGACTACCGCCGGCTCTGCTCCCACTTCTCCCGCCTGGGCCTCTTCCGCCCGTCCCCGCTCCTCCCCACCCTCTGCCTCCTGGCCATGCTGGCCCTCCTCTCCTCCGCCGTCCTCCTCGTCCGTCTGTCCTCCTCCCCGCTCGCCCACCTGCTGTCCGGAGCGCTGGTCGGGCTCCTGTGGATCCAGTCCGGCTGGATGGGCCACGACTCAGGGCACTACCCCATCCTCCCGACCCCGCGCCTGAACCGCATCCTCCAGATCTGCTCCGGCAACTGCGTAACCGGCATCAGCATCGCCTGGTGGAAGCGCAACCACAACGCCCACCACATCGCCTGCAACAGCCTCGACTTCGACCCCGACCTACAGCACCTCCCCCTCTTCGCCGTCTCACCCCGCCTCTTCACCCCGCTCTTCTCAGTCTTCTACCGCCGCGTCATGCCCTTCGGCGGCGCCGCCCGACTCCTGGTCAGCTACCAGCACATCACTTTCTACCCCGTGATGTGCGTCGCCCGCGTCAACCTCCTGGCGCAGTCCCTGATCCTCCTGCTGTCCCAGCCCAACGTGCCCAACCGGCTCCAGGAGATCGCCGGCGTCGCCGTGTTCTGCGTCTGGTACCCTCTGCTCGTCTCCTGCCTGCCCGACTGGCGGGAGCGCGCCGCGTTCGTTCTCGTCAGCTTTGCCGTCACCGGAATCCAGCACGTGCAGTTCTGCCTGAACCACTTCTCGTCGGACGTCTACGTCGGCCCGCCGGCCGGGAACGACTGGTTCGAGAGGCAGACGATGGGCAGCCTCGACATCTCCTGCCCGCCCTGGATGGACTGGTTCCACGGCGGCCTGCAGTTCCAGATCGAGCACCACCTGTTCCCGCGAATCCCCCGGTGCAGTCTCAGAAAGATCTCCCCTTTCGTCAGGGATCTGTGCAAGAAGCACAACCTGCCCTACTCCTCCGCTTCTTTCTGGGAGGCCAATGTCATGACCATCCGGACTCTGCGCGCTGCGGCCGTGCAGGCCCGCTTGAATGTTAAGGGCGCGGCTCCCAAGAACCTGCTGTGGGAGGCTCTCAACACCCACGGATGATGCTGCTCAAGAAAGAACGAGCTTCCTTGCAGTGATTCTTCCCCATCCCCCCCCCATCCCCCCATTTGGGTGAGATTTTTCGCGCGTGAGAAGGAATTTCTCTTGGGCTAGGTATCTTCTGCATTTAACTTTTCTTGTCTAATTTCAGCAGCTTGGTAATTAAAGGCTTCTTATATATAGAGAGCCATATTATGATCGAAAGAGTTTTATGTGATTGTAATTCCATTCAAGTTTTAGCAGAGTTTTTGCTCTTTTCTGGCGTTGTTCGTTATGCCAAACAAACCATCGCCCTTCACTCAACCAACTTTAAAAAAAAAAAAATAAATAAAAAATTCATCAATAATGTTTCTCTTTACTAGTTTAACTGTGCACTAGTTTCAGACAAAGGAAAAATCATTCACACTCTACTTCTTGTTGAATTTCTTTCGCAGTTAAGTGAACTTACTTTTTTTTATAAGCCAACTTTTTATTATCCAAATTTCTGACAAGTCAAAAAAAACTGCTATAGAATCGGAGCCAAAACATCACTACGAAACTACATCTGAGCCTTTGTAATTGTCTCAAAACACGTTAAAAAAAGCTTCATTGCTTGGTGATGAAGTGAATTTACTGGTAAATTGCAATTGGGACCACTTTGGTATTGTTGTCTATATGCAGAGATATTGGAATATTTTCCAAACTTGAACATCTATTTGTGGTTATTTGCTTGCAGCACATGTGAGCTGTTATCACGGCTGAGGTATGGACAGATCACCCTGCCTAAAATATCTATCAATAGTGTTTGGATTAATTTCATATAAATTCCTATCAAATTTAAATTTAGGTGATCAAATATATCCCTATGTTTTCGCCGTTTGATTTATCATTAATTTTTTTAACGGATACTTTGTAAAATAATAACCTTTATCACGACATGTGTGGCGTATTTTATTTTTCTTAAGGCAAAAAAAATAAAAAAAATTAAAATTGGAATGCAAAATATATGTTTAAGGAGTAAAAAAGGTCATTTTATACTTTAGCTAACCGTGGATAACTATTTTAATTTATGATTATCTAAATTTTAGTAACAGCAGAATATATTTGCAGAGAAAAGACTGACTTTTAAAGGAATAAATTTAATAACTTAAGTTTTATAAAAATATATTTATTATTTAATATTTTTACAGAAAACCATGAGCAATTATCCCAAAGTGTTTTGGACATTTAAATTTGAATAGTTTAGGATCACAATATGCCCAGTTTTTCTAATACCTCAGGTTACTGGCTCAAATAATACATTTTATATCATTGTTGTTAAAAAGAATGATACTTTGTATAAAGAGTATTCATTTGGTGTTAATTGGCATAAATGGGTTTATAATATATTTATTATGCCTTGAGGTGTCTTCTTGCTTTAGAAATGTACTCAATATTGAATGAAATCAATTGTTTAGCTTTCTAAGCATTTTGACAGAAAAATTATCTGTCAGTCTTACCTGTAAAATATTGAAATGTAGTTGCTGTGATATTGATATCTTTTGCTTAATTTAGCACCAGGTAATGTTTTCAAGCTACCACCTCTATCTTTTGTGGTTGCAGTAGATTATATTTGCACAGAAGTTGTTAGTTTGGCTGATATAAGAACTGTTTTAAGTTTCTGAGGTGAATCTTTCTCATTTCCAGAACAAGCAAATTACTCTGATTTAGAACTTTTGGTTCTGGTGCAGTATCTTTTGTTTTTTGTTTTTGTTTTTATTAGAGAGAGAATGATATTATGTTATTGCTTCTTTGGTTTGTCTTTTAAAAATAAATTTCACTAAAAATATAAAGTATCTATCGAATTTTAGACTTTCGAATATTAATTATTAATTTTTTTTTGTCACTTGCGTTCAAAAATTGTCAGAGATATTCTAACAAAAATGATTAATTGTGTCATTGGTTCCAACCTTTTTCCCTTTTTATTTTGATCTAATGCTTAATGTAATTTTATTTGAAAAAAAAAAATTCACATCTAGTCTCATTTGAATAATTAGAAAAAATAAAAATAAAATATTCCTTATTTGAATAATTAGAAAAAAATAAAAAAATTAATACTTTATTGCTTACTAGGAGAGAGAAAGAAAAAAATATATAATAATAATACTACTAATAATTATAATAATAATTATTTTATTATTATAATAATTATTTTTATTATGACTACATACTGAATATAATTCTTGATATAATTAAAAAATATATATAATATAAAAATATTATTAAGCTATTTTTTTTTCTAATTTATCAAAATAAAGTTAGATTAGGAATGTTTTTAGAAAGCAGGTTAGATTGGAAATAATTTTTTTTAATAAGCCTATCGCATTGTCTCCTTATTTTGATGGATTAGAAAAAAAAAAAAACTTAATAATATTTATATAAATTTATATCTTAATTAAGAAAAAAATATTATTTTTTTCTTTCTCATTCTTCAATTCAAAGGCATCACTAGGAGAGAGAAATAGGAGAGAAAAAATTTCTCTCCTCTTAATTTTTGTAATCTCCGCTTTTCCTTTTAGATGAAAAATATTATTGTAAAAAAATATTTTACACGGTAAAGTATTTGTATAAAAAAATATATATTATAAATAATATTTTTAAATAATAAATAAAATAATATGGATAAACTTAATATTATTTATTTGATTTTAGTTAGGGCATTTTCAACTATTATTTTATCACTTTTATTTATAAGTAGTGTATAATTATATCATCTTTATATTATATATTTTTTTAATTATATCAACTATTATGTTCAAAATTAGGTTATAGTAAAAATAATAATTATAATAATAAAATTATTATTATTATCATTATTAGCATTATTATGTTTAATTTTTTTTATTATTCAAAACTAAATTAGAAATATTTTTAAAAGGAAGGCTGAAATTTTTTTTTTAAAAAATAAGACTACATTATGCATCAGGCATTAGGAAAGGTGTGCTAAGTCTACAATCCAAGAGGGTTAGCATCACACAAGCACACAACCGTTGGCCTGTGTTTGATTTAACGTTTGAAGAGATTGATAGGTCCATTCACGGGAGGGAGGGGAAGAGATTGATAGGTGCATTCATGGAGGGATAGGTGCTTTAATAGGTGTTTGGATGGTGGGGTTGGTGGAGCTTTAATTAAAGAGAAGTGCTACCTGTATATCCCAAATGGGGTGTACATTTTACACCCACCTCATTCTGGGATGGGTATTCCTCCACTCGTCCTATCGATGGAACGAGTGGAATTCACTAAACCTAGGATGGAATGGGTGTAAGATGTACACCCCAATTGGGGTGTACATCTAGCAATTTCCTTAATTAAAAGGGGTTGGCATTGGGAGGTGTATTAAAGGGACTTGCAATTGGTGGACCTTTGTTTTGGGCCCTGGCCCAATTATTGATTTGGGGCTGCAATGGTGTTTGGTGGTTAATGTTGGACTTTCGATGGGCTGCCTTTGGTTAATAATAGTGAAATCTGCTGATTGGGTTTTGGCACTTGCGGAGATTAGTGACGTTTCGGGTCACGTGCACACGATTTTAGTAGGGGCGAAGAGCTTCGGGCAGGCCGACCACAGTTCGGTCCGAGCTACTCTTGTGGAGACGGGTGGAGGCGAAAAGGGTGTGCTGGAAGGGAAGGAGGTGACACCTGATGCTGGTTCGGTGGTCAGGGAAACGAAAAGAAGTTCGCCTGTCACACGTGTAAGTCAAAGGCTCGCGAACGGGGACTCGACTCCTGTACTGCTCAAGGCTATTGCCAGAAAAGCGGCCTTGAGGGATGGCAATGGAACAGCTGCTGTGGGAGCATGGGTTCAGTACAACAAGAAGAAGATCAAGGGTAAAAGCTTGTTTTGTGGCGTTCGCCTTGATGACGCTGAGGCGAATTCGAAATTCGTCTCCAAGCTGTATTAGGATAGTTCTGTCGATGGGTGGGGTTCTATGTGGGAATTTTTGGGGTCGTGCTTTGGGTGGTGTGTGTTCCTTTAGGGGACTTCTTGTGTTAGGGTGTTTCTTTCTTTCCTACGTTTAAAGTCTGCAGTTGGAATGTCAGAGGTCTCAACAACCCTTCGAACGTAATGTTGTTCACTTTGTATTTTCGAATCTTCGTAACGTAGTGGCTTGTCTTCAAGAAACAAATGTCCAAAATGTTTCTTGTTCTTTTCTTAGGAGTTTTGCGGGGCCTTACCGAGACAAACGATAGTTTATTGAGGCTATCGGGGCTTTCGGGGGTCTGATCACGTGCTGGAGCTCAAAGGTTTTTGAGTGTAGCGATGTCTTCGTTCGCAATTTTTCGCTCACACTTAGACTATGTCATCGCAATAGCGAGAAGAGTATATTCGTCACTAACGTCTATGGTCCGCCCACTTGGGAAAGTAAAGATCTTTTCTGCTCGGAGTTAGCATAAATGAAAAAACAGCTGCGAGGGCAACTGGGTAGTTTGCGAGGACTTCAATTTTACTAGATCTCAGGAGGAACGTTTAGGGAGAAGGTGGAGTGATAGAGCAACCCACATGTTTAATGATCTGATATATGATCTAGCTCTTATCGACCTGTCTATGAAGAATTCGCGATATACTTGGTCAAGTATGCAACGAACCCCTACCTTAGCGAGGCTCGATCATTTCCTTATTTCGACTGAGTGGGACTCAACATTCCCGATGACTGAGGTCGAGGCCTTACTAAGAGTAACGTTGGATCATTGCCCCATCCTGCTGACTACAAGCGGTAAACAGACGGTCAAGGATAAGATTTTTAGACTCGAAAAGATGTGGCTGAAGTGTGAGGATTTTACGTTAAACATTCCCGTTTGGTGGAAGAGGTTAAGGATAGAAGTTCGGGGGTTCTGACTTTCACGGCAAAGCTGAGGCACTGCCGCAATATGATCAAAATGTGGTGCACTTCACATTTCTATAGTA
This sequence comes from Tillandsia leiboldiana, assembly GCA_029204045.2. Taxonomy (NCBI): domain Eukaryota; kingdom Viridiplantae; phylum Streptophyta; class Magnoliopsida; order Poales; family Bromeliaceae; genus Tillandsia; species Tillandsia leiboldiana. The sequence continues at coordinate 52,045,329 of CM055062.1, read as the reverse complement.
TTAAGGTACCTAAGTGAAGGATCTTAACAGAAATCCAGAATTTAGATAAAATAGAGGAGTGCTATGAGCTTACACCGAAACTTTTTAGTAAAAGGGAGGACCTTAGAGCTAAACTCAGTAGGGTGCTGGATGATGAGGAGCTTCTCTGGAAAACTCGAGCTAAACAATAATGGCTGAAGGAGGGTGATGGTAACACTAAGTTCTTCCATGCGTATGTAAATGGGAGGAGACGGTCTAACGAGATCGGTACTGTTGAGGATGAAGGACGTACTTATCGACTGGCGGAAGAAAAAAAGTCGTACTTCTTTTGAAAATCTAAAGAGCTTTTCTCCCCATCGGATACTGGGATGGTTAATTTTGGGGACTGGAGCGGTATTTTTCGCATGCAGCGCTTAACTGAGACGGACCAACAAATACTGCATGTTCCCTTCTCCTTGGAGGAGATAAAAGCTGCGACTTTCCAGCTTGGAAAGGACAAAGCACTGGTTTCTAACGGGTTTTCGTTGAGTTTTTACCAAACTTTTTGGGACACAGTGAATGGAGATATTTGGAGGATTTTTCAAGAGCTTCACGAAGGACCTATCTGTGTCTTCTGGCCCTATCGATTACACCTATCTGTGTCTCATTCCTAAAAAAGGACCCATGAAAGCTAATGACTTTTGACCGATAAGCTTTCTGAACGGGATACAGAAAATAATCTCTAAAGTTTTGACTAATAAACTGACACTGGTTCTGCATAATTTGATCTTCCGCAATCAATCCGCTTTGCTGAAAGGGAGGATTATCTCAAATGCCTTTGCGACGGCATCTGAACTAATATGATAGGGTAGCATATCAAAAATCGAGGGAGTTGGAGTCAAAGTAGACTTTGAAAAGGCCTACGACAGGTTAAACTAGGCCTTTCTTCGCAAGATTTTGATTTGGTGGGGTTTTGGTGAGAGATGGTGTGGGTGGGTAAAGCAGTGCGTGGAAAATGCCAAAGTAGCAGTACTTGTCAATGGGGAACCGACGAAGTGGATCAAAAGTAAGAGATGGGTGAGGCAGGGGGATCCCCTATCGCCCTATCTGTTCTTGATGGTGGCCGAGTGCTTAGCAAGAATGATAAACTTGGCGGTTCGAAATAATATGTTTCAGGGGATTGGTCCAACCGAGGATTGCAAGATCGCCCTCATCCAATACGCGGATGATACGCTATTCTTCTGTGCAGCCAGGAAATAATACCTGAGGAACCTCAAGTTCTTGTGGTACCTACTCGAGTGGGCCTCTGGTCTCAGAGTTAATAAGGAGAAAACGAAGCTTTACTATACAGGCAGGAATGAGGCTAAGGCAGCCAAGCTTGCGAACATATTGTGTTGTAAAGTTGGAGCATTCCCAATGAAATACCTAGGCCTACCTCTGTCAAACATATTGCTGAGAAAGGAAGATTGGCGAGGAGTTCTCGAAAAAACTCATAGAAAGATTGATGGTTGGTAGGATAAGCTGCTATCTAAGGGTGGCAGGCTTACGTTGGTCAACACAGTTCTAACCAACTTACCCCTTTACTTATTCTCTTTGTTCAAAGCTCCTAAATGGTTCATCAAGCGCTTTGAGGCCCTCATAAGGGATTTCTTCTGGGCCGGTGGCATGAAAGCTATAGAGAGGGGGTGCCTAATTGTGTGGAAAAACGTGTGTAGGAGTAGGGATGAAGATGGTTTGGGTGTTCTGGATCTAGCTACGATGAACGACGACATCCTTATCAAATGGTGGTGGCGGTTTTTCACGAGCCCGGAGCTCCAATGGAATAAGCTTATTAGATCGCTATACTATTCTCAGAGAAGACCCTTGTGAGAAGGAAGATCTTTTAGGCCGGCCTCGCAATGGTGGAAGAATGTTCTCAGTACCAAAGAGTTTTTCCAGGGGTATCTTATGTGCTTGGAGAAGGAAGAACAATACACCTCTGGAGGGACAGATGGTGCGAAGAGATGACGTTGCACTCTCTATTTCCAAACATTTTTGACGAAGTAAAGGACAACAAAAAATAATCTGTGATTGCTCAGATCGCAACGGGTGGATATGGAGAAAAATTTTAAAAGGGTACGTATCGGGGAGAAGGCCCAAAACTAGACGCATTCTCGAATTCAAAGAGGCACCGACGGGTGTTAGGTTCGGGCAAAGGAAATACGGAGTGTTTTGGCGTTGGAACGTAAAGGGAGTTTTCACAGTGAATTCTACTTGATGCTTATTGATAGGGGTCTAAGGGGCAACTGCACCACAAAAATATGGAATTTACGTTTACCGATTAAAGTTCATTTTTTGTGTGGCTTGTCCTCAAAAAGCGACTTCTCACAGCTGACAACCTTGTTAAAAGAGGGTGGATGGTATGCGTTCAGTGCATGCTGTGTGGTACAGAACCTGAAACTGTGGACCATTTTTTCGCGGAGTGCGTTTACACGCGGTACGTGATGTGGATGGCTTCAGAGGGTTTGAGCTTTGAGGAACTCGGACACGATCTTAGGCGGGTTTGGGAGAAGTGGGCGGCACGTGGTGGGCTTAGGCATACACAATCTATCTGTGCTGGCAGCTTATGGTGGAGGATTTGGGCGGTTAGAAACAAAGTGATTTTTCACCAGACAAGTACTAATCCCCTACACGCAGTTAGCTGGGTCAAAAATCTCGTTTTGCAATGGAAGATGATCGGTGGACAAGTTGATGGGTGCGATCGTTACTCTGAAAACATTACCCTCCAGGAATAACACCATTATTTGTACTCTTTTTTTTTGGACCGAATTGTTTCACATTGGTTGCTTAGTTCAAATTCCTAATGAATGAAGCGGATGGTGAGCTTTTTTTTTTTCTCAAAAAAAATATTATAAAAAAGAAAAAAAATTAAGAGGACTATTTGGTGAAACATGGTCATTAGATGGCATTGTAAGACTATAATTCAAAAGTGATATTATTATTATTATTATTATTATTATTATTATTATTATTTTTGATTCATATAGAATAGTTCTTGACTATTTCTTTTCTAAACTTGCCATGGTTCAATTTTATCATCCTTAATATTGCCTTCTGTATTTATAACCATCTTGACGTCACACACGATTACCATATCATGACTATTCCATCATAATTAATAGAAATTTTGATAGTTAAAATTTAACTGAAACAAAACATAAATGTTGAAATTTAATAGTAAAATAAAATGAAAACAAGGGTTTGGAAGCAAAATAAAAAAAAAAAAGGGTCAAGATTAGGAGCAGTTATTAGTCACTTTTTTTTTTCATCATAATAAAAAGGCAATTCCCCATGTGTTCTTCATTCCGTTACATGTCACTTTCTTTGAAACTAATTGTTTGGGTCCCACTTGGGTTTACTTACGTTTTTTTTTTTTTTTTTTTTCTGAACTTTTATTATTATTTTTTATAAAATTGTTTGTACATAAATAAATTTGTATAATTTTTTATGTTCCTCACACAAGAGTTTATAAATTTTTTTGTATAAATTGATGTTTTTTAACGCACTTCTAGTAAATATTTGTATATCATAAATCTGAAGGTTTGAATTTTTTTTTAACTTTACAATAAATGTACAATATTTTTAGGGTCTTTTTAATTTTTTTTCAATATCCCAAAAAAGTATCCAAATATTTCTTTGTAAATATAAATTTTATTTTTAAGGAAAATATGTATGCAGACCCTTTGGAACTTTAGTTTTTTTTTTTTTTTTTTTTTTTTTTTTTTTTTTTTTTTTTGTAAATATATGCCTAAACATTTAATTTTGATAAAGAGATTCTTTAAACTTTGTTAAATAGTTTAATAAGCCTTAGTTTGATTGAATATCGTGCACATAATTATGTAAATTTTAAATATATATATATATATATATATATATATATATATATATATATATATATATATATATATATATATATATATATTTAAATTTTAATAGTTAAGCATGCCAATATGCAATAAAAAAGAGAAAACAATTATAAAACTTTAGTTGAAGAGAGGAGTCCAATAGTCCATTAAATTATTTAATAAATTTCAATTTTAACTTTTTTTTTTTTTAATAATACAATAGAAATACTCCAATACAATAAAATTACTTTCTAAATATGAGGAGCTGTGTGTGCAGGAGGAGTTGAAATGGAAACAAAGATCGAGAGTTAATTGGCTGAAGGTCGGAGATGCGAATACCAAGTTCTTTCACCTTTATGCCAATGCCCGAAGGAACAAGAATTACATCTCTAGGCTGGTTGACGGGGCAATCGTACACTCAGATCACGCCTCCATGGCGAAATTGTTGTTTTCGTTCTTCACGAAACAACTGGGTTCTAGGTCCAACCGAACCCGACGGTTAAATCTTCAGTCGCTTTTCGCTAATGAGAGCTGTGACCTACACAACCTTCAGGATCCGTTCTCGTTACAGGAGGTTAGATGCGCCGTCTTCTCCTGTGCTCCCGACAAGGCACCGGGACCCGACGGCTTACCTCTACTATTTTACCAGCGTTTTTGGGGAGTAATCAATGAAGACCTCATGGAGGTCTTTCATGATTTATACTGCGGGAGACTCGAACTTCAAGTGCTCAACCGCGGCTGGCTTTGTCTTATCCCGAAGAAGGCTGAGGCAGCAGAAGCGAGAGACTATCGCCCGATATGCCTGGTTAATGGAATAATCAAAATCATCTCGAAGGTGCTGGCGACCCACCTGCAAGGCTCTCTCGAGGAGCTAATCAACCCCTTCCAAACCGCTTTCATCAAAGGCCGCACACTTCTCGACAACTTCTCCACGGCACACATCTTGACCCACCACTTATCTTCTACAAAGCAGCAAGCGGCACTTTTCAAGATTGATTTCGAACGCGCCTTCGACCACATTAATTGGCCATTCTTGATCGATCTTCTACAGACGAGAGGTTTCGGGAGTAAGTGGATTGGTTGGATCACGGCTTTGTTGCAATCTACATCCAATGCGGTGCTACTGAACGGTACCCCGGGCGAGTTTTTCACTTGTAAACGGGGTTTACGGCAGGGGGACCCTCTCTCCCCAATGCTGTTCATCCTTTGCATTGACGTTCTTTTCAGGATGTTTCATCTGGCGGTCTCGCACTCCCTGCTGCTACCGCTGGGAGTTGGAGATGTCTCGATCCACACCCTACAATTCGCGGATGATCTCCTCCTATTCTTTGACGGTAATTCGAGATCGGCCGAAGTCATCAAGATCATCCTCGATGCTTTCTCTGCGGCTTCAGGTCTAAAAATTAACTTCTCTAAGAGCCGCATCATCCCTATTAATCTGGAGACCTCCCAGGCCAACACACTTGCAAGTTTTTTTGGTTGCTCCACCGACGACTTCCCGTTCAACTACCTAGGCCTTCCACTCTCCCCGAAGGCGTTGCGCAAATCTGACTACTTGCCGCTAATCGAAAGATTGGATAGACGTTTGGCGGGATGGAAGGGTCGGCTGCTGTCTAGAGCCGAACGTTTGATTTTGCTGAATTCGGTGCTTACAAGCATTCCTACATTTTTTTGTTCGGCGTTCAAGATCCCTGCCTGGGTCCTCAAAGCAGTCGACAAGATCCGCCGGGGTTTTCTATGGAAAGGTAAGGACCGTACTAACGGCTTTCACTGTCTCGTTAAATGGGATCAAGTGTGTCGCCCGCTTTGTCAAGGCGGCCTAGGTATTCGGGATCTCAAAGCGACGAATTCCGCTTTGCTTATGAAGAACTTGTGGAATTTTCACAAGGCTAAACCCACACCTTGGGTAAGTTTAATCAAACACAAGCACTACAGACGGAGATCACCCTTTGCGGGCGGAGCCCCGCCAATGAAGTGCTCGCCATTCTGGAAGGCTGTTCTTTCCACCACGGAACCTTTCCACACCTCAATCACCTCTACGATTGGTAACGGTGCGACGGCGTCCTTTTGGCATACGAGATGGTTGGGGGAAAAGCTATTGCGCTATCGCTTTCCTGCACTGTTCGTTGCGGCCACACACAAACACTTGTCGGTAAAACGTGTTAGGTTTTGCGCAAAAATAAAACGCAGCGAAAAAAGAAATCAAATAGGCAAATATGAAAAACTTGAGATCTGATCTCAAAAACCACGCAAAACAGGATCCCTCATGTATCTAAGATTAAAAGGAAGAGGAAGATCTAATCTTCACCTTTGCGCGGGGAGATCTACACCGCAATTTGATGATCGTGGAATTTGGTTCTCTTGAAGCCGCACACGCGTCCGGCCTCTACGGGTATCCACACGAGGTTGTCGACTTGATCGAAATTCTCACCGGGGTGCTAGCTCCCTTGCAGAGAACGTCTTTCTTTTAATGTGGATATTTAGAAAAGAGGAAGACGAGGAAAGATGACGGCTAGGGTTTTTTTCTTAATGAAAAAAAACTCATACGTATAAAGAGGATATAATCCTATTTATAATTATTAAGATAAACATTAAAATTAGATTTAAGTTTATCTTATCCCTAATCGGTTCAATCGATTAAATCCTAATTTAATTCGATTTGAACTCAATCCTAATTTGATCAAATCAAATCATTAATGCAACATTAGCACTTAAGTCCTCTCACAACTTACTAACTATTAGTAAGCCCTCTCTTGCAACATTTGCACTTTAATATCCTTAATTTGTAACAATTACGAATTAGTCCGATTATCAATATATTGATAATTAAGTCCTCAGGCGATTCAAAAATTGCGATCCAACTATCCGATCAGTCATAACCTCTTATGTGTGTGACCCCATAGGTTCTATTCTATCTGGTAGTGAGATATATTGTGATTACCATCAACAAAATCACTGAAACTCTTTTAAGTGGATTAGAACTATTCAAACTCAGCCCAATAAGAATTATCGATCATCATCCAGATAATTCTCGTGAGTCCCACAATCCACCAGTGACGCCTAGCAGCATGTAGTGGCATTCCAGTAGAATGGAATACTGAACCTCTAGGTGCAGTTAACGTGTGATACAATCCTTCTACCCGGAGTCCCAACTAGACGAAGGTCATGGAATTGCTCGTCAAACCCTACCGTCTGTCATATGTCAAATTTATTCGACTCGAGTTTCTAATGTCGGAAACCCTTTCCGTTATTTACTACGCCTTGGCCAAGGTCTTCTAAACTCGGTCTCATAAATCACATAGGACTAACTCCCTTCTCTACTAAGGGCGATAGATTCCATATAGGTGTACACCCTATTCCTACAACGAACCTACTGTAGCCAACATGCACCCACTGCAAGGACCCAAATGGCTAGGGACCAAGTGTATGTACAGTCAAACTACAGTAACCCCATTGTGAATAGCCGAGACACCGCAGGTCAAAGGACCAGTCACACTACTGCAACATCGAGTAAGTCACTAACGAGTGAGTAGACATCCAAGTGACTTCTCGTGATGATCACGCTCGGTACCCTTGTTCTCCAACAACCACCTGCACATTCGCTCTAGTGTCCCCACACTGTTGACTCGAGACTCGTCTACCCTAAAAGGGAAGCGACTGTGCACCAATCTCACCGGATCAATCACTGTCCCCGTGATGATCCATCGATCGGGAGCATTTAGGAATTAATCACTAATGATACATGTCTCAAATTCTCAACTCTTGAGAACACGTATCATCATCTTATTAATTCCTTGGACAATTCATGGACACATACACAACACGAATGGAAATAAAAACCCAATAACATTCATAATGTAAAATGTCAAATACAAATTTATAACCTAGAAAGAATATATGTGTCGGCCAAGTTGGCTTCTAGGGCATACATCTAACAATCTCCCACTTGCACTAAAGCCAATTAGCCATATACCTAAGCCCCATCTTCTCAAGGTGGGCTTCAGTCTTCTGCTGGCTCAGCTGCTTAGTCAGTGGGTCTGCCACGTTATCCGTGGAGTCTACTCTCTGCACCTCGATAAATTTCTTCTCGAGATATTCGCGTATAATATGAAACCGTCGCTCTATATGCTTGGACCTTTGATGAGACCTTGGCTCCTTAGCTAGGGCTATGGCGCCATTGTTGTCGCAGTAAAGTGGAATGGCATCTGATGGCATCACACCTAGTTCCGCAACAAATTTCTTGAACCAAAAGGCTTCCTTTGCAGCCTCAGATGCGGCGATATACTCTGCTTCCATAGTAGAGTCAGCGATGATTGGTTGTTTGGAACTCTTCCAACACACCGAACCACCATTGCACAAGAACACGTATCCCGACGTAGACTTTCTATCGTCAACATCAGACATGAAGTCTGAATCAGTGTATACTTGTACTTTCAATTCTCCTCCTCCAAAGATCAAAAACATATCTTTAGTCCTTCTTAAGTACTTGAGTATGTTTTTCACAGCAGTCCAGTGCTCCTCACCTGGATTGGACTGATATCTGCTTGTGATACTCACAGCAAGTGCAATATCAGGTCGTGTACATAGCATGGCATACATGAGGCTCCCTATAGCTGAAGCATAAGGGATCTGGCTCATTCGTTGAATCTCTTCAGATGTATTGGGGCACATTTTCTTGGAGAGATAAATTCCATGCCTAAGGGGTAGAAGTCCCCTCTTAGAGTTTTCCATGCTGAACTTCTTCAGCACCTGCTCTATGTACATTTTCTGTGAGAGGCCTAGCATCCTTTTAGGTCTATCTCTATAGACTTTAATCCCCAAAATATAGGATGCTTCCCCTAGGTCTTTCATAGAGAATTTCTTAGATAACCATATCTTAACCGAAGTCAGCATTGGAATATCATTTCCAATTAGGAGAATGTCGTCCACGTACAATACGAGGAATGTAATAGCACTCCCACTAACTTTCTTATAAACACATGGTTCCTCCTCATTCTTAACGAAATCAAACGATTTGATTACGTCATTAAAACGAGTAATTCCAAGTCCGAGATGCTTGCTTAAGCCCATATATGGACCTTTGCAGCTTACATACTTTGTGACTTTCGTCACTGGAAGTGAAACCCAAAGGCTGCTCCATATAGATATCTTCCTCAAGAAATCCATTTAGGAAAGCAGTTTTCACATCCATCTGCCAGATCTCATAATCATGGTATGTTGCAGTGGCAAGTAGTGTTCGAATGGACTTAAGCATGGCCACAGGCGAAAAGGTCTCTTGATAGTCAATGCCTTCGCGTTGACTATAGCCTTTCGCCACCAGCCTTGCTTTATAGGTCTCTACCTTTCCATCAGAACCTATCTTTCTTTTGTAAATCCACTTACACCCGATAGGTACTATACCTATTGGTGGATCTACCAAGGTCCAGACTTGGTTGGAATACATTGAGTCAATTTCTGACTTCATGGCTTCCAACCACTTCTCGGAGTCGATGTCACACATCGCCTCGTTGTAGGTTTTAGGATCATCTCCATGTTCCTTATCTCCTATGAGGAACATTTCCTCTACTTCCTCTGTAAGAATACCTAAGTATCTTTTAGTAGGAAGGGAGATCCTACTCGATCTTCGAGGTGGATTAGGTGCTACATGTACTGGCTCAGCATGAATAGGTTCCGTAGGTTTTGGGACTCGTTGCTCTTCAGAGACTCTCTCTTCGAGCTCAATTTTTCTCCCACTTACTACTTCTTGAATAAACTGTTTTTCCAAGAAAGTAGCGTGTCGACTCACAACTATATTATGATCCTTTGGGATGTAAAAATAGTAACCTAAAGATTCTTTAGGATACCCTATGAAAATGAGCCCTTTCTGACCTAGCCTCTAACTTGTCCGCCTGTAGTCGCTTGACATGGGCCGAACATCCCCAAATCTTAATATGACTAAGACTTGGTTTCTTACCATGCCACATCTCATAAGGCGTGGTAAGAATGGATTTAGAGGAATCCTATTCAGTAGGTAGGCTGCGGTAAGCAAAGTATGTCCCCAAAGAAACAAAGGAAGATCAGTGAAACTCATCATGGATCGAACCATATCTAATAAAGTTCGATTTCTCCGTTCTGACACTCCGTTGAGTTGAGGTGTTCCAGGAGGAGTCCATTGTGAGACTATGCCGTTTTCTTTGAGATAGTTTAAGGAAATCCCCACTAAGGTATTCCCCTCTACGATCTGATCGAAAAGCCTTGTGGGTTTTCCAGTTTGCTTCTCTACTTCACACTGAATTCTTTGAACTTTTCAAAAGCTTCAAGATTTGTTCTCATAAGATAGACATATCCATATCGTGAATATTATCGGTAAAAGTTATGAAAGTAGAGATAACCACCCCTGGCTTGCACATCAAATGGGCCACACACATCAGTGTGTACCAAGGCAAGTATCTCAGTGGCCCTTTCCCCTTGTCCTACAAAAGGTAATTTGGTCATTTTTCCATGAAGACAGGATTCACAGACTGGATAAGACTCAGAAGTCAATGGGCCCAGAAGCCCATCTTTCTCCAATCTGTTAATCCCTTCCTCTCCAATATGACCAAGCCTTAGGTGCCACATATACTTTAGGTTTATCTCTTCTCTAGGTCTCTTAGACCCAACGGCACTCACTCCTGCTCGGAAATATTTACAGATACATCCATATGTAAATGGTAAAGACTGTCTATCATAAAACCACGACCAACAATTTTATTTCTAAAATAAATTGTGCAGTAGTCTTTATCAAAAATAATAAATTAATGTGCTAAAGAAGAAACAGAAATCAAATTCCTGCTAGCAGCAGGCACATAATAACAGTCTTTAAGTAATAAAATATGTCCTAACGGTAATCGCAGAGGATAGGTGCCAGTAGCCACAGCAGCAACTCTTGCTCCGTTGCCAACCCATAGGGTAACTTCACCTTCTCTCAGCCCTCTAATTTCTCTTAGACCCTGCATTGAAGTACAAATGAGAACTTGAACCAGAGTCTATGACCCAACTGGAAGTAGAGGTAACCGTAAGGTTAGTTTCTATTACGAGCAGGTCTAACATACCTTCCGAAGGTGTGTCTTTCTTCTTGTTCTTTAGGCTCTCCAGATAGACGGGACAATTCCTCTTCCAGTGGCCATCAACATTGCATTGGAAACATTTTCCTTTGTCAGCGGCCTTCTTCTTAGGAGCTTCCCTTTTGGGCTTGTTTTCAGTCTTTTGTTTCTTCGCGGGTTTCTTCTTCCAATTAGACTTTCTTTTGGAAGAGGAAGCCCGCTCCACAGCTAAAACCGAGCCCTTGAACTCTTCAAGGTTCCCTCAGTCGTTACCAACATGTTCAATAACTCAGCATTGGTGCAGTCCATTTTATTCATATGGTAGTTTACAATAAATTGTCCATATGAATCTGGAAGAGATTGCAAATCATATCAACTTGCAATTCCTTATCCATTTTCATGCCGAGCTTCTCAAGCTCCTCGAGGTCTTTGATCATTGTCAAACAATGATAATGAACAGACTGCCTTTTGATAAGCTGTGGACAGTTTCGTAACGTAAGGAGGTCCTGGTTGAGAACATAGCTGAGCTTCTCAAAACTCAAAACTATTTTAAGTTTCTTAGCCAGTCTTTATAATTAGTTTCGGTTAAGTGGTTAATTTGAAAACGAGAAAAAGAATTGGAAGCGTATATCTTGTTTTGCAGAGAGTAAAGATTCAAATTAGATATTTGTATTTGTTTCAAAAATTGTTTTAGGGATTTTTAAAAACAAACGTTAACCTCCCACTATTTCTCGAGTCTCTTACACTCCTCGGGTAGAGGAAACGGAAACCCAACGCGATAAGGGTTTCAAGTGGGTACTACGGTCCCACCAGTTTACCGCACACCTCACCTGACAGATATTGGTGACACGAAAACCAATGAGTGGCAACTAACTCTTGTCCAATGCTTCTTAAGCAAATTGCAGCGATATTCGGTCTCTAAGTCCTGTAGGCCTCACCTGACAGATATTGGCCTCATTCTTTAGTTAAGTCAGACCCACCGTTCAAACGCGTAAGCAAAGCCGTCATTGGGTCCCTCACCTGACAGATATTGGGCCCAACCCCATCTTTACTCCGCAGCATCTTATACTAATAGAGTGGTTGCGCCTTTCCAATGCAACTGACCACTGTAACCAGCCGTGCCAATCAACACCAGAAAAAGATGCCCGCACTTCTACAACGGTGGAAGACCGCTCGACTTAATATTTATGAGGAGATTTGCATTTAGGTCTCATATTTAATTTTATTTATTTACATCTCATGCAAATAAAAATAAACTGCATAAAAAAAAATAATGCAACCGGTGATGATCATGGATCTAAAAAGAAGATTCGTGCTCGAGCCACTGAGCCGGAATCAGGGTCAAAGGGTCATAAATACAAGCACACGCACGTCATGGTTTGATCGTCTTCAACTTCTTGATCCAATCCGAGCTACAACTTGATTCGATCACCATCAACCCTTGATTCGACCGCCATCAAGTGCTCGTCTCGATCTGGGCTTGTTGTGTGCTAACGGCTTCCCACGAATCAACCAATGACGTGCAACCATACATAATACAACCCAATTAAAGAATAAAATAACTTTTATCTTTAATCTATTGAGACACGCAGGTCTCTAAATAAAATTGGCTCGTGCTCGCAGGCACCCAAACAGCCCTAAACACAGAGTCCTTAATTTAAAACAAATTTAAAATTACAGGATTCCGCATACACATCATACATCACATGTCTATACAAATAAGTTGTCATGATAATCACATAGTCACATCACAATATAATTTTGGATATTTTAATTAACCGTTTACCAATTATCCAGAAAAATAGGTGATCAAATCACCATAACGATACGATCTTATCAATCGTTTGATTTAACTAAACAGTTAATTCATACAATTTTGATCAATATTTTAATCCGCAAAAATATCTATTGATCTCATCAATAATTCACATCTTATGTGAAAACAAAAACTATATAAAATTTGATCTCATCAATTTTACGATAAAATAAATTGATCTAATCAAGATTAATAAAAATTTTAAAATAAATTTGATCGTTATCAAATGTATATAAATTTTAAAACAAAAATTTGATCTCATCAAATTTTACAAAAATAAATTTTATTTATTAATTCTTGCGGATCAAAATAATTTCGAATTGATCAAAATTTAATAATTCTTTGAATATGGTAAAACGATTTAACAATCATTCAATCAACAAAGAATGATTTAAAATATCCAAAACTATAATTTTAATCTTAAATAACATGAGGATGGCTCTGATACCACTGTTAGGTTTTGCGCAAAAATAAAACGCAGCGGAAAAGAAATCAAATAGGCAAATATGAAAAACTTGAGATCTGATCTCAAAACCACGCAAAACAGGATCCCTCATGTATCTAAGATTAAAAGGAAGAGGAAGATCTAATCTTCACCTTTGCGCGGGGAGATCTACACCGCAATTTGATGATCGTGGAATTTGGTTCTCTTGAAGCCGCACACGCGTCCGGCCTCTACGGGTATCCACACGAGGTTGTCGACTTGATCGAAATTCTCACCGGGGTGCTAGCTCCCTTGCAGAGAACGTCTTTCTTTTAATGTGGATATTTAGAAAAGAGGAAGACGAGGAAAGATGACGGCTAGGGTTTTTTTTCTTAATAAAAAAAACTCATACGTATAAAGAGGATATAATCCTTTTTATAATTATTAAGATAAACATTAAAATTAGATTTAAGTTTATCTTATCCCTAATCGGTTCAATCGATTAAATCCTAATTTAATTCGATTTGAACTCAATCCTAATTTGATCAAATCAAATCATTAATGCAACATTAGCACTTAAGTCCTCTCACAACTTACTAACTATTAGTAAGCCCTCTCTTGCAACATTTGCACTTTAATATCCTTAATTTGTAACAATTACGAATTAGTCCAATTATCAATATATTGATAATTAAGTCCTCAGGCGATTCAAAAATCGCGATCCAACTATCCGATCAGTCATAACCTCTTATGTGTGTGACCCCATAGGTTCTATTCTATCTGGTAGTGAGATATATTGTGATTACCATCAACAATCACTGAAACTCTTTTCAGTGGATTAGAACTATTCAAACTCAGCCCAATAAGAATTATCGATCATCATCCAGATAATTCTCGTGAGTCCCACAATCCACCAGTGACGCCTAGCAGCATGTAGTGGCATTCCAGTAGAATGGAATACTGAACCTCTAGGTGCAGTTAACGTGTGATACAATCCTTCTATCCGGAGTCCCAACTAGACGAAGGTCATGGAATTGCTCGTCAAACCCTACCGTCTGTCATATGTCAAATTTATTCGACTCGAGTTTCTAATATCGGAAACCCTTTCCGTTATTTACTACGCCTTGGCCAAGGTCTTCTAAACTCGGTCTCATAAATCACATAGGACTAACTCCCTTCTCTACTAAGGGCGATAGATTCCATATAGGTGTACACCCTATTCCTACAACGAACCTACTGTAGCCAACATGCACCCACTGCAAGGACCCAAATGGCTAGGGACCAAGTGTATGTACAGTCAAACTACAGTAACCCCATTGTGAATAGCCGAGACACCGCAGGTCAAGGACCAGTCACACTACTGCAACATCGAGTAAGTCACTAACGAGTGAGTAGACATCCAAGTGACTTCTCGTGATGATCACGCTCGGTACCCTTGTTCTCCAACAACCACCTGCACATTCGCTCCAGTGTCCCCACACTGTTGACTCGAGACTCGTCTACCCTAAAGGGAAGCGACTGTGCACCAATCTCACCGGATCAATCACTGTCCCCGTGATGATCCATCGATCGGGAGCATTTAGGAATTAATCACTAATGATACATGTCTCAAATTCTCAACTCTTGAGAACACGTATCATCATCTTATTAATTCCTTGGACAATTCATGGACACATACACACACGAATGGAAATAAAAACCCAATAACATTCATAATGTAAAATGTCAAATACAAATTTATAACCTAGAAAGAATATATGTGTCA
>CM055062.1:51925194-52030321 GCA_029204045.2 Tillandsia leiboldiana | reverse complement strand
CCACCAGCCTTGCTTTATAGTCTCTACTCTTTCCTCATAACCTATGCTTTCTTTGTAGTTCCCCTGTACACCCGATCGGTACTATACCTATTGGTGGATCTACCAAGGTCCAGACTTGGTTGGAATACATTGAGTCAATTTCTGACTTCATGGCTTCCAACCACTTCTCGGAGTCGATGTCACACATCGCCTCGTTGTAGGTTTTAGGATCATCTCCATGTTCCTTATCTCCTATGAGGAACATTGTCCTCTACTTCCTCTGTAAGAATACCTAAGTATCTTTTAGTAGGAAGGGAGATCCTACTCGATCTTCGAGGTGGATTAGGTGCTACATGTACTGGCTCAGCATGAATAGGTTCCGTAGGTTTTGGGACTCGTTGCTCTTCAGAGACTCTCTCTTCGAGCTCAATTTTTTCTCCCACTTACTACTTCTTGAATAAACTGTTTTTCCAAGAAAGTAGCGTGTCGACTCACAACTATATTATGATCCTTTGGGGATGTAAAAATAGTAACCTAAAGATTCTTTAGGATACCCGATAAAATGAGCCCTTTCTGACCTAGCCTCTAACTTGTCCGCCTGTAGTCGCTTGACATGGGCCGAACATCCCCAAATCTTAATAGGACTAAGACTTGGTTTCATTACCATGCCACATCTCATAAGGCGTGGTAGAATGGATTTAGAGGGAATCCTATTCAGTAGGTAGGCTGCGGTAAGCAAAGTATGTCCCCAAAGAAACAAAGGAAGATCAGTGAAACTCATCATGGATCGAACCATATCTAATAAAGTTCGATTTCTCCGTTCTGACACTCCGTTGAGTTGAGGTGTTCCAGGAGGAGTCCATTGTGAGACTATGCCGTTTTCTTTGAGATAGTTTAGGAACTCCCCACTAAGGTATTCTCCCTCTCGATCTGATCGAAAAGCCTTGATGGGTTTTCCAGTTTGCTTCTCTACTTCACATCTGAATTCTTTGAAACTTTTCAAAAGCCTTCAGATTTGTGTCTCATAAGATAGACATATCCATATCGTGAATAATTTATCGGTAAAGTTATGAAGTAGAGATAACCAACCCCTGGCTTGCACATCAAATGGGCCACACACATCAGTGTGTACCAAGGCAAGTATCTCAGTGGCCCTTTCCCCTTGTCCTACAAAAGGTAATTTGGTCATTTTTCCATGAAGACATGATTCACAGACTGGATAAAACTCAGAAGTCAATGAGCCCAGAAGCCCATCTTTCTCCAATCTGTTAATCCTTTCCTCTCCAATATGACCAAGCCTTAGGTGCCACATATACTTTAGGTTATCTCTTCTCTAGGTCTCTTAGACCCAACGGCACTCACTACGTGCTCATATTCACAGATACATCCATGTGTAAATGGTAAAGACTGTCAATCATAAAACCACGGCCAACAACTTTATTTCTAAAATAAATTGTGCAGTAGTCTTTATCAAAATCGTACTGTGCTAAAGAAGAAACAGAAATCAAATTCTTGCTAGCAGCAGGCACATAATAACAGTCTTTAAGTAATAAAACTTGTCCTAACGGTAATCGCAGAGGATAGGGTGCCAGTAGCCACAGCAGCAACTCTTGCTCCGTTGCCAACCCATAGGGTAACTTCACCTTCTCTCAGCCCTCTAATTTCTGTTAGACCCTGCATTGAAGTACATAAATGAGAACTTGAACCAGAGTCTATGATCCAACTGGAAATAGAGGTAACCGTAAGGTTAGTTTCTATTACGAGCAGGTCTAACATACCTTCCGAAGGTGTGTCTTTCTTCTTGTTCTTTAGGCTCTCTAGATAGACGGGACAATTCCTCTTCCAGTGGCCATCAACATTGCATTGGAAACATTTTCCTTTGTCAGCGGCCTTTTTCTTAGGAGCTTCCCTTTGGGCTTGTTTTCAGTCTTTTGTTTCTTCGCGGGTTTCTTCTTCCAATTAGACTTTCTTTTGGAAGAGGAAGCTCGCTCCACAGCTAAAACCGAGCCCCTTGAACTCTTCAAGGTTCCCTCAGTCGTTACCAACATGTTCAATAACTCAGCATTGGTGCAGTCCATTTTATTCATATGGTAGTTTACAATAAATTGTCCATATGAATCTGGAAGAGATTGCAAAATCATATCAACCTGCAATTCCTTATCCATTTTCATGCCGAGCTTCTCAAGCTCCTCGAGGTCTTTGATCATTGTTAAACAATGATAATGAACAGACTGCCTTTTGATAAGCTGTTGGACAGTTTCGTAACGTAAGGAGGTCCTGGTTGAGAACATAGCTGAGCTTCTCAAAACTCAAAACTATTTTAAGTTTCTTAGCCAGTCTTTATAATTAGTTTCGGTTAAGTGGTTAATTTTGAAAAACGAGAAAAAAGAATTGGAAGCGTATATCTTGTTTTGCAGAGAGTAAAGATTCAAATTAGATATTTGTATTTGTTTCAAAAATTTGTTTTAGGGATATTTTTAAAAACAAACGTTAACCTCCCACTATTTCCTCGAGTCTCTTACACTCCTCGGGTAGAGAAACGGAAACCCAACGCGATAAGGGTTTCAAGTGGGTACTACGGTCCCACCAGTTTACCGCACCACCTCACCTGACAGATATTGGTGACACGAAAACCAATGAGTGGACAACTCTTGTCCAATGCTTCTTAAGCAAATTGTAGCGATATTCGGTCTCTAAGTCCTGTAGGCCTCACCTGACAGATATTGGCCTCATTCTTTAGTTAAGTCAGACCCACCGTTCAAACGCGTAAGCAAAGCCGTCATTGGGTCCCTCACCTGACAGATATTGGGCCCAACCCCATCTTTACTCCGCAGCATCTTATGCTAATAGAGTGGTTGCGCCTTTCCAATGCAACTGACCACTGTAACCAGCCGTGCCAATCAACACCAGAAAAGACGCCCGCACTTCTACAACGATGGAAGACCGCTCGACTTAATATTTATGAGGAGATTTGTATTTAGGTCTCATATTTAATTTTATTTATGTACATCTCATGCAAATAAAAATAAACTGCATATAAAAACAAATATTATGCAACCGGTGATGATCATGGATCTAAAAAGAAGATTCGTGCTCGAGCCACTGAGCCGGAATCAGGGTCAAAGGGTCATAAATACAAGCACACGCACGTCATTGGTTTGATCGTCTTCAACTTCTTGATCCAATCCGGAGCTACAACTTGATTCGATCACCATCAACCCTTGATTCGACCGCCATCAAGTGCTCGTCTCGATCTGGGCTTGTTGTGTGCTAACGGCTTCCCACGAATCAACCAATGACGTGCAGCCATACATAATACAACCCAATTAAAGAATAAAATAACTTTTATCTTTAATCTATTGAGACACGCAGGTCTCTAAATAAAATTGGCTCGTGCTCGCAGGCACCCAAACAGCCCTAAAACAGAGTCCTTAATTTAAACAAATTTAAAATTACAGGATTCCGCATACACATCATACATCACATGTCTATACAAAATAAATTGGTTGCTATCCATGATCATCACCCATATGTATCTCATACATCACAATCACAATAATTAATTTTGAATATTTTAATTAACCGTTTACCAATTATCCAGAAAAATATGTAATCAAATCACCATAACGATACGATCTTATCAATCGTTTGATTTAACTAAACAGTTAATTCATACAATTTTGATCAATATTTTAATCCGCAAAAATATCTATTGATCTCATCAATAATTCACATCTTATGTGAAAACAAAAACTATATAAAATTTGATCTCATCAATTTTACGATAAAATAAATTGATCTAATCAATATAATAAAATTTTAAAATAAATTTTGATCTTATCAAAATTATATAAATTTTAAAAACAAAATTTGATCTCATCAAATTTTACAAAAATAAAATTTTATTTTAATTCTGCGGATCAAAATAATTTCGAATTGATCAAAATTTAATAATTCTTTGAATATGGTAAAACGATTTAACAATCATTCAATCAACAAAGAATGATTTAAAATATCCAAAACTATAATTTTAATCTTAAATAACATGAGGATGGCTCTGATACCACTGTTAGGTTTTGCGCAAAAATAAAACGCAGCGGAAAAAGAAATCAAATAGGCAAATATGAAAAACTTGAGATCTGATCTCAAAAACCACGCAAAACAGGATCCCTCATGTATCTAAGATTAAAAGGAAGAGGAAGATCTAATCTTCACCTTTGCGCGGGGAGATCTACACCGCAATTTGATGATCGTGGAATTTGGTTCTCTTGAAGCCGCACACGCGTCCGGCCTCTACGGGTATCCACACGAGGTTGTCGACTTGATCGAAATTCTCACCGGGGTGCTAGCTCCCTTGCAGAGAACGTCTTTCTTTTAATGTGGATATTTAGAAAAGAGGAAGACGAGGAAAGATGACGGCTAGGGTTTTTTTCTTAATGAAAAAAAACTCATACGTATAAAGAGGATATAATCCTATTTATAATTATTAAGATAAACATTAAAATTAGATTTAAGTTTATCTTATCCCTAATCGGTTCAATCGATTAAATCCTAATTTAATTCGATTTGAACTCAATCCTAATTTGATCAAATCAAATCATTAATGCAACATTAGCACTTAAGTCCTCTCACAACTTACTAACTATTAGTAAGCCCTCTCTTGCAACATTTGCACTTTAATATCCTTAATTTGTAACAATTACGAATTAGTCCGATTATCAATATATTGATAATTAAGTCCTCAGGCGATTCAAAAATTGCGATCCAACTATCCGATCAGTCATAACCTCTTATGTGTGTGACCCCATAGGTTCTATTCTATCTGGTAGTGAGATATATTGTGATTACCATCAACAAAATCACTGAAACTCTTTTAAGTGGATTAGAACTATTCAAACTCAGCCCAATAAGAATTATCGATCATCATCCAGATAATTCTCGTGAGTCCCACAATCCACCAGTGACGCCTAGCAGCATGTAGTGGCATTCCAGTAGAATGGAATACTGAACCTCTAGGTGCAGTTAACGTGTGATACAATCCTTCTATCCGGAGTCCCAACTAGACGAAGGTCATGGAATTGCTCGTCAAACCCTACCGTCTGTCATATGTCAAATTTATTCGACTCGAGTTTCTAATGTCGGAAACCCTTTCCGTTATTTACTACGCCTTGGCCAAGGTCTTCTAAACTCGGTCTCATAAATCACATAGGACTAACTCCCTTCTCTACTAAGGGCGATAGATTCCATATAGGTGTACACCCTATTCCTACAACGAACCTACTGTAGCCAACATGCACCCACTGCAAGGACCCAAATGGCTAGGGACCAAGTGTATGTACAGTCAAACTACAGTAACCCCATTGTGAATAGCCGAGACACCGCAGGTCAAAGGACCAGTCACACTACTGCAACATCGAGTAAGTCACTAACGAGTGAGTAGACATCCAAGTGACTTCTCGTGATGATCACGCTCGGTACCCTTGTTCTCCAACAACCACCTGCACATTCGCTCTAGTGTCCCCACACTGTTGACTCGAGACTCGTCTACCCTAAAAGGGAAGCGACTGTGCACCAATCTCACCGGATCAATCACTGTCCCCGTGATGATCCATCGATCGGGAGCATTTAGGAATTAATCACTAATGATACATGTCTCAAATTCTCAACTCTTGAGAACACGTATCATCATCTTATTAATTCCTTGGACAATTCATGGACACATACACAACACGAATGGAAATAAAAACCCAATAACATTCATAATGTAAAATGTCAAATACAAATTTATAACCTAGAAAGAATATATGTGTCGGCCAAGTTGGCTTCTAGGGCATACATCTAACAAAACGATGGGTGGACCGTTTCGCTAACGGCCGTTCCCTCGGTTTTGGCGATCAAACAGCTCTCGATTCCCGAGTGGAACTGGAGCAGCTGCATAGAGTGGTGAGGAGCATAACACTGTCGGCGGCCGCAGACGAAGCGTGCTGGAGGTGGAATAGCAATGGGTGCTTTAGTACACGGAGCGCATACAATTTCCTCGTCTTTGATGGTGTGGACGACCGTAGGATCCCTCAACTCTGGAAGATCAAGATTCCGTGTCGCACAAAAATCTTCTTGTGGTTGGCCGCTAGAAATAGACTACTAACAGCTGACTTATTAGCCAAACGGGGGTGGCTCGGACCATCGATTTGCCACTTATGCAGTCGCAATGAAGAATGTTTGGAACACCTTTTTTTCCTTTGCAGTTTTGCACGAGCAGTATGGTGTTGGATCCTACTTGGCTACAGCCGACTGCGCTCGACTATCCTTGACGGACCGGGAGACCTTGCGACCAGATGGGGGCGCGCAAGAATCAACTTGAAAGAGCGGGATATTGCTTCACTCGACCTTTGCATTGCTGCCACTTGTTGGGAGCTTTGGATGGAGCGGAACCACAGGATTTTTGATGATCGTTCCACAAGTACCGAGGAATGCGGAAAGAGAGTTGTATCCCTAATGACTTGGTGGAGCAGGAACCTGGGAGATTAAACACGCTGGAGACCGGGCTCGGGTAGGGGAGCGATCACAGCGGCCGCGTTCCAGACTAGACTGGTGGCTGGACGGATCAACTGCCATTTTTTTTTTTCAAGACAAGCCACGTTGCAATCGTTGCTTCACAAGTGCCATTTTGGGCGATAGACTGGGTTAAGAAGAAGTCTGTTGTTATCAAGTTGCGACGGGATAGATAACATGCGACGTTTGGCATTTAGGACCTACTTTGTCCATCCGATGAAGTTACTACTTTTGCTGTGGAGCTACAAACTGAAGTTGGATCGCCTACTTTCTGCTGTGGAAGGGCACACTACATACAGTGGGAGGATAAAAGAAGTTCCCTCTGGCGCTAAAACTGACATTGATATTTGGGGCTCTCAACTACAAGCAATCCACACTAGCAAGGATTATCAGCTTAGAGTGGACTCCTAATCTGGCATCTACCTCGAAGGGTGGCTTCGATTTGGTAAAAGTGGGATTGAGGAGGTCCTGTTGGAGTTCTGGCATTGTTCGATAATTGGCAAGCAAGGGAACCTTTGGTGTCAACCTCCGCTATTTTGCGGCACTTAAACGACTAGGATCTGGGATTCTTGGTGTGAGCGGTGCTCCCCTCTTATCACCTGGAGCTGGGATACACGGGAACTGTAGGTCTTTGAGCTGTTCTTTTTCCATGTTAATCTATTCTGCTAATTGCTTGTGGACTAAGGTTCAACTCCGGAGCCCATGTCAGGTGACTGAAGATACACACGCACAGCTTTCCATTTAATCTAATCTGATACTTGCTGGAGTATACAACATTGGGTCTTATCCATTTCCACCAGAAAGGAGGCGGTTCCGCGTTACTCCTTGAAGTCGTCTTGTTAACATTGGGTCAATTGGTTTCTCTGCTGTTGTTGGGTGAATGGGGTTTTTTTCTTTTTTCTTTTTTGTCTGCTGTATTGAGTTGTAACTGATACTTTGCAGGGGGGGCTGTCCAATTTTTATATTTTTTCCAGGTGGGGACACTACTTTGGGTATAGGATCGGACATAGTTTCTGGTATTGGGAGCCCCGCTCGCTAAACTTACTTTCTGTATGCCGTTTAAATAGGGTTCATCCCTGTTTAATCAAAAAAAAAAATGTGTGTAATTTCCCAAATATTCAATAAAAAATAATATCTATATATTTCAAAATAAAATATATTGAAAGCGTAAAAAGCTCTGATACCAATTGTTGAAATCGTTATTTACGCTGATACCGATTATATAACATAGAATGTAAAATTTTAAAATAAAATAATATAAAGAAAAGACATAGAATAACTAAAATTTTATCAATAGGAAATATTCAATCACACCCTTAATGACATCTTTGATGTCTACTGTGGCCCCAATTCATTTAATTACCACACAGAGATATATATAGCTATCAAATCATACTAGATCACAAAACTAACTTTTACTTTAGATAATTACAAATAAACTTTTAAATATAATTTGGATAAATTATATCTCTAACTAAATTTTAGATTAAGTTTGGATTATTATTTCCAGCATTTTGATTTTGCAATATCCGTCGTTGTCGTTATTGTCGTGTTCGAGTTGTAAAGTATAATATCTGTCCAATAATACTGCCATGAGCAAAAATTTTGACATCTGTCTGATTATAGTTGTCACGCCCCGGGTGTAAACCAGAACCCGGACCCGTCTACAGATCCGCCGTGCACACGGTATTTCCCGTGTACACGAAGCGTCAGTAACCTGCTCAGATATAAGAGATAATAATAAAAGAGCATAAAAGTCAGAGCTGAACTAAAACTACTGTATCTCAGACAGAAACTGGAAGTAAGAAGTACAACTGTAAAATAAATACAACATCTCTCCCAGCTCACCACAAATATACAACTAGCTGGCAAAAGCCAGACCCAAAAGGAAACATAAAAAAAATACTGTCTGAGAAAACCAGGTACACCAAAAACTCCAGCTAACATCCCTCGGGTGGCTCGCTAACTAATCCGCAATCCTCTTACCTCGATCCGCTGCTGACGGCCCAGCAACTCCCGCAGAGGACTCTACAAAACAAGGGGGAAAAAGAACAAAGGAAAGACAATGGGGGTAAGTACTACTATAAAACAGTAGCCTCCCCTAGTGGGTAAAGCCTCAACTCGGACATGCCCACCAGGTCAACCAGAGGCAAAAGAGAAGAAAAAGGGGAAAAGCTAGGTATGACATCTGATAAGTGCAATCCCCTAAAAAGCCTCTACATGTCAAGCTCATAAGAATGGAGTGTATGCATCAGTAGCTAGAAGCCTGCCTAAAGAACCCAATCCGACCACCGGTAGACACTGGTACTGCCTGCTCTGCCTGCCGCAACGGGTATGCCAGCCTATGCATAACACCGAAGCAAAGGAGTCTCAAGGACTCAAAGTCTGTCTGACGCACACTCCGGAGTGGCACTCGAGGGGAGCGACCCACACGAGTAAAGTAAGTAACCACAAGTAACCTGATGTAGCAGGACTGGATCGTGACTCAGATCAAGTGGGAAAAACCCTCCACAAAAGATAGCCCGATCCCCCTCACCCAATCTGATGCAATAGTATAACCAGGTCAACCACCCAAAATCCGTGGTTGCCGCAACACCCTGTCATAAAGCCCAGCCTGTCCCAAATCCCCAGCAACCAGACAACACTATCCCAGCTCCCGCTCGAACCCGAGCACGCTAACCCCCAAGTCTAAATAACAGGAGAAAGAAACTGAAAGCATGGTTTCTCCTAAGTCAATTCCCAAATGATAGTGCATCAGTAAATAGTGACTCAGCTATGTGACCAGTTTAAGCATGCAATTGTTCCAATATTTTAGTCTACTTTACATGAATAAATATAATGAAGCATTAAGTGTCAAACATACTGTCTCAAGGTAAGGCTCCCTATAGCAAAGTCATAATTTGCTAACCTATCACTAAACATGCTGTCCAGGATAAATATTAAATAAACAGAGTAATCATGATACCGAGCTCATGCCAAAAATGTCAACGTCATGGATCAATTGTCAACTATTTACTCTCTTATTGCATGCAATGTCATCAACAATAAGCTAGGCCATCCTAACATTAGGTTACTCTGATATTCCTAGTGGGCACACCAAAAGAGAGGAGTACAACAACCACCCACCTGAAGTGCTAACTGTCCGGATCCGTACAGCAAGAAAATACCAAAACTCCAAATCCTTGCTCCCACAATTTTAGCACACCCGAAATATTCCTGGTACAATACAAAGCTCACTAATTACACTTAGGCTCCCAATTATTGCTCTTATAACCACATACAACCTCGGATTCAAAACTGTTAAATTATCACCTGCAGAAAGTGCCCAGGAAATTCCAAGAAAAATATCACAGCGATCCTCGCGTCGATAGCTTCGCAACGGTACCTTGCACGCCCAAATCTGAGTTCGGTAAGTCAAGATATAAATTCGGCAAGAGGCACACACATACAAAAATCTGTGCTGAAAACTGTGCACTGTTCACTGAGAAAACAGTGATTTTCACCACGAAATAATCCTCTGGAAAATCCAAGAAAAATACGAGCGCGTTCCTTGCGATCTGTAGATGAAAAAGTTGTAAAAGCTCGTTTCCGTCTGATGCTCGTGCGCGAAGATACGGCCAAAATACCCCGCTGCTGTCAAGGAAATCCATACAGAAAAAGGGGTCACTGTTTGCCTCGGGATCCATGCCAACACCTCGAAACGGGAAAGCGTGACTAAAACGTAAGATGAAGTCCTACCTCTTAGGAGTCTGCCGGCGCAAGAATCACAGCAAAATGATCTCGGGGTAGCCCAGGGGAGCTAAAACACTGTCGTTGCGCCGAAGAAGAACCCAGGAATGCAACGTCGCGCCGCGCCGTAAAATGGGGAACCTCGGGATTCGAGCCTCCTAAAATCTTGAAACTTGGCAGGAAGATCAAGGGTGAAGAGGTGAACAACTTTGCTTGAGGGGGCTCGGGCAGAAAGTGAAAGGGTTGAGAGAAAGAAAGCAAAGAAGAAGGTTCGGGCAGGTATTTATAGTGCTGGAGGAACAAATGGGAAAATTCCCATTTTGTCCCAAGTTTCGGGCGCGCACAGTGCGGCCCGGCCCGGCCCGCGCGGTTTCGGGCGCGCACAGTGCGGCCCGGCCCGCCGATTTCGGGCGCACACAGTGCGGCCCAGCCCACCTCGCGCCGTCGGACAGGATCCGCTGCTTCGTCCGACCCGCCTCGGGGCCCGCCACGTGTCGCCGAACAGGCGGCAGCCGTGCAAGCCGCGCCCGCAGCCGCCACGCGTCCCCACCCGCGGTCAACGCGGTAGGTGGCGCCCGCGAACCAGCGGGCGCCACGTGGCGCTGCCCACCTGCCCCACCTGCCCGCCCGTACGGCCAACCGCCCCCGCACCTGCCCCCGCGCGTGCGTGGACCGCGCGCCTGTGGACCCGCCAATCCGGTGCCGCCACGTGGCAAGCCCCCGGTCCACGCTCCCCCGCGCGCTCCCGTGGACCGAGCGCGCGTGGGCCGCCCAATCCGGCACTGCCACGTGGACACCCACCGGTCCACGCCTCCAACCGTGCACCCCGGTCACACCCCCGCCTTTCTGTGGACCCAGCCGCGTGCGCCGACCAATCAGAGGGTGCCACGTGGCACTCCCACCGGTCCACGGCTCCCCCATGCACCAGAAATCCAGCAAAACTTCCGGGAGTCCGTTTTTGGGCATCCGGACTCGGAATTTAACAAGTAAATAGCCGTTTTCAAGCGTTTTTCCGCGCTGAATCCAAATCCAACCTCTGTTCGGCCTAAAACCTTTCCTAAAATTCGGCAAAAGCCGCCGGAGGCCAACCCAGCTATCAAAAGCTCACCGGGTCCATTTGTGGCATCCCTTTGATGCACTATGGACTAAACACACCATCAACAGGTGTTTTGCACAGTGGATTCATGGGAAAAAGCTGCATGGGGTTCAGGGGTCCTACAATAGTTCTGATTATACACGGCATTTTTAAAAATCTGCAAATTTCTGTAAATATCTGAATCCAATATTTTGGGTTCGCTGGTTTCAATGTATGCGCCTTGTACCATGCCAAAACTCTTTATTTTTAATTCTATATTTTTTTTTGCCTTTTCATCCACATTATGATATATAAAAATTTCTTCAATAACATTGGAAAAGATCAATAACATTAGAAAAATAGTCAACTATTTCTTTGACTTGATGCGTAATTATTTCATCGCAAGAAAATTCTTTACTTATATTATTATTGTAAATTTTCTTGTCGGTCTGGATCGTATTGTTTTGACCATCAACATGTTCTTCACAAATTTGATGTTCTTCGTGATTTTGATTAAATTTTTTTTTTCCATTTTTTTGTGTAAATTGGAGCTATTGTATTTTCGCCGTTGAGTTTAATTTCTTCTTCTTTTTGAATTTTATACTCTTTCTGTAAATTTTTTCCTCCAATTTTCGCTAAAATTCTTCACGTTTTTCGTGTCGTTTTTGTAGTTGAATTTTTTTCAAACAACGATAGATTCATTGTTTGAAAAATATACGAAAGAACTTCTCTACCTCTTTTTTTAAATTTTTCTTTACCAATTTTTTTTTCATAATTTTTATTCTCTATCACATTCCATAAATATTGGTATTCTAAAAAATATCGAATAATAATTTTTCATCGTTTAAAATTCGTTCTATTGAACTTTGATAAACTAGATTGAATAAACCAATCTAAATTCATAATGAAACAAGAAAAATCGAAAAATGAGTTTTAGACTTGTAACTTCATGATCGGATGACGTTCTTATTTCATCGAGATCTCGCCGATTTTTTTTTTAACTTCTGCTTGCTTGCCTAGCCCTACTATCTATTTGGACAAGTATTTTTTTATCTTTTCACTGACTCTTCTCGCTCTCTTTTCGTCAAGCATCACAACCATATTCTCTCGTGTGTTGTGCGGAGGCCAACTTCTTCGAAACAATTCTTTTGTTTCGGTTTCACTTGGACGTCACATTCTTCAATCTGCTATGAGTCGCTTGACTATGATGTAACTATCTGGTACATTGGTTCTGTATTCTTTTCAAATCTGTTGTCGTATGGTTTAGAATTTGTTCGGTATTTTTCGATTCTGATACCAATGGTTGAAAGTTTAAAAAAGCTCTGATACCACATATAACAAAAACATTAAAATAATATTTTACTTTTTAATATTTGAAAAATAAAAAAGTTGATGGGAAGTTACCTTAGGCACTGTTTGGTTCGGGTACAAAGGGGGTTATCCCCCCCTTTGTACCCAAACACTTTGGAACAGGGGGGGAATTCGAATCCCCCCCTTTTCCCTTTTGTCCTGGTACAAGAGGGTTCAAGTTCCCCCCCCCCCCCCCCGAATAACACCTACTTTCTCTCTCCTCTATTATTACCAGGCCACCCTTCCTCTCTCCTCTATTATTAGCAGGCCACCCTTCTCCCCCACCCCTCTTCTCCCCTATCATCTATCCTCTTCTCCTTCGTCCTCGCCGGTGCTTGATCCCTGCCTTTGTGAGCCGCGCGCCCACTCCATCGCCCGATCTGTGCCCCTCGGTGCCGCTTCTGTGCCGGTGCGTGATAAGGCCCCTCTCCTTCGCCCGTTTGTGCCATTGTGACCCGCGCGCCCTCTCCTTCGCCCGATCTGTGCCCCTCGGTGCCGCTTCTGTGCCGGTGCGTGATAAGGCCCCTCTCCTTCGCCCGTTTTGTGCCATTGTGACCCGCGCGCCCTCTCCTTCGCCCGATCTGTGCCCCTCGGTGCCGCTTCTGTGCCGGTGCTTGATAAGGCCCCTCTCCTTCGCCCGATTTGTGCCATTGTGAGCCGCGCGCCCTCTCCTTCGCCCGATCTGTGCCCCTCGGTGCCTTATTTGTGCCGTTGCTTGATAAAGCCCCTCTCCTTCGCCCGATCTGTGCCTTTGTGAGCTGCGCGCCCTCTCCTTCGCCCGATCTGTGCCCTCGGTGCGTTTTCTGTGCCGTTGCTTGATAAAGGCCCTCTCCTTCGCCCGAGCTGTGCCTTTGTGAGCCGCGCGCCCTCTCCCTCGCCCGATCTGTGCCCCTCGGTGCCCTATCTGTGCCGGTGCTTGATAAGGCGCCTCTCCTTCGCCCGATCTGTGCCGCAGAGATCGCCGGTGCTTGATCTCGCACGCCGTGAGCTGTGCGCCCTCTCGTGCGTGATCTGTGCCCCTCGGTGCCCCATCTGTGCCGCTGCGAGCAAAGTGGGTCTCCCTCGTCCTCGCCGGTGCTTCATCTCTGCCGCCGTGAGCCGCGCACCCTCTAGGTGCGTGATCTGTGCCCTTCTGTTTGTGATCTGTGCCCCTCTGTGTGTGATCTGTGCCCCTCTGTGTGTGATCGGTGCCCCTCTGTGCGTGATCTGTGCCCCTCTGTGTGTGATCTGTGCCCCTCTGTGTGTGATCGGTGCCCCTCTGTGCGTGATCTGTGCCCCTTTGTGCGTGAACATTTGCCCCTCTGTGCGTCATCTGTGCCCCTCTCTGCGTGATCTGTGCCCGAGCTGTTCTGTTGTACCTTGCATCTTGCCCGCCGCGACCCTTCTGTCCGATCTGTGCAGAGGATCTGTGCAGAGGTCTCCACTCCTTGCTCTGTAGCCTCGACCCCGCGGCTGCCTCTGTGCCTGAGCTTTGCCCGCCGTGTGTGCTGTATCTAATCTCTCTCTGTGCCACATCTGTGCCCGATCTCTTCTCTGTCCCGCCAAAGGTGCTATCCTAATCCTTTGTCTCTGCTTGTCCAGTGTTGTCTCGAAGTTGGTTTACATGACATTGATATATCTTCTATATGTAATATGTGTTAGATGTATGCCCTAGAAGCCAACTTGGCCGACACATATATTCTTTCTAGGTTATAAATTTGTATTTGACATTTTACATTATGAATGTTATTGGGTTTTTATTTCCATTCGTGTTGTGTATGTGTCCATGAATTGTCCAAGGAATTAATAAGATGATGATACGTGTTCTCAAGAGTTGAGAATTTGAGACATGTATCATTAGTGATTAATTCCTAAATGCTCCCGATCGATGGATCATCACGGGGACAGTGATTGATCCGGTGAGATTGGTGCACAGTCGCTTCCCTTTTAGGGTAGACGAGTCTCGAGTCAACAGTGTGGGGACACTGGAGCGAATGTGCAGGTGGTTGTTGGAGAACAAGGGTACCGAGCGTGATCATCACGAGAAGTCACTTGGATGTCTACTCACTCGTTAGTGACTTACTCGATGTTGCAGTAGTGTGACTGGTCCTTTGACCTGCGGTGTCTCGGCTATTCACAATGGGGTTACTGTAGTTTGACTGTACATACACTTGGTCCCTAGCCATTTGGGTCCTTGCAGTGGGTGCATGTTGGCTACAGTAGGTTCGTTGTAGGAATAGGGTGTACACCTATATGGAATCTATCACCCTTAGTAGAGAAGGGAGTTAGTCCTATGTGATTTATGAGACCGAGTTTAGAAGACCTTGGCCAAGGCGTAGTAAATAACGGAAAGGGTTTCCGACATTAGAAACTCGAGTCGAATAAATTTGACATATGACAGACGGTAGGGTTTGACGAGCAATTCCATGACCTTCGTCTAGTTGGGACTCCGGATAGAAGGATTGTATCACACGTTAACTGCACCTAGAGGTTCAGTATTCCATTCTACTGGAATGCCACTACATGCTGCTAGGCGTCACTGGTGGATTGTGGGACTCACGAGAATTATCTGGATGATGATCGATAATTCTTATTGGGCTGAGTTTGAATAGTTCTAATCCACTGAAAAGAGTTTCAATGATATTGTTGATGGTAATCACAATATATCTCACTACCAGATAGAATAGAACCTATGGGGTCACACACATAAGAGGTTATGACTGATCGGATAGTTGGATCGCGATTTTTGAATCGCCTGAGGACTTAATTATCAATATATTGATAATTGGACTAATTCGTAATTGTTACAAATTAAGAGTATTAAAGTGCAAATGTTGCAAGAGAGGGCTTACTAATAGTTAGTAAGTTGTGAGAGGACTTAAGTGCTAATGTTGCATTAATGATTTGATTTGATCAAATTAGGATTGAGTTCAAATCGAATTAAATTAGGATTTAATCGATTGAACCGATTAGGGATAAGATAAACTTAAATCTAATTTTAATGTTTATCTTAATAATTATAAAAAGGATTATATCCTCTTTATACGTATGAGTTTTTTTTATTAAGAAAAAAAAATCCTAGCCGTCATCTTTCCTCGTCTTCCTCTTTTCTAAATATCCACATTAAAAGAAAGACGTTCTCTGCAAGGGAGCTAGCACCCCGGTGAGAATTTCGATCAAGTCGACAACCTCGTGTGGATACCCGTAGAGGCCGGACGCGTGTGCGGCTTCAAGAGAACCAAATTCCACGATCATCAAATTGCGGTGTAGATCTCCCCGCGCAAAGGTGAAGATTAGATCTTCCTCTTCCTTTTAATCTTAGATACATGAGGGATCCTGTTTTGCGTGGTTTTTGAGATCAGATCTCAAGTTTTTCATATTTGCCTATTTGATTTCTTTTTCCGCTGCGTTTTATTTTTGCGCAAAACCTAACAGTGGTATCAGAGCCATCCTCATGTTATTTAAGATTAAAATTATAGTTTTGAATATTTTAAATCATTCTTTGTTGATTGAATGATTGTTAAATCGTTTTACCATATTCAAAGAATTATTAAATTTTGATCAATTCGAAATTATTTTGATCCGCAGAATTAAAATAAAATTTTATTTTTGTAAAATTTGATGAGATCAAATTTTGTTTTTAAAATTTATATAATTTTGATAAGATCAAAATTTATTTTAAAATTTTATTATATTGATTAGATCAATTTATTTTATCGTAAAATTGATGAGATCAAATTTTATATAGTTTTTGTTTTCACATAAGATGTGAATTATTGATGAGATCAATAGATATTTTTGCGGATTAAAATATTGATCAAAATTGTATGAATTAACTGTTTAGTTAAATCAAACGATTGATAAGATCGTATCGTTATGGTGATTTGATTACCTATTTTTCTGGATAATTGGTAAACGGTTAATTAAAATATTCAAAATTAATTATTGTGATTGTGATGTATGAGATACATATGGGTGATGATCATGGATAGCAACCAATTTATTTTGTATAGACATGTGATGTATGACGTGTATGCGGAATCCTGTAATTTTAAATTTGTTTAAATTAAAGACTCTGTGTTAGGGCTGTTTGGGTGCCTGCGAGCACGAGCCAATTTTATTTAGAGACCTGCGTGTCTCAATAGATTAAAGATAAAAGTTATTTTATTCTTTAATTGGGTTGTATTATGTATGGTTGCACGTCATTGGTTGATTCGTGGGAAGCCGTTAGCACACAACAAGCCCAGATCGAGACGAGCACTTGATGGCGGTCGAATCAAGGGTTGATGGTGATCGAATCAAGTTGTAGCTCCGGATTGGATCAAGAAGTTGAAGACGATCAAACCAATGACGTGCGTGTGCTTGTATTTATGACCCTTTGACCCTGATTCCGGCTCAGTGGCTCGAGCACGAATCTTCTTTTTAGATCCATGATCATCACCGGTTGCATTATATTTGTTTTTATATGCAGTTTATTTTTATTTGCATGAGATGTAAATAAATAAAATTAAATATGAGACCTAAATACAAATCTCCTCATAAATATTAAGTCGAGCGGTCTTCCATCGTTGTAGAAGTGCGGGCGTCTTTTCTGGTGTTGATTGGCACGGCTGGTTACAGTGGTCAGTTGCATTGGAAAGGCGCAACCACTCTATTAGCATAAGATGCTGCGGAGTAAAGATGGGGTTGGGCCCAATATCTGTCAGGTGAGGGACCCAATGACGGCTTTGCTTACGCGTTTGAACGGTGGGTCTGACTTAACTAAAGAATGAGGCCAATATCTGTCAGGTGAGGCCTACAAGACTTAGAGACCGAATATCGCTACAATTTGCTTAAGAAGCATTGGACAAGAGTTGTCCACTCATTGGTTTTCGTGTCACCAATATCTGTCAGGTGAGGTGGTGCGGTAAACTGGTGGGACCGTAGTACCCACTTGAAACCCTTATCGCGTTGGGTTTCCGTTTCTCTACCTGAGGAGTGTAAGAGACTCGAGGAAATAGTGGGAGGTTAACGTTTGTTTTTAAAAATATCCCTAAAACAAAATTTTGAAACAAATACAAATATCTAATTTGAATCTTTACTCTCTGCAGAACAAAATGTCCGCTTCCAATCCTCTTTCTCGCATTCTCGAAACTAACCGCTTAACCGGAACGAATTATAAAGATTGGCTTAGGAACTTAAAAATAGTTTTGAGTTCCGAAAAGCTTAGTTATGTTCTCGACCAGAACCCTCCCACGTCACCAAACCATCAGGTAAAATGGATGGATGACGATAATAAAGTAAGGTGCTACGTCCTGGCATCGATGTCAAATGACCTTCAACGCCAGCATGAGGATATGAAGACTGCTAATGAAATGCTAACTCACCTCAAGGAGTTGTATGGTGAGCAAAGCCGATCAGCACGTTTTGAAGTGTCCAAAGCCAAGATGCATGAAGGGCAGTCGGTTCATGATCATTGTCTGACAATGATCAAAGACCTCGAGGAGCTTGAGAAGCTTGGCATGAAAATGGATAAGGAATTGCAAGTTGATATGATTTTGCAATCTCTTCCAGATTCATATGGACAATTTATTGTAAACTACCATATGAATAAAATGGACTGCACTAATGCTGAGTTATTGAACATGTTGGTAACGACTGAGGGAACCTTGAAGAGTTCAAGGGGCTCGGTTTTTGCTATGGAGCGGGCTTCCTCTTCCAAAAGAAAGTCTAATTGGAAGAAGAAACCCGCAAAGAAACAAAAGGCTGAAAACAAGCCCAAAAGGGAAGCTCCTAAGAAGAAGGCCGCTGACAAAGGAAAATGTTTCCAATGCAATGTTGATGGCCACTGGAAGAGGAATTGTCCCGTCTATCTGGAGAGCCTAAAGAACAAGAAGAAAGACACACCTTCGGAAGGTATGTTAGACCTGCTCGTAATAGAAACTAACCTTACGGTTACCTCTACTTCCAGTTGGGTCATAGACTCTGGTTCAAGTTCTCATTTGTGTACTTCAATGCAGGGTCTAAGAGAAATTAGAGGGCTGAGAGAATGTGAAGTTACCCTACGGGTTGGCAACGGAGCAAGAGTTGCTGCTGTGGCTACTGGCACCTATCCTCTGCGATTACCGTTAGGACATATTTTATTACTTAAAGACTGTTATTATGTGCTTGCTGCTAGCAGGAATTTGATTTCTGTTTCTTCTTTAGCACAGGACAATTATATTTTTAATTTTGATAAAGATTACTGCACAATTTATTTTAGAAATAAAATTGTTGGTCGTGGTTTTATGATAGACAGTCTTTACCATTTACATATGGATGTATCTGTAAATATTTCCGAGCAGGAAGTGAGTGCCGTTGGGTCTAAGAGACCTAGAGAAGAGATAAACCTAAAGTATATGTGGCACCTAAGGCTTGGTCATATTGGAGAGGAAAGGATTAACAGATTGGAGAAAGATGGGCTTCTGGGCCCATTGACTTCTGAGTCATATCCAGTCTGTGAATCCTGTCTTTAAGGAAAAATGACCAAATTACCTTTTGTAGGACAAGGAGAAAGGGCCACTGAGATACTTGCCTTGGTACACACTGATGTGTGTGGCCCATTTGATGTGCAAGCCAGGGGTGGTTATCTCTACTTCATAACCTTTACCGATGATTATTCACGGTATGGATATGTCTATCTTATGAGACACAAATCTGAAGCTTTTGAAAAGTTCAAAGAATTCAGATGTGAAGTAGAGAAGCAAACTGGAAAACCCATCAAGGCTCTTCGATCAGATCGAGGGGGAGAATACCTTAGTGGGGAGTTCCTAAACTATCTCAAAGAAAACGGCATAGTCTCACAATGGACTCCTCCTGGAACACCTCAACTCAACGGAGTGTCAGAACGGAGAAATCGAACTTTATTAGATATGGTTCGATCCATGATGAGTTTCACTGATCTTCCTTTGTTTCTTTGGGGACATACTTTGCTTACCGCAGCCTACCTACTGAATAGGATTCCCTCTAAATCCATTCTTACCACGCCTTATGAGATGTGGCATGGTAAGAAACCAAGTCTTAGTCATATTAAGATTTGGGGATGTTCGGCCCATGTCAAGCGACTACAGGCGGACAAGTTAGAGGCTAGGTCAGAAAGGGCTCATTTTATAGGGTATCCTAAAGAATCTTTAGGTTACTATTTTTACATCCCAAAGGATCACAATATAGTTGTGAGTCGACACGCTACTTTCTTGGAAAAACAGTTTATTCAAGAAGTAGTAAGTGGGAGAAAAATTGAGCTCGAAGAGAGAGTCTCTGAAGAGCAACGAGTCCCAAAACCTACGGAACCTATTCATGCTGAGCCAGTACATGTAGCACCTAATCCACCTCGAAGATCGAGTAGGATCTCCCTTCCTACTAAAAGATACTTAGGTATTCTTACAGAGGAAGTAGAGGAAATGTTCCTCATAGGAGATAAGGAACATGGAGATGATCCTAAAACCTACAACGAGGCGATGTGTGACATCGACTCCGAGAAGTGGTTGGAAGCCATGAAGTCAGAAATTGACTCAATGTATTCCAACCAAGTCTGGACCTTGGTAGATCCACCAATAGGTATAGTACCTATCGGGTGTAAGTGGATTTACAAAAGAAAGATAGGTTCTGATGGAAAGGTAGAGACCTATAAAGCAAGGCTGGTGGCGAAAGGCTATAGTCAACGCGAAGGCATTGACTATCAAGAGACCTTTTCGCCTGTGGCCATGCTTAAGTCCATTCGAACACTACTTGCCACTGCAGCATACCATGATTATGAGATCTGGCAGATGGATGTGAAAACTGCTTTCCTAAATGGATTTCTTGAGGAAGATATCTATATGGAGCAGCCTTTGGGTTTCACTTCCAGTGACGAAAGTCACAAAGTATGTAAGCTGCAAAGGTCCATATATGGGTTTAAGCAAGCATCTCGGACTTGGAATACTCGTTTTAATGACGTAATCAAATCGTTTGATTTCGTTAAGAATGAGGAGGAACCATGTGCTTATAAGAAAGTTAGTGGGAGTGCTATTACATTCCTCGTATTGTACGTGGACGACATTCTCCTAATTGGAAATGATATTCCAATGCTGACTTCGGTTAAGATATGGTTATCTAAGAAATTCTCTATGAAAGACCTAGGGGAAGCATCCTATATTTTGGGGATTAAAGTCTATAGAGATAGACCTAAAAGGATGCTAGGCCTCTCACAGAAAATGTACATAGAGCAGGTGCTGAAGAAGTTCAGCATGGAAAACTCTAAGAGGGGACTTCTACCCCTTAGGCATGGAATTTATCTCTCCAAGAAAATGTGCCCCAATACATCTGAAGAGATTCAACGAATGAGCCAGATCCCTTATGCTTCAGCTATAGGGAGCCTCATGTATGCCATGCTATGTACACGACCTGATATTGCACTTGCTGTGAGTATCACAAGCAGATATCAGTCCAATCCAGGTGAGGAGCA
The DNA here is from genome assembly GCA_029204045.2 of Tillandsia leiboldiana. NCBI lineage: Eukaryota > Viridiplantae > Streptophyta > Magnoliopsida > Poales > Bromeliaceae > Tillandsia > Tillandsia leiboldiana. The sequence continues at coordinate 52,009,196 of CM055062.1, read as the reverse complement.
CTGGACTGCTGTGAAAAACATACTCAAGTACTTAAGAAGGACTAAAGATATGTTTTTGGTCTTTGGAGGAGGAGAATTGAAAGTACAAGTATACACTGATTCAGACTTCATGTCTGATGTTGACGATAGAAAGTCTACGTCGGGATACGTGTTCTTGTGCAATGGTGGTTCGGTGTGTTGGAAGAGTTCCAAACAACCAATCATCGCTGACTCTACTATGGAAGCAGAGTATATCGCCGCATCTGAGGCTGCAAAGGAAGCCTTTTGGTTCAAGAAATTTGTTGCGGAACTAGGTGTGATGCCATCAGATGCCATTCCACTTTACTGCGACAACAATGGCGCCATAGCCCTAGCTAAGGAGCCAAGGTCTCATCAAAGGTCCAAGCATATAGAGCGACGGTTTCATATTATACGCGAATATCTCGAGAAGAAATTTATCGAGGTGCAGAGAGTAGACTCCACGGATAACGTGGCAGACCCACTGACTAAGCAGCTGAGCCAGCAGAAGACTGAAGCCCACCTTGAGAAGATGGGGCTTAGGTATATGGCTAATTGGCTTTAGTGCAAGTGGGAGATTGTTAGATGTATGCCCTAGAAGCCAACTTGGCCGACACATATATTCTTTCTAGGTTATAAATTTGTATTTGACATTTTACATTATGAATGTTATTGGGTTTTTATTTCCATTCGTGTTGTGTATGTGTCCATGAATTGTCCAAGGAATTAATAAGATGATGATACGTGTTCTCAAGAGTTGAGAATTTGAGACATGTATCATTAGTGATTAATTCCTAAATGCTCCCGATCGATGGATCATCACGGGGACAGTGATTGATCCGGTGAGATTGGTGCACAGTCGCTTCCCTTTTAGGGTAGACGAGTCTCGAGTCAACAGTGTGGGGACACTGGAGCGAATGTGCAGGTGGTTGTTGGAGAACAAGGGTACCGAGCGTGATCATCACGAGAAGTCACTTGGATGTCTACTCACTCGTTAGTGACTTACTCGATGTTGCAGTAGTGTGACTGGTCCTTTGACCTGCGGTGTCTCGGCTATTCACAATGGGGTTACTGTAGTTTGACTGTACATACACTTGGTCCCTAGCCATTTGGGTCCTTGCAGTGGGTGCATGTTGGCTACAGTAGGTTCGTTGTAGGAATAGGGTGTACACCTATATGGAATCTATCACCCTTAGTAGAGAAGGGAGTTAGTCCTATGTGATTTATGAGACCGAGTTTAGAAGACCTTGGCCAAGGCGTAGTAAATAACGGAAAGAGTTTCCGACATTAGAAACTCGAGTCGAATAAATTTGACATATGACAGACGGTAGGGTTTGACGAGCAATTCCATGACCTTCGTCTAGTTGGGACTCCGGATAGAAGGATTGTATCACACGTTAACTGCACCTAGAGGTTCAGTATTCCATTCTACTGGAATGCCACTACATGCTGCTAGGCGTCACTGGTGGATTGTGGGACTCACGAGAATTATCTGGATGATGATCGATAATTCTTATTGGGCTGAGTTTGAATAGTTCTAATCCACTGAAAAGAGTTTCAATGATATTGTTGATGGTAATCACAATATATCTCACTACCAGATAGAATAGAACCTATGGGGTCACACACATAAGAGGTTATGACTGATCGGATAGTTGGATCGCGATTTTTGAATCGCCTGAGGACTTAATTATCAATATATTGATAATTGGACTAATTCGTAATTGTTACAAATTAAGAGTATTAAAGTGCAAATGTTGCAAGAGATGGCTTACTAATAGTTAGTAAGTTGTGAGAGGACTTAAGTGCTAATGTTGCATTAATGATTTGATTTGATCAAATTAGGATTGAGTTCAAATCGAATTAAATTAGGATTTAATCGATTGAACCGATTAGGGATAAGATAAACTTAAATCTAATTTTAATGTTTATCTTAATAATTATAAAAAGGATTATATCCTCTTTATACGTATGAGTTTTTTTTATTAAGAAAAAAAAACCCTAGCCGTCATCTTTCCTCGTCTTCCTCTTTTCTAAATATCCACATTAAAAGAAAGACGTTCTCTGCAAGGGAGCTAGCACCCCGGTGAGAATTTCGATCAAGTCGACAACCTCGTGTGGATACCCGTAGAGGCCGGACGCGTGTGCGGCTTCAAGAGAACCAAATTCCACGATCATCAAATTGCGGTGTAGATCTCCCCGCGCAAAGGTGAAGATTAGATCTTCCTCTTCCTTTTAATTTTAGATACATGAGGGATCATGTTTTGCGTGGTTTTTGAGATCAGATCTCAATTTTTCATATTTGCCTATTTGATTTCTTTTTCCGCTGCATTTATTTTTGCGCAAAACCTAACCCCGCGGCTGCCTCTGTGCCTGAGCTTTGCCCGCCGTGTGTGCTGTATCTAATCTCTCTCTGTGCCACATCTGTGCCCGATCTCTTCTCTGTCCCGCCAAAGGTGCTATCCTAATCCTTTGTCTCTGCTTGTCCAGTGTTGTCTCGAAGTTGGTTTACATGACATTGATATATCTTCTATATGTAATATGTGCCTAAATCTGCGGTGATGCTGGTATCGCATGATGAATCAGTATGCTATTGTCGGATGATTCTTATAAAAATCGGCGATGATGACGGTTGCCAAAGGCAATAGATGGATGGCATCGATGTAAATCGACTGCAACCCCTTGCTTGTTGGCAACCAGTTGAGCCCGTGTACATAAGGAAATTAATTTCGGCGATGATGACGGTTGCCATAGGCAATAGATGGATGGCATCGATGTAAATCGACTGCAACCCCTTGCTTGTTGGCAACCAGTTGAGCCCGTGTACATAAGGAAATTAATTTCGGCGATGATGACGGTTGCCATAGGCAATAGATGGATGGCATGGATGTAAATCGACTGCAACCCCTTGCTTGTTGGCAACCACTTGAGCCCGTGTTCCCAAAAAAATAAAAACATTTTGCAATTATGTACAAAACAACAAAATTTGATGGTTGAATCGCATATCCTATTGGACGTCAATATGGATTATTGTTGATGGCAATATAGTGTTGCAATTATAACTATGTAGTCTTCATTTTCCTATCTGACATACCCCTTAGCATACATGTCTTTATTTATTATATGTTGTGCAATTTGTTTTGTATCTTAAATATGCCAATATCACAAACATTGTATGCCAATTATGATTTGCATTTGAAAAATCATTTTTCTTTTGGAATCTCGATATTAGAGAAAGACCCCTTACCTTACATGTGTTTAACTTATTTAAATATGTCATTTGTAATATTGTTTGCTTCGAACATGATAAATATATAAATGAGTACATACATTAACTACAGATGCGTCCTTCTAAGAGACTTGTAATTCCCGGTCAAAGCAATCAGGGGGACATGAATAACCCAGAAGGAGCCAGTGGATCTCGCTCGCAAGCGTGGTCGCGTACATCCAACTGGACCCCGTCGTTGGATGCATGTCTGTTAGCGTTGTTGTCGGAGGAACATGCCTTAGGCAATAATGTTCATGGAACATTCACGACCCTTGCATGGGTTAGAATAGTTGGAGAGATAAATAGACGAAATAATTTAACACTAACAAAGGATAAGGTGAAAAATAGATTGAAAGTCTTGAAGCGCACTTTCTCGTTGTACCATTCGTTGGTCAACAAAAGCGGATGGGGATGGGATTTTAACCTCAATATACCCACGCCTGGCGATAGTGCTGACTGGGATGCGGTGATCGCGGTAATGTGATTCCATTTCGGTTCACATATTTTTTAATCGAATGTTATTCTTATTTTTAGACTAATATAATTAACCGACCTTCAGGAAAACCCGGCTTATGCCAGATGTAGAGATAAAGCATTTCCTCCCTATAAGGATATTGAGTTCCTTACGGAGAAGACCACCGCAAGCGGCAGATATAGCTTTGCTTCAGTCATGCCGCCCACCACCACTGTACTTAGCTCGTCCTCATCATCCCCTGGTGAGGATGATAACATAATTGCTCCTAGATTGGACGGTTTATATCTCTTACCGCCTCCATTTGAAGCAGGGTCATCTTGGCCACCAATGAATGATTTCATGGAAGGTGGAGAACCCGAATTCACACCTACCCCTCATCCCCCCAACAAGAATACCAGTGGGTCGGGACACAGCTCTGCAGGCAAGAGGCCTCGTTCCCCACTCCCCGAGCGTAGCCAACGAACTAACCGACCGTCGAGTGGTGGACGGCGGAAGAAAACCGAGACAGTCGCTGACGCTCTTGGAGAGATGTTGCAGTTAGGAAAAGAAAAATTTGATTTTGTAAAGCAAATGTATAATAGGGATTCTGAAGGTCGCCGCCCTATTCCTCCAATCGAGGATTGTATGCAGCGCGTATACCAGATGCAAGGCCTCAACAATCGTAAGATTTTGGCGGCCGGCGAAGCATTGAAAGATCCCCAGAATCGTCAACTATTTATGACAATGAATGACGATCTTGCCAAAGACTGGGTGGAAATGCAATTAGAGAAAGATAATTTGATCTATCGACCTTTTTTTCCCGGCAATTAGTGGACAATTTTTCTATGTTTTAATTAAGTAGTGTAAATACAACCAATGTAACATAATTTATCTTAACTTTTAGTAGTAGAAAACTATTCGAACATGTATTTTGAAACTTTGCACTGTTAGTACGAGGTTTGTAATATTTAGTACGACAGTTTGGTTGCAATTATGTATATATAACTTGAATGTTGGTATTTCATATCGATAGATATTACATCATGTTTACTTATCATGATTTCTCGCTAATTGGGTGCAATTTCGATGCAGATATTATGGATCCTACATTTTATGAAAGTGTAGGTAATTCGAGTTTGCTTGATTTGATGATGATTATTTTAGACGATGATGATGACTTTATGGTGTTTCTTATACTAATGCTCATTGCTGAAGGATAGTTTTAATAATTTTCATGTAGTAATTTGTTCTGTAATTTGTTGTTGTATCGAGACATATGAATATTCGTGCTACATTATATACATTTATTAGAACTTTCTTTGCCTACAAGTTACCTTCGCTAAATGCCATTAATATTGTTGCAGTTATAATGGATGGTTCAATGTATCGAAGTATATTTTCGTCAACTTTTCATGCGGATTTGTTCGCAATATTAGAAGACGATGAAGAATATTGGGTGCAAGTCATAATAATGCTTATTGACGTAGGTTGTATAAATGAAACAAGTCCAATAACCAGACAACCATGTCGTACCCGTCCATTTACTGGGCATCAGTTTATTTGTGATATACTGAATGGTCATCCAGACCGGGGGTACACTCATTTTAGAATGACGACAACTACATTTATGGCTCTACGCGATGAGGTTGTTGGAAAGGGCCTTTTAATTGGCACACGGAATATGACTGTTGAAGAACAATTGGCGATTTTCCTATATTGTATTGGACATGGTGTTGTAAATAGGGTCCTCGCTGAGACTTTTCAACATTCAGGGGAAACAATTAGTCGTCACTTTAACAATGTTCTAAAAGCAATAATTCATCTAAAAGATGAATACATAACTCTGCCGCCAAGTAATTTTGGAGTCCATCCAAGAATTGGTGACAATATGAATTTCCATCCGTTCAAGGTAAGGGAGAATAACTTTAATTACCTCTAAATTGTCCAATTTTATTACTTAATTTGAAAATGTACTATGTCTTGACATTAACATTTGTAGAATGCAATTGGGGCGGTGGATGGTTCGCATATTCCAGTTATTGTAAAAACACATAAACAAACCCGATTTCGGTGTCGCAAAGGATTTACATCACAAAATATGATGGCGGCTGTTTCTTTTGATCATATTTTCTTTTATGTATGCACCGGTTGGGAAGGATCTGCCGCTGATATGCGGGTACTCAGATGGGCATGTGAAAGTGGAGGTTTTACTGTTCCTGAAGGTATCATTTTTGAAAAAATTATTCATATATATTTTCATTATTATTGGTTTAAATTATGTCTTACAAGTTGTATACACTTCTGTTATATATACAGGAAAATATTATCTCGTTGATTCCGGATACGCAAATACTGATAAATTTCTGGCACCTTATAGAAATGAGCGTTACCATCTGAGTCAATTTGATAGTAACAGTCGTGGTCGTTTACATCGTTCGCCAAAAGACTTGTATAATCATCGGCACGCCCAATTAAGAAACGTGGTAGAGAAGACATTTGGAATTTTAAAAAAACGATTTAAAATTTTAAATATTGCCACACCGTTTCCTTATAAAGTGCAGTGTCACATGGCTATGGCATGTTGTGTGCTCCATAATTTTATTCGACGGCATCAAGGAAATGACAGATATTTTAACGAAGCGCATAACTCAGAGCCTCCAGAGGATGATGTGGAAGTGCCGACTACGATTTATACTACATCAGAGTCACAGCGGGGAGACGACATTCGCAATCAAATTACGGCGGAGTTGTGGAATAACAGAAGTTAGAATTAATATTGTAATATAATGTTAGTTAGCTTGTTTAATAATTTATTTTGTTTATCTGCAATGTTAATTGTATTGTTAATTGGATTGTTTATCTGTAATGTTTAAAAGTTAATTTTGTTTATATGTGATATTTTGTTATCTACGTTAGTATAGTAATGTATTGAGCAAGTTATTTGTAGAAAAAATTGTTATGAAATACCTTTATTTACTGTTTAATTTTATAAATGTTGTATTGAATTTTATAAATAATATCTTTTTACAAATTGCTAATATTGCAATTAATGGAAAATATTACATATTTACCCGAATTTTAAATAATTTAGATGATGATGATGATTATGAAGATTATTGTGGGAAAAATTAGCATACAATATAATTCAAATTTTATATAGTATTTAATTTAATAATTTAGATATATTACAATGAATATTTAAATTACACTAATTAACACTAATTTTTCATTTTTAAAATTCTTATATGTTACCCGGAAAAATTATTCGTCGCCGCCGGCTTAAAAAATCTCTCCCCCGTACCGCATCCTCGTTCCCAACGCAAAATAAATAATTAATCAAAATTTTACAAGTAAAATTAATAAACACTAATTAAAACACTAATTAACAGTAAATATTGATTTTTACGAATTAAATATTTTATCAGAGAAATTAATTAAAATTTGGTTGCCATATTAATCATTTTTTACATATAAATAATTAACACTAATTTTATATATTATCTAATTAATTACATTATAAATACTACAATTATTATATTTAAAAAGTTATAATACAATATATAATTACCAATTTTTACCCACACATAAAAAGGTAAAAGGGCATTTTGGTCTTTTTACTCAAAAGTCAACTATTTATACCCTTTTATTCTTCAATCCCAACCAAACACTATTTTTCTTATACCTGAATTATCTTATATCCCAACCAAATACTTTTTTCATTTATCCTACCTTATACTCAACTTTATACTTATACCTGGTACTACTAATTCTCACTAATTCTCACTAATTCTCGAACCAAACGATACCTTAACGTCCACTTTGGGATTTATAATTATCTATGCTAATGCTAATTCTGAATAAGAACCATTGTAAGAGAAATATATTTTTAAATTTTGAAAAGAGTGAAACAAATTTGGTGATCCCTATTTGAATAAGAGATGAACGAGGGGACATTATGGCTTATGAGGTCCATGAACGACGTGGTGAACTAGGTCCAGGGAACAACTTTTAGGCCCAAATTAATCCTGTGGTCTGAATCCAAAATTCAGACCCGAGTATGACCTGGTTTGGACCAATCTAATTCTGCTTGATTATGGTTTGAACTAGTTGAACTTTTGATCCTCAGTTAAGATTCCAAACTATTTTGGCCTAATTTAGCTAAAAGAAGATAGTATTAGATGCATCTAATACTACTTCTTGCGAAATGGGGTCCAATAAGTAATTGATCCGACGATCGATTATGAGCTTGATTATGATTTGAACTAGTTGAACTTTTGATCTTCAGTGAAGATTCAGGACCATTCTGGCCTAATTTAGTTGACAATGGCTAGTATCTGATGCGTCTAAAACTACTTCTTACGAAATGGAGGTCCAATAAGTAATAGATCCAACAATCGATTACGACCTGATTTGGACCGATCTAATTAGGTTTGATTATGGTTTGAACTAGTTGAATCTCTAACCCTTAGTGAAGATTCGCGACTATTTTTGACATAATCTAGCTTGAAAAGGCTAGTATCGAATGCGTCTAAAACTATTTCTTACTAAATGGGATCCAATAAGTAATAAATCCAACCATTGACAATTTCTAATCCCCCATTAGACTCGTGAGTCTTAGCGCATATTCTATGTGTTTTTTTTATTGAATCCCTTGTCGATTGAGTTCTAAACAAATTTTAATAATTGTCCATTTTGATCAGCATTTAGTTTCGTTTCGATATTCTTAAAAACGTAGTATAGTTACATTATACTATACCCGTAGAAATATTAATCTATAAAACGTTTGACGTACAAAAAAAAATAGCATATATTTTGATGTATAGTTTAGCTATACTTTTTTGAGTAAAATAATAATTCACTCTAACCAAAGAAAAAAAATTTCACCATTCCTTACCTCCCTCACTTTGACAAATTTTAAATTTTATATTTCAAAATTTTAAATTTTAAATTTGATATAAAATTTAAAAATATAAATTTAAAAATTTTTAATTTAAAATTTAAAATTTTAAAATTAGGATTTAAATTTTAATTTTAAAATTTTTAAATTTTAAATTTTAAAAAATCAAATTTAAAATCAAATTTTTAAATTTTCAAATTTCAAATTTCAAATTTTATAATATTGATTTTCAAATTTTAAACATTAAAATTTATTATTTTAAAATAATAAATTTTAATTTTAAAATAATGAACTTTAATTTTAAAATAATAAAATTTAATTTTAAAAAAATAAATTTTAATTTTTAAAAAATAATTTTTAATTTTAAAATAATAAATTTTAATTTAAAATCCAAAATTTAAAATTATGATTTTTTAAAATTCTTCAAATTTTTTGTTTAAAATTTCAAGTTTTTAATTTTTAATTTTTAATTTTAATTTTAAAATTTTCATTTTTCACTTTTCAATTTTAATTTTAAATTTTTAAATTTTAATTTTAAATTATGAAAATTTTAATTTTAAAATATAAAATTAATATATTTTTTTATTTTTAAAAATTTTAAATTAAAAAATATTTTGTGAAATTATGCGATATGTTCAAACACTTTAAATTTTTAAACTATAATTTCCTTTTAGAGTTACAGGATTTCTTATTTCACTTAGACTAAAATCACAGTTTATTAATTCTATGAAAATTTTTTACTATACATCCAAACAGAGTTCAAAATCACAGTTTAAACTAAAATTTTTTAGGATCCGTTTGGAAAACCTTGAAATAGAGTTTTGGATCACTTTACTCTACTTTTTAAAAAACGTTGTTTTTTTATTAATCAGTCCGTTTGGATAGCCTAACAGCGTAAAAAGATAATGACGTATTATCGAGGTTTCAGAGCATTTTTAGAGAAAAGAAAAAAAGAGCTCAGACCGGCAAAAAAAAATTCTCTATTTCTGCGTACGACTTCTCTCGTCCTCTTTCGCATTTCACCCCCTTTTAAAATTTTGAAATTTAAAATTTAAAATTTAAAATTTAAAATTTAAAATTTAAAATTTAAAATTTAAAATTTAAAATTAAAATTTAAAATTTAAAATTTAAAATTTAAAAATTTAAAAATTTTAATTTTAATTTTAATTTTAATTTTAAAATTTAAAATTTTATATTTTAACTTTAACTTTAACTTTAACTTTAACTTTAATTGTAAATTTTAATTTTAAATTTTAAATTTTAAATTTTAAATTTTAAATTTTAAATTTTAAATTTAAATTTTAAATTTAAATTTTAAATTTAAATTTTAAATTTTAAATTTTAAATTTTAAATTTTAAATTTTAAATTTTAAATTTTTAAATTTTAAATTTTAATTTTATATTTTAAATTTTAATTAAAAATTTGAATTTTAAATTTTATATAATTGAAATTTTTTAATTTGAAATTTAAAATTTAAAATTTCACATTCAAATTTTAAAAATTTAAAATTCAAATTTAATTTTAAAATTTAAAATTTAAAATTTAAAATTTAAAATTTCACATTCAAATTTTAAAATATTAAAATTCAAATTCAATTTTGAAATTTTTAATTTTAAAATTTAAATCTTAATTTTAAAATTTTTAAATTAAAAATTAAAAAATATATTTTTAAATTTAATTTTTTGTATTGAAAGTTTAAATTTAAAATAGAATTTTAAGTTCATAATCCAAACAGTAAAAACAGAGTAATATTTTTACGGAGTATTGAAATTATAATATTTTAATAATTTTTTATATTTTTAATAAAAATTATTTAAATTATTATCCTTCAACTCAAATTAGATAATTGTAAAATGTGTTAGTGAAGTAGTGGAATCATTAAAAATTTGGGATGAATAAATATGCTAGATTATCATAGATTAGCAGTTAATAAATAAAAATATACTAATTATCAACATTTTCACCATCCAAATAATTTGATAAATTAATAATAAATTAATAATTTTAAATATAAAGTATATAATATTATTGAAATCTTACAAACCGGGGCTTAAGTCAAAGTGGTGAAATTGTATGGTGAATGTGTGGATAGCGTTTTTCCCTATCTTACATTTTGTTTGATATTTAGAATTATTTAATATTATTAAACTAAAAATAATTAAGATAAAAATATGTATAAACATGCTTTTACGAATTTTGATATGGTAAAAGAAATTAAATCTTGATGAACTAATTTATTTACTAAAATAAATATATTTTATTTTTCTTTTTTGAATGAAGTGTATTACCATTTATAAAGAAAAGTTTTTTTTTTTATTTATATTTTAGTCCAAATAAGAGATTTTTTTAATTTTTATTTTATTTATTTATTTTTTAAACGCTTCGGTTAAAATATTAAATGCTTTTTCCCGTTATTACTTATTACTCCTCAGAAGAGAAAGAAAAAATATAAATATAAACAAAAAAAAAAAAGAAAAAAAAAGAAAAACGAAAACCCAAACCATCGTCATCGGTCGTCGTCGTCCTCGCCGATTACCCCACCATCATCTCCCTCTTCCTCAGATCTACTTATCGATCTACTCTCCAAACCCTAATACCTTCGCCCTAAATATCGATTCGAAGGGGATCCCCCATGCGGAGTTCGATCTCCAACTACAGGGAGAGCCTCTCCCGGATCGCGAGCGAGGTCTTGGACGGCGAGGACGAGGTCGAGGTCGAGATCCCTGAATCCCGAGGCGAGGGCTCGCCCGCCTCCGCGCGCCGCTTCGCGCGGCGATCCTCGCGGGTGACGCCGCCGCCGCCGCTCGGCTCGCCGGTGGGCAATGGGGCCGATTCCGGGGCTCAAGACCAGGTATGGGCTCCGTTCGGGATCGGAAGCTTCTTGTTACCAATTCGTCGCACGAATTATGGTTTTTGTATTGATACGACATTAGCGGCGGAGTTTTTGATGATTGGGGTAGTGAGTAGTGAATTATGTTTCCGAGTCTTTGAAATGGGGTTCGCAATGTTTGGTTTTGGGAACCGAAGAAGATGTTATCATTTTTCCAATATCTGGAGTCTATTCAGGGTATTAGTCTCTTGGAGCTCGTGATTTTGGGGCCTAGAAGCTAACCTCGACTTCCCGCCACATCCGGAAGCTTCAGACCTTTTGGCTGTGAAACATTTTCTCGATTAGTAGCTGTTTTAGACGCTCTGCCAAATAGGCTTTTTAGTTAGTGCTAGATCCTCTAATTGGTACTAGGGTTGTCAAAATTGTGGATTTGGTTTAGGTATTGATTAAGAATTTAAGTATCCATCGGTACGGTCTGTATCCACCGTGCCGTATCGTGCCAACAAAATACCGGTATGATACAGCTCCTGTGCCGATGACGCAGCTGAGAACTCTTTTTTTTTTTAAATTACTAAGTAATTTTCTCAATAAAGTTCAAAAAAATTAATAAAGATACATAATGAGCAATTAAAAAATTTTGTTGCTAATAAAAATAAATATTTCATGCCATTATGTGTTAGTACACATGTATTTTTTGAGACCGGCACTCATTGGCACCGCTCGGCACGCACTGTGCCGTACCGTGCCGGCAAGTTTTTAGCATGATCCCGTGCTACGGCACTTAAATTCTTGGTATTGATAAATTCAGAAGCGAAGCAGCGAAGTAGAAACATATTTATACAAAAAAACTGACAGTAAACCATTGGAAAATTGAAACCAAAAGCAAACTCTAGTAGCTGTTTTAGAAGCTCTCCCAAATAGGCTTTTAGTTGGTGCTAGAACCTCTAATTGGTACTACGGTTGCCAAAATTGTAGATTTGGTTTAGGTATTGATAAATTCAGAAGCGAAGCAGCAAAGTAGAAACATATTTGTACAAAAAAACTGATAGTAAACCATTGAAAAATTGAAACCAAAAGCAAACCGTAGTAGCTGTTTTAGAAGCTATGCCAAATGGGCTTTTAGTTGGTGCTAGAACTTCTAATTGGTACTACGGTTGTCAAAATTGTGGATTTGGTTTAGGTATTGATAAATTCAGAAGCGAAGCAGCGAAGGAGATACATGTTTATACGAAAAAACTGAAAGTAAACCATTGGAAAATTGAAACCAAAAGCAAACCGTCGATGCGAAGTACCTTCTGAGTGCTTGAGAAGTCACTGCATGAGCTTAAAGTCTTCGCATATAAAAAAGTGGAATTAACTAAAATTTTTCAAGATTTTTGATGGTCTATATAGCTCATCAAATATGTACTAAAAGGAGATAGAACATCGAATAAGTAAAATGGCTGAAAACAAGACAACTAGTCCGTCAATCAAAGAAACAAGAACCATATATGCACATACCCTTCTTTGGTCAACTTGCAGTTTTGGTTTTGCTTCCAGTCTCTGCCTTGGTTTTGGGGCGGGGTCTTAAAACACCTTAAATGAAACTGAAACTAAATATGGTTGAGTTGATCCTCTTGTTATTTTTGTAGAAATGTTATTTTTGAAACTATTGACTTTTTGTTTCCTTTGTTAAAAAGTTGGATATGCTGATCTAGTGTGTCGAGCTATAGTATTTTGAAGGACCTTTCATCTTATCAAATTTCATTAACAGATTATTCTCTACCAATAATGGAATTGCATCATACTTTTCTTTTCTGGCAGATTGCAAAATACAGAGAAGATATTCAGAAGCTTCAAACATCTGAGGCTGAAATTAAGGCGCTTTCTTTTAATTATGCAGCGATGTTGAAGGAGAAAGAGGTCCATGCTTGAAATATTGCTACTTTTTGTATAACATTTCAGGATTTGATTGTTTCCCGCTTCTGTAATGTAAATTAAACAAATTTATTATTATTGTTTTATTAGTTCAAAATTCAAGTAGCGTGTTCGTTGTATCTACACTTTTCCTATCTGTTTTGTGGTTTCTAGGCTTCTAGCTGTTGGCACATCTTATGATATGTTATTTGTTCAGAGGATAAACATTATGCTGTTAAAAAAAAAAAATCATATTTTCCCCGAGTCATTTACTTTGTTGTCACCTTCCTGTTAGTCGGATTCAACAAATTCAAGTTTTCTTCTGCGAAAGTTCATTTCCTGAGAGTGTCTTCTTCTTGTCTAATTGACTACAATATATAAACTACATAATACATGCTATATTTGTTTATCATTTGGCTTCAAAAGTTCTAGTTTGCCACTAATGCTTACTTTTAATATTTTCTCCTCTATTATGTTGTTGATTTGGCAACATCTTGATGGAAATAATGGAGACTTTTTATGTTGATTAGTTACTTTTGTAGCCCATTAATTATGTTGATTAGTTTCATTTGTGGCCCAGTAATTCTGGTATATATTGTGGAATATGTTGTGGGGAATCTAATTTTATGGAAGTTCTAATGTAGTTGAAAACACGTAATAGTGTCTGGCGATTGTCATAAATGTTTTAAAAGCTATCTCTAATGCAGTTTTTTTTTTTTTTTCATTCATCTGACAGGAGCAGCTTTCTAAATTACATGAAGAAAATGAATCCTTGAGAAGAAGTCTGGAAACAAAAGTAAGTATTCAGAATGCTTCAAGTAATCCAAAATTTTGAATATTATCAAGCATCTCTTATGTGGTGAAGGCAATCTTTCTATTTATACTGTTTCTGCGTTAAGGTGTAACTTATTTCAGCTTGTTGGTAGGTTAACCTAATTGAATGAAAAGTTATCAGTTCAATATGATCAGCGTACTAATTTTGTTTTCACTAAGTCTGCACTCAAGGCTTATGTTGTTGTGCGACCGACTAGCTTTCAATGTGGTTTTTGATATTTTTGATATCATCACGATACTTGCGGTTCTTTCACTATCTTGGTTGGTGCCTTTTGGTTGCGGTTTTATACCTCAGGATCTTAAATACTTGGTTATTTATGGATATACTCTTGTGATTAAATAACTGATTATTCCATTTTCTGATTACACACTTTCGTATTTTTAGATAAGGTTTATATGAGAATCCTCTGATCTCCTTCTGTAAATGTATACAACAGTCTTACAAGAAGTTTCCTAGAAAGCTATACAATCAATCCTTTTGAGTTAAATTTGCTGATGACCATCATCACAGGTAACTTCTGAACAATCACCTGCTAAAGCACAGCGGCATGCTACTGGAGATAATTCACGTTTGATTGGAAGCCATGCGGTGAATGTTAATGTCCCCAAAAAGGATGGATATAGCAATGGTTCTGCACAAGCTGTTGCCCTAAATGGCGTGCATAAACCTGCAAGCTCACTGGGGATCGAAAAGGTACTCATAGGCTGATTTCATCTATTTTATTCTCGCCAAATTTCAAATGAACTAAATGATCTGTGAGGCTGTGAGCTTTAATGCTCTTATGCTTTAGTGCATTCCTTACTCCAAAAAATATCTGGAGTTTGACTACTACATTATATTTTTGAACGCTTTACTTTCAAATTCTTCCCTGAATTTGACCTAGTTTTTAATTTCATCTCATTGTTTTAATGCCAACTATTTAAACTGTGAAGTTTGTTTTACTGCACTCCCTTTAGTCCATTGACAGAGGTGCCATGTCATTACGATATTAAACTTCCTTAATTTACATTGAAACTTGGAGGATGGTTTTAGGGACAAACTTTAAATCAAGGTTACACTTCAGGGTTAAAGTTGAATCTCTGAGGTTGAATTCAAATTAGGGTCAAACTTCTGACCTTTAGTTGCTACAATTGAAATTATGAGTTTGAAATTGAAAACTGGGCCGAAGCTTCAAGGTTGAAATTTGTAACTAACTGATACAGTAGGGAATAGAGTGACTGTGCTGTACTATGCTGTAGTAGAGGATAGAAGAGACAAGGAGTTAGAGGTGCAACTGTAATTAACTAAAACAGTTACAGCTGTAACTGTTAATAACTGAACCAACCCCCACACCCTGTGTATTATAAATAGGGCAAGGGTCAGATGTACGAAATACATGAATGATAATAAGAAAACTCCCTTTCTTTTATCTTTTTCTCTATTCATTGCTTGGAGCCCCAGGAATCACCATGGTTGATCCCTCTATGCTCAAGCCTTGTTCGTTACCTGCAACACCAACCCTATGTTTTTTTCATTTTTGTCTGTTCTTGTGTTAAGAAACAAATGTTTCGTTGTCTTTAATATGTAATTAATTGTTTGGCTTTGGTATTTGATCGAGTTGCAGGAATATTTTGATGCGTTGGAAGAAAAAAACAGATCTCTGGCAGCAAAACAAGCTAATCTTGATTCTCAAATTAAACAATTGAGGTTACAACACGAGAGTGAGCAAGAGACGGCAACAATCTTAAAGCAGAAGTTAGAAGGTACAGTGTGATACAATGTGCCTTGCACTCTTCTTTGTGACTATGCTTAGTATACTCTCCAGCTCCCTTTTATACTCAATTACTAGTCAGTTTTAAATCTCTCTCCTATTTTAACTTTTAGATGAATACCAGCGCAACTCTTCTTTCCAAAGGGAGCTTCATGAAATAAAGACGGATAAGGAGAAGGTGAGTTAAATATTTAAATTTTAGTTTTAGGTTGGTCTCTCTATGCATTCTTCTTTATTTATATCTTGGAAATCCCTGATTACAGAAGCCTGTATAATCTGGGTCGACATTACAGCATCCTCCTTGTGGACGTTATGTTTGCATGTATAACCTGCAAATTTTATATCTACATACATATTCCTGCTAAATAAATTTTCCCATATGCTCTTGTACCCTTCAGAAACCTTATTTCTTACGTAATTACAATCTCATACTTACAGAAAACCCCATGCTTAGAAATCCTTTTTATGGAACTACACTTTTTTAAGGGGTATATTTGAAGTCTTATTTTATGGGGATATATTGTAGAAATATGACATTGCAGGGGATATAGGCAAAAGCCTTTTTTTTTTTTTTTTTCTTTTTCCTGCTTCCACTGCCTTTTCTATTGTAGAATGATGATTTGTATATTTTTGCTGGCAGGCCTCAACTGAAATGAAAGAGTTGCGCAAGGAGCTAAATGAGAAAATGTCAGAATTAAGACGTGTCCAAGAGGAATTAAACAGAAGGGGCAGTGAAGAAGTATCGGATGAATCTCTACAGAACTTGAGAAGTGTGATATTGAATCTACAGAAAGAAAATGCCCAACTAAAGGTCTATACGAGCATTTTTTGGCGAAACATGTAATTTATCATAGTGTACTGCTCTTGAATTGGATTAGTATTTCATTTTTACTTAATTTATCATATTAAAGACTATTAGTAAAATTGATTGAAGAATTTATCATATTAAAGACTATTAGTAAAATTGATTGAAGAATTTATCATATTAAAGACTATTAGTAAAATTGATTAAAGATTTTAACCAGGTAGTTGAGTTTCTTGAAATTATTCTGATTAAATTTACTTCTTTTGTAGTTAGAGAAGGGTGAGCTTGATGCAAATCTTAAACTCATGATGAGTACAGCTGGGAAAATAGATGGTGAAGCTTTTGATACTCAGAACAAGCAGCCTGACTGGCACAAGGTAGGTGTTTTTCCTACCTTTAAGGTGACTATTGTGATTCAAAATTTATCAGCAGTCGAAATGTTGAATTTGTTGTGAATCACTGCCATTACCTTTTTACCATTGTATTATAGTGGGCATTTTCTGTGCCTTGTAAACAAAACCTCCAGTTTTGACATTACACAACATTCACTAGCTGACAGCATGAAATGTTACAGTCTTCTATAGTACAAAAATTATGGTGTAATTTATTTTCTCAATCCTTTAATTAGAGGAGGAAATAACGTGTCCTTTTGATCTTTTCTAATCAATACTAATGTGTTAGTTATTCCAACTTTGAAGGTCAAAGAAGAGATGTCATCGACCATACATACATTGGAGGAAGCACTAAAAGACGCTGGCAAAGAACGCGACAAAGCATTGCAACAATTGGACCGGCTAAAGCAGCATCTGCTAGATAAAGTATTTCTTTCCTTCTCTTAATAATATTCAGTTTCCCAAGTACATATTTCGAATTTTCTTTATTACTCTGAATGTCACGGCAGCTGTTCTTATGTATTGCTTCCTAGTGCAATTTTTCTCCGAGGTTATGCAGCATTAAACTGAGCTTTTCCCTACATAAGTTGTCACGCCCCGGGCGGGCACCTCCCCAGCGCGGGCGCGTGCGGCGCGGCAGCCCCGCGCGGATCCTTCAGTGGCGCGCGGCTAGCGCACGCCCTGTCCGCGCGGCGGCAGCGAGGCGCAGCGCGCGGCGGCGGCGCAGCGCAAGCAGCCCCGCGCGGGCGCGTGCGGCGCTGCAGCCCCGCGCGGATCCTTCAGCGGCGCGCGGGTAGTGCGCGCCCTGTCTGCGCGGCGGCAGCGTGGTGCAGCGCACGGCGGCGGCGCAGCCCCGCGCGGGCTCCTCCCCCGCGCGGGCGCGTGCGGCGCAGCAGCCCCGCGCGGATCCTTCAGCGGCGCGCAGGTAGCGCGCGCCCTGTCCGCGCGGCGGCTGTGAGGCACAGCGCGCAGCGGCGTCGCAGCGCAAGCAGCCCCGCGCGGCGCGGTGCGCGGCCCTTCAGCGGCGGCGGCTAGGGCATCCTAGCGTCGTTCGGCAATAAAGACGCAACAAAAGCACAAAACCCTAGACGACCAAAAATGCAAAACGAAACAACGGAAATAAGAGAGAGATGAGCCGCTAACCTTGATCTAAACGGAAACGTCGACCCGATCCCTTCGCAGACAGAGGGTATCCGAATCCGTTCCCACGGCGTTAGCGTCGTTTTGGTCTTTTGGTTTCCGGCACCACGAGAAGGAAAGACAGAGGGTGTCCGGATCCTTTCCCACGGCGTTAGCGTCGTTTTGGTCTTTTGGTTTCCGGCACCACGAGAAGGAACGAGAAGGAAGTAAAGAGATAGAATGCGGTAAACAGATAAATTATTTCTGGTGTACGTACCCCCAAAACTCAGGTATAAAAAGAAAGAAAAACCCAACCGACTTCTCGATAAACGTGTCACCTACTCATCATTTCAGAGACAGTTGGCACGGATTTTAATGCACCAACAACCTACCGCGCTCGACTTACCCTATCGCGCCCGCTAACCCTAAACGGCCCATTTCGGGGGATCCGTGTGTCCGATTCACTCCCCGATCGCACCGTTGTTTCCGGTTAAGCGAGCTCTACTGCGAAATAATATTCACACCCGAAAACACACGAAGGATAAAATTCCTAAAAACTAATTTTATTCATAAGTGAAAGGTAAAAATTAAAACTGTCATTACATAAGTATATATAGGATATTTTATATGTATTTTGAAAATGCTTGTCTTCAGAAGAAGTACATCCCATTTATTGCAGAAATGCTTATCAGTACTTGATATTTGTATGTGAACCCTTAGTTACTGAATTGTCAACAGTGTTCCTTTTATTTTCAAATAATACTTTTGACTAACAACTACTGGCTTAGCCCAGTGGTTTCCCAGGTTGCCATCCTTGAGGTTGGGGTTCGATCACCACTTGTGCTTTTACAGAAAGGGGCTCATTCCTCCGGCTTCTTGGGTATTAAAACAGTTTTATGTGCCGGGGGGTGTTTGGTGTAGAGGCTTATGGGCAAGCTCAAGAAATTCATACTTTATTTTTGCCGTTCTCTTATCTGCAATTCGACTGTAGATGCTTTGTTCTTATATTGTATTTTCTAGGAGCAAGAAGATTCAGAAAAGATGGATGAAGATGGCAAAATGATCGAGGAACTCAGGGCAAATTGTGAATACCAAAAAAACCATATATTGCAGTTGGAAAAGGCCTTGAAGCAGGAGATAGCTAAGAGGGAGGATATTAAGAAGCTAACAAATGATGAACTTCAGAAGTCAAATGAAATTATTCATGATTTAAAGCAAAAACTCACGAGCTGTATGAGTGCACTTGAATCTAAAAATATCGAACTGGTTAATCTTCAGACGGCCCTTGGACAATACTATGCTGAGAGTGAAGCCAAGGTGATTGTAAACTGCTTTCTGCATTATTTTATGCTGATTATTCTCTATTATTATTTTAAAATAGACATAATATCTACAGAACATCAGAAGTTGATGCTTGGCTTTTATGTGAATGCCCCTTTACAGGAACGATTTGGAAGAGATCTGGCATCGGCAAGAGAAGAACTTTTTAAAGTCTCTGAATCTTTAAAGGTAGTGGAACTTCTGCTCATCTCTGAAAATTTTTTGCTTGGTCTTCAAATTCCATCTCATACTTTCAATTCGATCACCCATCTCGAAAATTTCTAAATCAATAAGGTTGCCATTCACTTTGTGGTGAAGATTGAAAGTAGAGATTGCAGGGAATTGTAGATCAAGGTCTGTGATGAAATTAGTTAGTTGAATCAACTCTGCTTCTTTGTTCTGGGACTACAATAGGGAGGCCAAGCAATAGGGAAGCCAAGCTGTTAGTATCTGAGAACTAATTATGATAAGTCTGTTGAATGGAAAATTTTGTCTAATGTTTTGTTGGGATTGGTTGGTGGCATTGGATATAGATCTCACATAAACAATTGCAGTTGCGTTAGAGTTAGCATGATTCTAAATGCTGATGTGATTGTATTCTCAGTGGTTACATGGTACATGTTAGTTTACCCGAGCTAATTATTCCTTTCAAGTGTAAATTTTCTACTTGCTTTTCTATAATGAAATTATTTGGACTTTCCTTTCTCTCACAAACTGTCTAGTTTTTCACTTACCCTTTTACAGTGAATTTTATTTAATTTTCTGTTCTCCTGCATACTGTCTAGTTTTTCCTGTGCCAATATCATATTTTAGATAATTTTTCCCTTTTTCATCCTCAGGTCGCAAATCAACAGCTCGAACTATCAATAAAGGAAAAGGAAGAGATAGCTGCTAAGCTTTCGCAAAGCGAAAGAATTTTGGCAGAGGGCAAGCGCTCAATGCAGAAGCTTGAGGAAGACAATTCAAGACTACGCCGAGCCTTAGAACAGAGTATGACGACACTGAATAGAATGTCACTGGATTCAGATAATTATGTTGACAGGTATCTACGAAGTCGTACATTACAGTTTTTATCAAGATTGGGCATTTTGTGACCATTCTGAATTTATTTCTTTTGAGACATAATATGCTAGCCTTTTATATTTGATAATTCTATATATATTTCCGAACATGTGAACTATGCCAAAACTATGAAAGTTAAGAGTAACTGTAATAGATTTTCCCATATTTTTAATTTTGTCCTCCCAAGCATTGAGCCAAACTTAATCGACACTTTGCAACTTGCAGGCGCATAGTGATAAAGTTGATGGTGACCTATTTCCAGAGAAATCATAGCAAAGAGGTAATTTTCTTTCTGTCTTATGTCAGTGTTGATTCTCAGGTTATCCGTTCTTTCACACATGATCAAGGACTAATTTGTAAATCCTGGATATTCTAGGTTCTGGATCTCATGGTTCGCTTGCTAGGGTTTTCGGAAGAAGATAAACGGAGAATAGGTTTTGCTCAACATGCTGCGGGCAAAGGCGTAGTTAGAGGTGTTTTGGGTTTACCAGGGCGTCTTGTTGGAGGAATTCTGGGCGGACACTCGCAAGAAACATCTACTCAAATGCCTTCTGAAAATCAGGCGAGACTCTTTTTTTTTGCCTTTTACATATATACATCCCTTCAAAGTTATCTGATTACTTATATTATGAAGTCTGAATTTTAATATTTACCTCTCAATCAGGTATTTTCTATTGAGTGTCCATATATTAGATTGAGTAGTCATGCAGTAAGTGGGGGTGTTTGTGATATTCTCGGTTGATGTTTTAACTGCCTAGAAACCAATCAGACTGTAAAGAAGTAACCGTGTAGGTGCTTTGTTCTGTGGAAGAAATGATACGATTACGATCTATGTGTCAATCATATTGGTAGTTCTCTAGGAGGAACAATGTGATAACATTAATTATGTTAATCATATAATTCATACGAGGGAACATAACGTCACGGGGGGTTATTTTTTTGAGAAAGAAAGAGAGGACACCACATAGGCAAATATCTGACGAATGCAATATATTGGGGAATTATACTACCGTTGTCTGAAATCTTTTTCTACTTATGGCATTATCTGCTTGTAGGAAAAATTATTCTGTACTGAACTTGAACTTGGTGATCGAAGAGTTCCAAGTTGTTTCCTTTTTTTTTAAAGTTTACATTACTATGAATATATGACATCATATAATGCTGTAAGTTTTCCATAATAAATATATATTGACAATCTTTTTTCTTTCCAACTTGGCCAGTCGTTTGCGGACCTGTGGGTCGACTTTCTTCTCAAGGAAACTGAAGAAAGAGAGAGAAGGGAATCTGCGGAAGCTTCTAGAGTTTCATCAAACACACAAGAGAAAAGCACTACCAGTGCTAGCACTAGTAATGCTTCTAATCTCCCCCCTGTTTATCCCTCAACAAACCAAACGTTTAGCTCTTCAAAACAGAGCCAACTACAACACCCTGACACCGAATTCGCAACCGTGCCGCTTACATCCTCTGCGGATCGATCGGAGCGAAACCCGCTCTCAAGACCGCCTCCAAGATACTCGTATTAGTGTGGGATGACGCGATGACGCAGTGAGATCCTTGCAGATGATATTACTCGGAATTTGTTATAGTAAATTTGTTCCCATTTGTTAATATGTTCTGTAGATCATATTCCAATTGCATTGATTTTTTGTCCCTTTTTCCTGTAAAAAAAAAGAAGAAAGAAGACACAAGGCAATTTAAGCAGATGCGGATTCTCCTGTTATTCGACATCTTGTTCAGTTGGCTGTAAAATGTGATGTAAAATTCAATGTGCCGAGAAATGTCTAAGAGTTAATAGATCACAGCAGGGTGTTCGGTTGGGGGATGCAATAACAATTCTTTGATGAGTAATCTAATCAAGGAAGGATTTAAAGTGTAGTGGCTTGGAATTGTGCCGAGAATTTGTTGGTCAGGTACCATATGATGTTTCTCGTGCTCGTTTGATATATATTGATCATAAAAAATTCATAACAGAATATTTATTTTTTTTTCAGTACATCCATTATGTTGCAGATTACTCTGAAACCATAATAAGGATATGCTAATAATTAAAAACAAAAAGACTTCCCAAAAAAAAAAAAAAAAAAAAAAAAAAATCCTTTTACTTTGCCGCATTTGTTTGTCATTTAATAAATATGATATACAATAATCAAAAGATGTACACTCTTTTCCACATAAATAATTAATATTAACAAGCGATTTTGCGAATTTGCTACCTCCTAAATAGCACTCCGGATGATAACCAATACATTCAATACAAGAATTATTATCAACAGTTCAATCCCAATCTGAAATCTCTATCTTATGTAAATAAAAAGTTCAAGATAATCAACTGCCCCAGTTACTTTTGTTCTTCTTTTTTCCACTTCTGCTACCTCATCTTTGAGGAGTATATTAAGCTCGCCATGAATGGTGCCAGGTATTCGTATACTTTTCTTATTTCCTAACCCCTGTACTTTAATAAACAAAAAAGAAATAGAAAAAAAAAAGAGGCTATACAAGAAAAGAGCTTTAGAAATGCTCCTTGTGGAATTCAAATTTGGTGGTGCCTTTTTGATTGAACTCATAGCAAAGTTTGCTTAGTTCTTGCGCCAATACTGGGGCTCCACAGTAGAATACCCCTGCATAAATACCACCATAACAGTCAAAAAAAAAAAAAAAATCTGTGAATAAAAAAGTTTATAAGGAATGGGAAAAGTATTTAAATTAATTACATTTTAGTTTTTTCTTTTCTTGTTAAGGGAATAAATTTTTCCTATTTGATTTAAGTACATCTTGTCGACGTTAAATGTGAAGGAGAATGTTAGCATATTAACCGTTTCGTTTATTTTTGAAATAAACTTAGTTGACAATTTGAAGCAACTAAGCTTCGAACTTGGGTCTCGGATATCAACCACCAAACCTTTTGCTACTTGCGTTAGAGACGATTAATAATTCTATTATCTGATCATTTAAACTTCTAGAGATGAAAGATTCTCTGGTTCTTGACCTTTTTTTGTATCGAAATATATATATATATAAATATATATATATATATATATATATATATATATATATATATATATATATATATATATATATATATATATTTCGATATTGTGGCTCCTCCCTCGTCCTCTGCCACAGTCACTTGCTCACTGCCCTCGCTGAAAGCGCTTATTGGAGAAGCATGGGCGCATCTCCGTCCTCACACTCACGGTCAACAGCGAGCACTGTCTTGGCCACAACCTCATTGCCTCCATCCACTCCGCTTTCATCCACCTTCGTGATAGCGTCCTTCTCCTCCGGCGCTGGCATTGGTGCCTACGCCGGTGAAGAAATAAAGCGGAGGAAGAGGAGGCGCCGCCACCTTTATTACCGTTGCGGAGGGCAGCGGAGGAGGTGAGGGAGGGTCGGAGAGAAAAAAAAAAAAAAGATCTAGAGAAAAAGAGAGAGAGAGAAACGAAAATAAAAATATTTTGATCTGTTTTCTAAAAATCCGGATCGAATGTGCAAAATTCAAAATAGTGACCTATTTTTGCAAAATCTCAAAAAGGGTGGAATTTTTATGCATATCATATTTCATACTTTAACATGGTATAATAGAACCAAATGGAAGTATGCTATAAGATTTCGAAAATGGAAATGAACTGACCAATCTTGGCTAATGGGTGCTTAGAGCATGCTTTGGAGAAAACCTTGTTCCATCTGGGCCTCCCAAAATGCGTTCGTACCTGTGTCCAGTGTCAAAAGAAACTTGATAAGTTTAGTGATTGTATTACACCTAAAATATATGGCAAATTGTGTGCAAATCTTTTGAGGCCCACTTGATCAAAGAAAACCAAATTAAACCCTACATTAATAATGCAGCATTCTGTCAATTTCTCATGCCTCTTTTCTACTGAAGTTTCCTCAAAATGACTGACTGGCTATGATATTATTACAAGAAGAAGATTCTCTGCAAAAGGAAGTTTTAAACAAAACACAAGGTTTAGAGATGTTGCTGCACTGAAAAGCACTTTTTTGAGGTGATCTATTTCAAATAACACTTCTGTCTTTCAGATATGGAGAGATAAATGAATTCCAAATTGAGCCTACTATATCCAGCAATTAATTCTGAAAAAGAAAATGAGGATTTACTCTGGTTCCGGAGACTATGTCTACACCGTTCTTCGCATGGTTGAGAGCTGAAATCATGGTTATAAGCGCAGATCGAGCATCCCCTTCTTCGTACACGCTTGTCAGATAGTTGTGCATCTCAATTACCCCCTAATGAGAGTGACATTAAACTATAAGTGAGAAATTTGTCCTCTAAACTGTGCGAAGAGAATAAGAAAATAACAAAGTTTTTAAGTGTTTTGATCATGTTCTTTACCCTTTGATCTAACTCGGCAACCTCATTCATAACTCCCTTAAACCAATCGAAGGAGCCTTGTTCGCGTGTTACCCAGTAGAAATATGCATTCGTCGTCTTGAGAATTCGCTTCGGTTTCGATGCGATCCTCACAACTGTTGCCAGATCAGTATCACCGGAATTCGGATGAACATCTGATGTAGCTTCCTGAAATTAAATGAGAATCAATTAGCAATTGGGCTTGTTATATCTAATTGAGCTAACCGACAATTTCGCTTGAAAAAAACAACAACAAGCACTGTAAAGCAACTGCAGAAAGAGAAAAGCGGAATAGCATCGTAATAGAGAATATGTCCGGAAGAGCTTCGAAAAGTGCTATTTGAATAAAGCTGTTGGCTATTTATTTATGGATTATAAATAGGTCCAACTCCTGCCCGTGACAATAGGCTCAGGAGACTAATAAGTTGAGTTGGGTGAGCCAAATAAGTTGAGTGGGGCTGCGGTCCACAATAGACCTAACGGCAAGATGCCCAACAATAGACCCAACGTCCAAGTGGGTTGAGTCCGGTCGAGACCCGTTGGCACTGTGTCTGTACGCTTTAAGTGAATTGGTTGCGTATTTCTAACAGCTCGAGCTTTTGGAATTAATGGTTAGCGCCAACGATCCTACAAAAGCGACTCGAAGAATCCCTAGTAGCTCTCTCATTACACATCCTCCAACAGTTTCAAGCTTATTTCGGCTTTTGCTATAGGACAAATGAAAAGTACTCACATCTTGCTCCTCCGTTTTCACTATGTTGTTAAGCAGATCTTTCAATATGCTGATGAAAGGCGTTGCTCCAATTCCTAGTCCCACAAGCAGTAACACATCATAGTTCTTGTAGTCCTGAGCTGGCGCACCGTAAGGCCCGTCGATCAAGAGCTTTGGTATGCTGCATTTACGGAAAAAAAAAAAAAAAGATTTGCGTTTAACACAAGGCAATGAAAATAATGGAAAGAAGAAAACATCTTGATGATCTGTTTATTAACAAATGGATCTACACCGGGCTATTTGTGTTGCAAACTATAAGCAACGAGCGCACAAACCCAACAGGATCAATTGGCGATCACGACAAAGAAGTAAATCCAAAATGCACGACAGAAAAAATAACACACAGATTTTGAGTCACATCTAACACAAACTAGTAAACATTAAATTACCAAACATGAAAGGCCGAATTTTGCTTACAACTTTCTCATAAACGATTATTTTCTGGCCAGAATCTAATGTGGTTGATTATTACGGGGCGAAGCTTAAGAACATAGGTTTAATCCATCTATTAAGGAAAAGAATATAGATTATTGAAAATCTATCAGTTACAGAACTTGGTAAATATATTCTCGATATACGCAAATCAAAAAGTCAGAATTCTCTTAAAAAACTCAGTTTTGCAATCAAAACTTTATCACAAAAAAAAAAAATCAGTCATTGATATTCAGAAAAAGAAATAAAAGAAAGAAAATTTGGTCGTTCCATGCAATGCAATTGCATTTACATTTACTATTCGAGATAGAAGTAAATAATAATTTCTCGAAAAAGAACTTAAAAGAGTATATATACCTTCTCTTGAAAGTGCCATCCACTCTAAGGTGGCCACTTTTCTCGGCCGCTGCTGGTTCACAAGCCTCTGCAAAGACCCGCTTGAGCTCTCGTGTCCAATCTCCTAATTGTCGGATGTGAACACTCAGATATTTATCACTTGGCGCCGAAGTTATTGAGAAAGGATGCCTGTGACACATTCGAAAAGTAATTCATAATATAGCATTGGAATCTTTCATAACATGTTCTGTTTTGTTCTTGTTCGAATCGATTGCGGTAAAGAGAGAAGGGGATACTACATTTAGATTTATCCGAAGCAACATACAGGGATGCAATTTGGCTAGCATATAGGTGAGAAAGTGAAACTTTAACAAGCAACTATCAAAATTGAATGTACATTCTGAGAAGTAAGTACCATTCGAAGGGTGAAACTGCGGGACACTGAACAAACATATACTGTCCACTCTCGTAGCGAAATGCCGGAGGCTTTGTCATTTGCAACGTCAAAACATTACCAGGGTATATAGCAACCTGCGCAAACATCCTTCCATGTTAATAGACTCTTAACTATATTAGTAAGCAAAAAACCAAAATGACAAAACAAGACAAAAAGAAAGAGTATGTGCTATATCTTACCTTTAGTAGGCGAACGGAATAATAGCTAGATCGGAGGCTTCTTAGGATCCTCTCCCCAGCATACAGAGAAACAGGAACAGCAAGATATATCCATGTCTGCGACAGGAGAAAAAAAAGAAGAAGAAAAAAGAACCTATATAAATGTTCTAAATAAGTTAAAGATCACTAAACTGGTTTTAGGAAGTTCAAGAGGAAGCAGTCTCTCACTGTTTTCTGGTACCAATGGTGTATGAGGTAGAGGAACTGTCCATGAATGATGAGTAGAACGTAGACAATTATGAACAGGTGGTGAGAGTACCAGAATGCATTGAATCCGGTCAGTTTGTCAAAAGGCTTAGGAAACTTTACTATGTTACGTCGGAACCAACGTGTGGC
Source organism: Tillandsia leiboldiana (assembly GCA_029204045.2). Classification (NCBI taxonomy): domain Eukaryota; kingdom Viridiplantae; phylum Streptophyta; class Magnoliopsida; order Poales; family Bromeliaceae; genus Tillandsia; species Tillandsia leiboldiana. The sequence goes on along the minus strand of CM055062.1, from coordinate 51,981,650 downwards.
GAGAGTGAACGCCACGGCCATGCATAGGACCATGAGGATCCCAGTTATGCCTTCCGGACCACTGACGAGCTCCATGTACGTAGGTCGTGCCGGACCGAAGTCCTTGGAGAGGGGAGAGTACATGTCAGGAGAGGAGGAGATGAGCCTAGGGAAGTCACAGGAGAGATGGTTGCTGGCGTGAAGGATTATTCCGAACGCAATTGCCGCTGCAATGGTCTGTCATAATGAGACCAATGAAGAGATCTTACATTGGTTTATTGACTGATTTAGGTATTTATAAGAATTTATTATTATTCTCTGATTCAAAAAGGCTAAAACATATGCAAAACATTCAACTATGAATTATTCGGAAATGCGCTCCCGAACTTTGTTTGTATTATTTGAAACCTCAACTATCCTACTGCATGGCTTAGAAGAGTTCCATCCTTCTTGATAGTTTCTGTAACATTTTTGGCAGATTTGATGGAAACTGTTAAATCTAACGAAACTCGAATAAAATCAGAAAATCAAATCAGTTGCGAATTGAAATGAAACAAGAATGGTTTAGGGACCTATTCCCAGATCACAAATAGCTAGTTGGAAGACGTCGATAACATCTTAGCCATTCAGAAATTCAACTTCTGCAAGCCCCGGCACAGTAATGTTGTAATCAGGTAGGCATTTGATTGGATGTGTTATGTAGAACTTCACTTTAAAAGCTCAAATTCAAATTCGAACTTCAATTGAAAATTGACTTAATGATCTACATCTATTTAGATAAATTAATTAAATCAATGAAATTTCTATTTGTCTCAAGTGCAATTCCGATACTATCAAATTTTGTGGATACTAATATAAATCAAGTTAGCACTACTAATATAGCATAATACTGCAAAAATACAATTCATTTGTGGATACCTATGAAACAACACAATTTTGTAAATTCAATATGGAATTATTAAATTCTAATAAATGAAACTGATAAAAAATTATGTAGATAAACCAAATGGAAGGTGTTCATAAACAAATGTGAAAATGCACACACTTGTACGATTTGCGTATATATAAGATATACCTAGAACTCATTTAAGTTTCCACATTTGAAATCTAAATCATCAGCTACACTTGTAATACTTTCTAAGGTATCCTTATCATTACTCATTAGCTACCACTAGTACCTAAGAAACCGAACATTTCGTAACATCCAAAAAATAAAGGGAAAGAAAATACTAACCTTGTGGAAGTTGATGTTATCATCAAAAGGCATAATGCGAGAAGCCCTAGTTGACCGCAACCAAGTAATGGTGTTCCGGCACACAGGAAGGAGAATGAGGGCCATATTGAGCTTCAATGTCTCCGCGGCGGCTTTCGCGGTGACCAAGCAGTAGCCCATCACCCGGAATGCATATCGGTTCCGATACTGGATGAACTTCCACGTGAAAAGCGCCACCATAACTGCGATCCATAGTGTCAGCACCCACAGGCGCTTCCAATTGTCCTCCAAGTAGTAACCGAGCTTTGTGCTTAGATTTTGAATAGGGCCCTTCCCTTTTAGCCCCACCGAGTTCTGGCTAAGTGCTTGGCTTGTGTAACTCAGAGCTTGGCTGTAGTTCAGGTATGTGTCCTTTTGCAGCAAGAGAGTTTCCAGTTGCCATAACTGCCAGCAAAACCACATTCAGAATATACAGATTTTAGAATATATGTAAGGAGATAAGTTCACAAAGTTCATATGCGAAAATTGATGTTTCTATCCTAATTTATAGATTTATAGGTAGAAAGTTATGTAGATATACATATGTATCAACAGTTGAATCACCTGTCATCAAACCATAAGAACTTCAAATTCAGTTTTTTTTGGTGTAATGTCAAATAAATAGAGTTTGAAGAAATATATATATACTTGCTTAATTCTTATATATAGTATGAAATATGACTTATTGCCATTTAATGTAATACAGTAAAGGTAAAATTGTTTCAACATTCACTCAAACATAGTACATTTTGAAGTAGGTACTTGAATTTACTACCCAAGTTTAACTAACTTCTCTTAGAGCTTGATACTATTTTCGACGGAAACCACCGAGTTCTAAGAAATTTTGAGGTTTCCTGCAGTTGAACTTCATTTCTACAATTGGCTTATTTATATAAACTGGGTGATTCAATCAACTGCTCCTTTAATTAGGGACCCATAATTGCGTTTTACAAAAAATATTAGATTCAATAAGTTCTATCCTGTAAAAGGGCGCCAGATTAGATTTAATAAAATTCAATTCTCTGATCTTTGTCTACCTTTTTTCTGTTTCTGCTTTCAGCTGCTGTCACTTTGGTAGAATAATCAACAAATTGAAAAATTGGAGAACTTTTGCCGTGGTGGAAAGTACATATGTAATTAATTTTAAGATTCAAAAGAATTTTAGTAAAGTAGGGCCAAAAAGCTCTAACTCGGTATTTTAATCTTGTTTTTTTTTTTTTTTTTTTTTTTTTTTTTCTTTTTTTTTATTTTTTATTTTTTTTTTTTATGTTCCCTATAGACCCCTTAGCCAAAACTCTCTTTGAATCGGTCTATATATTACTCAAAGACTGGGGCTCAAATTCTATTTACTTTTAAAATAGATAAACAAGAATTCGAACCGTTGTTTTCAAAGGATTTAAGCAATCAGTAACTTAAATTAAATATGAAGAAATTTAAAAAAAAACAATCAGATAGAATTCGAATTTAGAATTCTCTGTCATGCTAAAATGTTAAAGAAAGTAAAAATAACCGTTGTTAATTCTCTGTATAAAAGTTCGATAACAATAGTCTGAACTTGAGGTCTTTTATTAATAAACATAAAATGTGAATCTAAATTAAATAAAAAAAAATTGAATAATACTAGAAATCTAACGGGACTCGAATTAAAAACCACAATAAAAAAAATACAAAATAATTATTTTACTCTAAAAATTAAAGCCATAAAAAAAAAAAAAAATTTAATATTTATATTCAATAAAACAAAACGTTGACATGATACTACATATATTCAACAACAATTTCCACAGCAATTATTGTCCTTTGGACCTATACTAATCAATTACCATGCCAAAGTTTCTTCTCTACAGAGCAAAAGAACAAAACAAACGTTGACATGAAACTGCATATATTCAAACAACAATTTCCACAGCATTTATTGCCCTTTGGACCTATACTAATTACCATGCCAAAGTTTCTTCTCTACAAAGCAAAAGAGCATTACCTACTATTCAAACATACGTACGTAGTACATTTGTAGTGTAGTACATTTGCAGTGTACTGATACGTAAAATGGGAGATTTAAACGTGACACTTGTAATAAGAGGCTAAGGTACGTAGCTGTTCAACCACTACGAACGTTGAACCAGTGATTGGTGGGAAAAGCTAAAACCCAAATTCCACGTAATTGTCGAAGGGGATATGATATAATTGATAGGAGCAGGGGTTTAGGTGAGAAAGCTACATCACCACCCCGCCTAACGTCACCAAATCAACTTATCTTAATCACACCACCATTTTAAGCTATTGAAACAAAAATTTACTAAACTCGATTATTATTAGTTAACGATCATATTCGATCAGATTTAATGAGTACTTAACGATATTGATAAAGTCTAATAATAATTATTGTTAATAAAAAAGAAAAAAAACTCTAATTTTAAACTTTTGTGATTATATTAGCTAATTTTTAAGAAAAATTGTTGGAGAAAAAAAAAAAAATTGTTGGAGAAGATGAGACAAAGAGGTGACTACTAGAAAACGCACCACATTGACCAAGATTATTACACTTGGGTAGGAATAATCTTAGGATGCTAACATGTTACCAAAACAACTTTATTAATTATGAATGGTTGATTAATTTCCTAATTAAGTACTTAACTCAAACTTCTAGAGAGATATGATCCAAAATTATTTTATTATTGCGTGTGGTTGGCTTGGTCTTTGTGATGTATATATAGCGAGTGTTGGTGTACCCAAAAGAGAGACAAATATTATTTTGTAATTATATGCAAACCTCTATGTAGCCGAGTGCTTCGGGGTCCAATTCCTCCATGATTAGAGCTGCGTACTCCTCGGCTTGTTCTTTGAGCCTCGACAGTTTATTGGCTGAGGCACTTAGCATTATTATCTGAAAATAATTAAAAAAAAAAAATAGAGGAGTTAAGATGTAAAATGATTAAAATACTCTCACCTCTTTTCTAGATTATCTCAATAAACAAAAAATGATATTTATATATCTTATATTCAATACTTCTTTTCACGTATGATCTTTTAAAACATGGGCATAATTAAATAAGGTGAAATTAAATAAAACTAGAAGTTTAGCAATTCTGATATCATGTAAAATTATATGAAACAATCGTTGTATCTTAAAAATTTAAATTACTAGAGAATAATATTTATATATTTTATAACCTATATATTTTTTTTATAAGGCCAAGTGTACTCTATAATATTATTATTAATGATGATGTGATAACATTATTATTTTCAAACCTCAAATATTATTATTAAATCATAAGTACAACCATTATATATATTCTAAACTCTATATATACCATGCATTTGGTACTATTAATTTTTTGATCTTGATTGAAGGGATACGCGATTAGAATTATAATAATTTTCTAAAAATTATATGATTTCATCAATAATCCACTAAACTTTAGAAGACCATTTTCATTCTAACTACACATCTCTTCATTTAAGGGTTCAAAACTCAATAATACAAAGTACTTAGTACTATTGATAGTATATATAATAACCTCGTTATATATATATATATATATATATATATATATATATATATATATATATATATATATATATATATATATATATATATATATATCGTAGGACTACTATACTCTTATGAATATAAATTCTTTTATACTAATAACTTTTTCGTCCTTGGATGAAAAGATATGCGGTTAGAATAATAGTGGTCCCCCTAAAGTTTAGTGGGTTGTTGGTGAAATAATATAAATATTAGAAACTACTATAATCTTAACCATACATTTCTTTATCCAAGAGTGGAAAACTTATAAGTGCGAAAAAATTTTACTCATAAGAGTATAGTAGCCAAACTCTCTCTCTCTCTCTCTCTCTCTCTCTATATATATATATATATATATATATATATGAGCTTATATACTTTCAAAAGCACAATCTCATTCATACTTGTAAATTTTTTACCATAGGATTTGTATTGTGAATTGTGTTATTGTAAAAGTATTTAAAAAAAAAAGTACAATTGTACAGATCTAATACAAATTTTATGGTAAAAAATTTACAAGTATGAACGAACTTGTGCTTTTAAAAACATATAAGCTCTGCTATATATATATATATATATATATAAAACAGAGCTTATATGCTTTTAAAAGCACAAGTCCATCCATGTTTGTGAATTTTTTATCATTGAATTTGTATTGAGATTTGTATTTTTATAAAGTCAACTAAAAAGAGAGAAAGATAAAATAAAAAATACAAATTTCAATACAAATTTAATGGTAAAAAATTTATAAATATGAATGTGCTTGTGCTTTTAAAAGCATATAAGCTCTAGTCTCTACTCTCTCTCTCTCTCTCTCTCTCTCTATATATATATATATATATATATATATATATATATATAGAGAGAGAGAGAGAGAGAGAGAGAGAGAGAGAGAGAGAGAGAGTCCGGCTGGAATGCTATCGATAGTATCAAACAATTGGTGCTATCCATTTTTTTTACCGTTAGATCTATCTCTTTGATCATTTTCATCCCTTGGATTATACTATTCAACCAACCACCCACTAAACCCTAGGGCAACACTATCATCCTAACCACATATCCCTTAATCTAAGGGCGAAAAATTTGGTAGTACCAATGATTCGGTGCTATCATAGTAGGATATATATATATATATATATATATATATATATATATATATATATATATATATATATATATATATATATATATATATATATATATATATATAGTTCGGCTACTATACTTGTATAAGCACAACAAAATGGTGTTTATAAGTTTTCTACCGTTAGATCTACTCACTTAACCCAAAGAGTCCGCTAGCTATCATCCAAGGACTAAAAACCTACAAACACTTATGACTTGATACTTTTAAAAATATAAAAACTCATATATATATATATATATATATATATAGAGTTGGGCTGGAATGCTATTGATAGCACCAGCCCAACTTTGCCACCCATTTTATATTCTTTGGATTGCGTTGAGATTTGTGAAAGCTATTTAATTTTTACTTTTTCTTTTTACTTTTTCTTTTTTCTTTTTTTCATTAAATAGCTTTCACAAATCTCAACGCAATCCAAAGGGTATAAAATGGGTGGCAAAGTTGGGCTGGTGCTATCAATAGCATTCCAGCCCAACTATATATATATATATATATATATATATATATATATATATATATATATATATATATATATATATATATATATATATATATATAAAGTACTTTACTTAATATAGTACTTCAAATATTTCTATATTTTCTCAAAATATAGAACTCATTTGTTGAGAGGCGCACAACTACCATGACATCCCTTCCAACTTTTTGAAAGCTATATACAAGTTTCTAATTGAGCAATGCTACATGTACACCCCGAAGGGGTGTACATCATACAACTCCACCATTTTAATGATGGCGATATTTTTTACGGGTCACATCAAGTGACCCATCATCACACTCCCATCCTTGGATGGGTGGGGTGTATGATGTACACCCCGAAAGGGGTGTACACATAGCATTTTCCTTTCTAATTATGGTATGGCAAAATATAAAATATTATAAATTCTCGTAAAACTTATTTTTTTATATAACAAATTTCATTATAATTTTTTTATAATTTTTTAGATATTTTTGGCTTTTCAAATATAAATTCTGCTTCGGTTCTTCTTATATTTCACTCATTCTAAAACTCCTATTTACTCACTGATTTTATTAATTTGTTTTTAATACTAAAAATTCAAAAAGGACTTAATATCAAAAGTTTCTTTTCATAGTAAAAATGTAAAAGACATATACGTGATCATTTTAATTCGACTATTAAATTTTTTAAAATTTTAATTATAATATCTTATTTTTTTAATTTATTTAATTTAAATTATTAAATTTATATTTATATTTAATAATTTTTTAATTCAAAATTAGTTCGGATCAAATAATATCCGATCCATTTTCATCCCTTAAAAAATATCAGCACTTGGTACAAAACAATCAAATACTAGTCCGACCCGTACCCATTGCATTATGCAGATCAAGTCCCCGCAAACTACCATACTAAAAGTTTCTTTTCACTATTTTTTTTTTTAAATATCTAATTTTTTAAATTGGTTTGATTTTAAGTCATTTGATTACTCTTTCGACGTAAAGTTTAAATAAATTTATAATTATATGAATTGCATGAGAACATATTAATTAAATTCATAAAAATAAATAATATATTTTAAAAATTAAATATTTAGATTAAATAATTAAAATATATGACAGTTGAGGTTAGCTCTATATTTTTATTTTTTTATTTTTCTTACTTAATATTATTGTAATAATATTATATTTTTGTTGTGTATATATATGTGTGGAGGGAACACTATAAAAAAAATTAATATTTTAAAATATTTTTTTTATATTTAATAATATTTAAAAGTGTGGTAAAATAATTTAATTTTATATTTAAAAATATCGATAAAATATATTCTAATTTTTTAAAATATAAAAATTTAAAATAACATAATAAACGATTCATATTTTTTTAAAAAAATATCGATATTTATTATATTATAAAAATATTTGAAAATATCTTTTCTAAACTTCGTCTGAAAATTATTTTTATATTAATTTTTTTTTTTTTTTTTTTTTTTAAAGTGGAAGAGTCAAAACGCTCGTTCATGTGTTTTCATCCTCTCACGTACGTACCTCTTTAACTTCGGCCTGTGATACCCGCCCATCGGCGTTCTTGTCCACCCTATAAATATTATGATAATAAAACTAAAATTAAATTAAATTTAAAGTTTAAATTTAAATTTAAATTTTTAAAGTTATTCGAGTGTTGATTTGAAAAAAAAAGGGAGAAAGAAAAAAAGAAAAGAAAATCGTGACGTACATGTCGAAAAAGATCTGGAGACGAGAGTCGAAGCTTTGGTCGGTGATCTGGGACCACATGTCGTGCAGCTCATCTTTGCTCACCTTCTCCTTCGTCATCCCCTTCCTCCGTATCAGCGTGTCGAATAATTCCGACGCGAACTCTTTTGATTCCATCATTCCTGCAGTTATTCTGATTCATCAGTTTAATCAAAATATAAAATATATAGTTCTTTAATTTGTTTTTTAATAAAACAGTAAACAATATTTAATTACGAAAAAAAAATAAAAAAAAAATGAATTCCAAATGAAGCTGCATTTGATTGGACCGGTATTTTTTTTAAAAAAAAGTAAAATAAAATAAAAAAAAAAATGAGTAAATACCGATGCATGAGAGTGATTAATAATTAGAAGATTAATTAAAGAGGGGGAGTTGGCTAATTAATAAGAAAAGTACCGATGCATTGGGCGAAATCGGAGCGGGAGAGGAAGCCGTTGCGCGCGAGCTTCTCGAAGCTTCCCTCGACATCGCCCCACACGTCGGCGCGGCTCCGGCTGATGAACCGGAGCCCTCGGATCGCGCCGCGCGCCGCCCCCGGGCGATCCAGCCCCCGCGCCCGCGCCCGCGCAGCCATCGCCCGCTCCCGCCGCGCCGCGCGCGCCGCCAGGGCATCCTCCACCGCCGCCTCGCCGCCGCCGCCGCCGAGGCGGAGGCGGAGGCCAAGGTTTCGGGAGAAGCGGAGCAGCTCCGCCTTGAGGTCGAGCGGGATCTGCCTCGCGCGCAGCTCCTGCGAGAAGCGGCGGAGGAGGAGCCGTTGGTGCGAAGCGCTTCGCCGCATCGGGAAAATCGGCGGCGTCGCCAATGCGGCGGGGGCGACGCTGCGGAGGACGAGGGTGTCGTCGTCGCGGAGGTCGAGGGTGACCTCCACGAGCTCGTTCTCCTCGTCGTCATCATCGTCGTCGTCACCGATGAGGAGGCTCCTCCTCCTCGCCGATGAGATCGGCGAGGAATCGGCGCTCAGCGCCCTTCGCGCGGGGACCGAATCCGAGACCCATACACCACCATCGTCGTGCTTCATCGTCGTCGTCGTCGTCGTCGTCGTCGTCGTCGTCGAATCCCTCATTTATTTATAAATTAAATAAAATGTACTCGCACACACCGAGAGAAAGAGAGAGGAGAGAGAGATTTTGAATTGGAGAGGAGGATTCAAAAATTAATCCTTAATAATTAAGCCTGCAATGAATGAGTCATAAGCATGTAAATGTATATATAAACATACATATATATTTTGATCACTATTTTGAAAATTGGGATAATGTTGTTGTTATTGTATATCAAGTTCCACACAGCAAAGCAACATGCTGTTGTTGTTGTTGTTGTGTTTGTGCCGCGTGTCAGTAAGCGGCTTAGTAAACACCTAGTCACAAATAATAATAATAATAATAATAATAATAAAATATTATATGTATATTTTTTTGTTTTAAAAAATATTATATATATATTCAAAAGTGAGTGTATATTGTACATCTCATGATTCTCATCCATTTAAAAATAATTTTTTTTTTATTTATTATTTTAAAATAATAGATGATATTTATTTTATTCTTAAATAAATGAAGTATAAGATATATATTTTATTTAAAGTGTATATTTAGTATTGTCCTTTTGTTTTACAGTGGAACGCAGAAAAAATAATTCAAAAGTTGTACACACCGTCCCCACCCGCGATGCGTACAACCAGTTGCATCATACAATCTCTAAATGCTATTTTTAATATTTATATTTAATAATTTTTTTATTCATGATATCAAAATATAATGTTAAATAACATACGTTATTTTTTAAAAAATTTAAATTAACAGAAAATGATGCTTAGTTTAAATATTTATATTCGATATACAAAATCTTCAGTTAGAAACAAATTAATAAGACTTCTAAGTTAGGAATACATCACCAAATCATGGTTAGTGCAAAACATGAGTAACTGATCAAATTTAGAAAAAAAAATTATATTTTATGCATGCATGTACATATGTATATTTAAAATAATTCCAACTGCATTTGGCATTTAATTTAACTACTACTTGGACAATAAACTTGAGTCAATAAATGATAATAAGATGGAGACTTAGCTGAAGGGGACAGCAAATTAAACAAGCCAATGCACCAAAGCAGTTTATTGGAAAAGTAATAGAAACTTCTCTTTGTAAGACATTAAAAGCCAACCCCTCATTGTTCGAACTAATGCCCCAAGTGGCCTCATTCAAGAAAAATATTCTCCATCTAGTCTTTTTTTAAAAAATTTTTCCAAACTAGCCTCATTTCTATGGATTAGAAAAAAAATAATAATTAAAGTGGGTGAAGGAGAGAGAAAAAAAGAGAAAGTGGGTGAAGGAGAGAGAAAAAAATAATTTTTTTTTCTTAATTAAAGTGTAAATACTCTCAATTATTATTATTTTTTCTAATCCATAGAAATGAGGTCAGTTTGGGAAATTTTTTAAAAAGAAGGCTAGATGGGGAATTTTTTTCTTGAATGAGGCTATTTGGGGCATTAGTTCTCATTGTTCCTTGTTGTGTGTCACATTCTTTTTTTGACTTTAGTTTTTTTTTATTGCATTTTATATTACATTTTATATTTTTTATATTCTCTTGGGTAGAGTTCTAGAATGGAGGCTCATAACCTTTTTTTTAACTCTATATATATATATATATATATATATATATTGAATTATAAGAAGGACATTATTATAGTTTTGAACAGTTGAAGTGGACTGATACCTAATAGTTAGATTTCGACAGAATTTCTTTCTTACAAGTATTGAAAACAAAATATAATTTTTGCTACAAAATAAATAAATATATATATATTGAGTAGAGCTTACATATTTTTAAAAGCACAAAATAATTTATGTTTTAAAATTTTTTATTATTAAATTTGTATTGAAATTTATATTTTTGTAAAGTCTATTAAGGAGAGAGAAAGATAAAGTAAAAAATACAAATCTAATATAAATTCAATGATAAAAAATTCACAAGTATGAATTGTTTTGTACTTTTAAAAGCATATAAGCTCTACTCTCTCTTTCTCTCTCTATATATATATATATATATATATATATATATTAAAATATAGTTTGGCTATGGTCCTTTTAAAAGTACAAAGTATTTAGTGTTTATAAGTTTTTCGCTGTTAGATCTATATCTTGGCCAATTCTAGCTCTTAGATTAAACTATTTTTTTATTAATATAAAAATTCGACCCGCTAATAATAATAACTCGTTGAATTCAAACTACCGGCCCAAAATACTTAAAGCATCATGTATTCCTAATTAAAATCTCTTTTCCATTCGATGTAGGACTATTGGGGCATTACAACTAAATCTTTAGATTGTTTGGTTCGGAGATAACGAATATTGGGAAAGTTCTTTTTACCCATGAGATAGCTTATTATTCTAGAATAGTCAGTAATAAAAGTAAAATCGTAATATTTGCTTAATTTTATGAAATAATAGATAATAAGTAAAAAAAATGATAATTAAATTTGATATAAAATATAATTTAATAAAAAAATTGTTATAAAAATAAAATTTTATAATATTTAAGAATAATTTATTATAATATTTAAATATAAATAATATGTATTAATATATCCAATACCTAATTTTATAATAAAAATAATTTATTATAATATATAATAAATTATGCTTATATATAATTTAACTTTAATTCAATTTATAATCTTATTAAAGTTTAGAATTAAATCTTGGAATAGTACTATTCCACCAAAATAGTGGAATAATATAATTTATTCCAAACTATTTCGGAATAATCGAGAATAGTAAGATTTGACCGAGATAATATATTCCGGCCAACAAACATATCATTTGGCGGAATAGCAGGAATAACTTTCGTTAGCCCCATTTTATTTCCGAACCAAACGGGACCTAAAAAATTATTATTATTCTATTCCTACAAATCTTATCCAAAGTCCGAAAACCTATAAACACCAATAACTTAGTGCGTTTAAAAATATAAGAGCTCAATTATATATATATATAAAATTTAGTTTTTGTGAGAATCAAACTATTGATTCTCATAATAATAATAATAATAATAATAAAATAGTGGAATTTTACTTACTAGAGGTAGAATTAAAAAATTATGAAAAGTATTGTCGCACTTATTTTGGGACTAACAAAAATAAATAAATAAATAAATAAATAAATAAATAAAATAAATAGCAGTTGATATCATTTTTTCTCAAAAAAAATAATAAAAAAAAAAGACCAGTTGATATCAACTCTCGTTCATGCATTGGTGTAAGAAAAGTAATAGAAAATTTTTAAACCAGAATTGGACTCGGGGAAATTAAAATCTACTTTTACTATTATTTTTTGTCATGTTCAATGCATTTTGAACCATGAATTATATTTTTTAAATCTATGGTCAATAGTGATCACTCCTCAAAAAAAAGCTCAATAGTGATCACTCTTCAACAAGAGATTTTTCTTTTAGTATCCTTTTTTTTTTTATATCCACCACAACAAAAGATATTTTCATGTTTCAGTAGTCAATTAGACCAGTTCTAGCTTGGAAACCCTCCAGATCGAGTTGACTTATTTTAGATAAGGGCCAAACCTAATACTTCAATTATTAGTAATTTTTATTGAACTAGTAGATCAAGTGATGTTACACACACTTCATAGTTGTAATTCACTCGCCAACATATCCTACATCATCTAAATATATATATATATATATATATATATATATATATATATATATATATATATATATATATATATATATATATATATATATATATATATATATATATATATATATATATATATATATATTATAATAACGGTTCATATAAAGAATAATATTTTTATAAATTTTTACTGTAAAATGGTAGATTTTTTTTTTGAGAGAAAGGCAGCATGCTGACGCTTCATTCAATGTGAGTATAAATTTAGCAAAGGGGTGGCCGGTAAGCAAGCCAAAAAAAAAAAAAAAAAAAAAAAAAAAAAAAAAAAAAGAAAAAAAAAACGAATGGACCCACTGCGAGCTAAGAACAGAGACGGGCCCACTGCGAGCGGCAGCTCCTGATTTCCCCAAGGAGAGCAACCAAGGTACGGCTCTTCTTGTCGAAGGCCCGTCTGTTTCTTTCGAGCCAGACCGACCACCAGGTGGTCGCGATGGTGATGAACGCCCATTTGCCCCAGGCCCCCCTCTTGTGCGAAATTGCCTCCCAGAGTGCGGCTACAGTCGGGCAACTGCTGATTTCCGCTTTGTTAGGGAGCAGGGTCCCCAGCAGGGCGTTGGACGCGTGGTAATAAATTCGAAAAGAGTTAAAGAACATTTTGTGTAAATTATTTTATCATTAAAGATATATATATATATATATATATATATATATATATATATATATATATATATATATATATATATATATATAGCTACATTACAAATCATTAATTCTATGTGCTAAACTAGATATGTGTATATGTACTTTACATCAACATTGATGTGATTAATTATGTGCTCTTCATCTACCTTCTTTGTTTGTCTTCTTCCTTCTTTTTTTTTTTAATAATTTTTCAATTGTCAAAAGTTTAGTTTAGATCATTTTCTGTGGATGGAATTCAAGGGATGAACATTAAAACCATTAATGGTATTAAGAAAATGAATCAAAGATCACTTTGCCTTCTTAGAGACAAATTAAGAACAAGACTGCGTGACAGACATACGAAATTATTTTTCATAATTTGATAATCAAATAAAAATATATATAAAGCTTCTAATTAATTACTTATCGAAGATCAGCAGAAGCAATTGGAGGCATTTTAATGAAACAAAAAATTTACGAGTTCACCAAACATATATATTTAATTAATTAACAAGTGTTTCTCGATATATATATATATATATATATATATATATATATATATATATATATATATATATATAAGATTAGATTAATTACTCACTTCATTTGCTTTTATTTTAATTTCTCTTCTTTCTTTTAATTATTTTTTTTGAATGTCAAAAGTGCTATAGATCTCTTCTTTGACTTGAAATCAAGGGAAGAACAGTAAACTCATTGATGCTATTTGGAAAATGCACACACTCTTGTCTCATATACTCATCATTATCTTAGGCTTGAAGATCCTAATTAATTGATCTCTCTCTCTCTCTCTCTCTCTATATATATATATATATATATATATATATATATATATATATATATATATATATATATATATATATATATATATATATATATATATATATATGTTGCTTTCTTAGAGATACAATAGCAAAACATTGCGTGAAGCACTTTGTGAGGTGCAAAAATCATAAATTATTAATTGTTTAGTTTGGTTTCTAAAATATTTTTTTATATATTTTGAGAATTAATTAAACAGAAGTTAAAATACATTTTTAGATAAGAGAAGTTGAATCTCTAACTTAAAGATTTTACTTTTGACTCCAGAGAATCTCTCATCAGGACATTCTAATTATTATAAAAGCTGATTTGGTAGAATTTTGCCTTCTAATTTCTAGCAAGTATTAATAAAATTTTATTAAAATTATTTTTGAATTATTTTCTATCCAAACAACTGCCCTCACAATTATGTGAGGTATATAATAAGTTTACTTACTTATGTGTTATATTTAGTGGATAAAATATTCATCAGGTACTTTTTTTTTTTTTTTTAATCTTATTTTTTTATCAGTGAAGAAATAAAATATTTATTTGAACTCCCTCTTGTACATGCATCTCAAATTGATTTGATGGATAAAACTTATATGCTTTTAAAAGCACATGCCGGATTATGCTTATAAATTTTTTACAATTAAATTTGTATTGAGATTCGTGTTATTATAAAATCAACTAAAGAGATAGAAATAGAAAGTATAATAGCACAAATCTCAATACAAATCCAATGATAAAAATCCAAGTATAGTTAGACTTAATACTTTTGAAAGTATATAATTAAGCTTTATATATATATAGTCCTGCTATTATATATATTTGTATAAGCACCAAACAATTGGTACTTGTAAGTTTTCTACCCCTTTGACCATCTTTATAAGTTTTTTACCGTTAGACCTACCCCTTTGACTAATTTTATACTTTAGATCATTCTATTCCATCAACCATTCACTTAATCCAATGAAGCCACTATTATCCTAATTAACCACACATCTTTTTATCCAAGGGCTAAAATAAAAAGTAGACTTAACTTTCTGCTGACACTGATTTTTTTAGGTCGAATTTTGATAAGTATAATCTGATCAATTTCGTTATAGAGATCACGACCGATAAAGACTCTCGGGAGGAAGTCCCGATGACAACTGAATCAAGAACACGATTTCTCTCTTCTTGGCTGCAAATCTGCGTAGTCTGCAGATTAAGTTATGTAAGTAATTATTATATTATTATTTTTTTAGAACAAGATAGTATACTACGATTTTATTCAAAGAAATGATGAATTAAGTTAATAATTATTATATTATTATAGATGAAAAAACATATTTTGATTAGCTGCTATCAGAGAGGATATTTTCCAATGCCTATTTAGGCATTGGAAAATATCGCAAAACATGCAAAATTTGGATGCGCTTAACCAGAAGATGCTCTATACAATTCCATTTTTTAAAAAATTATTTAAAATGAAAGAACACATACCAATTCATTCACAATATAAGCTTCGCCTTTTTCAAAAAATGATGGTCCAGTGTGTACTTCGAGTAATTAAGATGCAACCAAAAGAATAAACGTCATCCTCCGAATTTACTATTTCCCTGAAAAGTCAAGAACCTGGAATCAAATTCAAGGTACCCTAGGGCCGTTTGTTTTTGGAACGGAACCGGAAATAGCGGGGATATCTTCCATATTCTTCCAAACGCATCTGGAACCGTCTGGTATTGCTTAACCCAGAACAAGGAGAATAGCTGGTATAACAAATCCCATCCTATTATTTTACTATAAAATTTTTTACCATATTACCCTTCTTATCTACTTTATCTCATCCCAACATATTATTTTAATAAAAACTCTCTCCTCACTCTCTCTCCTCTTCCCTCCTTTCTCTCTTCCCAATACACTCTCATCATCACAAATCCCTCTCTCCTCTCTCTCTTTTCCTTCATCCCACCTCCTTTCTCTCTTCCCAATACACTCTCATCATCACAAATTAATATTATAAAATTTTAAATTTATTATTTAAAATAAATATTATAAAATTTATTATTTAAAATAAATATTATAAAATTTTAAATCTTAAAATTAAAATGTTGAAATTTTATATTTTAAATTTTAATTTTAATTTGAAAAAATAAAATATTAAATTAAATATTATTTTTAAATAATATAATTTAATTATGATTATAATTTTATTTTTATTTTTTTAAACCATTAATCCATTAATTAAAACGAAATAATTAGATTTTAACAACTTTTATCACATTTTTTTAAACCATTAATCCATTAATTTTAATTTGAAAAAATGTTAAAATTTTATTTTTTAAATTTAAAATTTAAGTTGAAAAAATTATTTATTAAATTAAATGTATTATTTTTAAATAATATATTTTAATTACGATTATAATTTTACTTATATTTTTTTAAACTATTAATACATTAATTAAAACGAGAAAAATTAGTTTACAATATTTTAATGACATAATAAAGCTCGTGGGCGAAAATTTACAAATATTTAGCAAATATACAAATTTTGCAAAATTTTAAAAATTTTTTGTTAAAAATTAATTATTTAAAATTAATATTATAAAAATATAAATCTTCAAATTAAAATGTTGAAATTTTATATTTAAAATTTAAATTTTAAGTTGAAAAAATTAAATATTAAATTAAATGTATTATTTTTAAATAATATATTTTAATTACGATTATAATTTTACTTTTATTTTTTTAAACTATTAATTCATTAATTAAAACGAACTAATCAATTTTTAACAACTTTTATCACATAATAACTCTTGGGGGCAAAAAAGTAATTTACCCATCTTGTCATCTTTATCCCTCCTATTCCTCATTATTAAACCAAACACAAATTCTCTTATCCCTGGAACCATCCCAAACGAGTTTAAGCTCTAGTTCCGTACTTTATCCTTATCCCCGGTATAGCCAATTCCAGCCTATCCCGATTCCAAACGCAGCCTAGAACTAACAGCTGATAGCATAATAATGTATTAAAACACCAAGTGCTGTAGCATCCGGCCAGGTCCAGGTATCTTCACTGCTTCAGGTTAAAATGATTAAGGGGGCTTATATAAGTTGGAGATGCTGACATGTTGTCACAGTAACACAATACTACAACAAAATTAGATTACAGGAATATATATGTTTGTGACACTTTTATATAAGTGTCCTATTTATATTCCATCTATATTCAAAATTAGGTTATATGGATATATTTTTGGAACACATTACACAAATGTGTCGCTATACATCCTAGCGACGGCACATATAGCAACACTTATAATAAGTGTTGATATTTTTGCCAGCGACACTATTTTTAGATTTTAAAAATACTTAAAAATATCGATATAGTATAATTTTATTGTAGTGCAATGTGTATATTCACATTTGCAAACCATATTATGCAAAGTGTAACTCGTCAATCTTGTGGAGAGAAATCTCTCTTTGAAATCCTGGTTCATTTATATATATATATATATATATATATATATATATATATATATATATATATATATATATATATATATATATATATATAGAGTAAAGTTTATATACTTTTAAAAGCATATGCTCAATTATGTTTGCGAATTTTTTACAATTGAATTTATATTGAGATTTGTGCTATTATAAAATCAACTAAAGAGAGAAAAAAAAAAGTATAATAATACAAATCTCAATACAAATCTAATGATAAAAAATTCACAAGTATAGTTAGGCTTGTGCTTTTGAAAGTATATAATTAAGCTTACTATATATATATATATATATATATATATATATATATATATATATATATATATATATATATAATCTGATTATTATACTTGTACAAGTACCAAACAATTGGTACTTGTAAGTTTCTACCCTACCCCTTGTAAGTTTTTTACCGTTAGATCTATCTCTTACTAATTTTATCTTTTAAATTATTCTATTACATCAACTACTCACTTAATCCAAGAAGACCACTATTATTCTAACCATATATTTTTTCATCCAATGACTAAAAATCGACCAGCACCAATGACTTATTATTTTAAAAGTATAGAAACTCAATTATATATATGTATATATAGTGAAATAACTAGAATATTATCAAGTCGTTAGTGTTATTAGATTTTCGATTCTTGAATTAAAAAATGTGTGGTTATAATAATAATAGTCTCTTAGAGTTTAGTGAATGTTGGTGAAATAATATGATCTAAAAAGTAAAAATAATCAAAGGAATAAATTTAACGATAAAAAATTTGATAGCATCAAATTCTTAGTGCTATTGATATATAGTATAGTAGTCACTCTCTCTCTCTCTCTCTCACACACACACACACACACACATATATATATATATATATATATATATATATATATATATAGTCTGATTATTATACTTGTACAAGCACCAAACAATTGGTACTTGTAAGTTTCTACCCTACCCCTTGTAAGTTTTTTACCGTTAGATCTATCTCTTACTAATTTTATCTTTTAAATTATTCTATTACATCAACTACTCACTTAATCCAAGAAGATCACTATTATTCTAACCATATATTTTTTTATCCAATGGCTAAAAATCGACCAGCACCAATGACTTATTATTTTAAAAGTATAGAAACTCAATTATATATATGTATATATAGTGAAATAACTAGAATATTATCAAGTCGTTAGTGTTATTAGATTTTCGATTCTTGAATTAAAAAATGTGTGGTTATAATAATAATAGTCTCTTAGAGTTTAGTGAATGTTGGTGAAATAATATGATCTAAAAAGTAAAAATAATCAAAGGAATAAATTTAACGATAAAAGATTTGATAGCATCAAATTCTTAGTGCTATTGATATATAGTATAGTAGTCTCTCTCTCTCTCTCTCACACACACACACACACATATATATATATATATATATATATATATATATATATAAAATTGAGTTTCTATATTTTTAAAAGCACCAATAAATTGGTGCTTGTGAGTTTTTAATTTTTAAATAAAAATTTATAGGATTAAAATAATAATAATTTTTTAGGATTTAATGGGTGGATGGCAATAGCATGATCTAATAGATAAAATTGATCAAAAAAATAAATCTAGCCATAAAAATATTACAACACTAAGTGCTTGGTGCTTTTAAAAGCATCACTACGGAACTCTCTCTTCTCTCTCTCTCTCTCTCTCTATATATATATATATATATACCCAAAAAAAAAAATTATTGATGAGAGAAATTTGGATAAACCCATTGTACAATATAGGAATATGCTTGTGAATGGGGACACAAATCTCCTAGGCGTAGCAGAGAGTTGAGAATGTTAGTTTGTTTCAATTCCCACAATTGGAATGTTACAGATAATTCAACATGCGTGCTGAGCACGAAATTTTTTGTGCTGTTAAGTTATTTTTGATGTTGGAATTATTGAATTTACGATCGACTTCGTTAAATTTAATCTAAAATATTTGAAGTATTTAGATAATAAATTTTGTAATTTTTTAATATCATTACTTAGTGATCAAAGAGATTCAAAATTAATAGCTGAAAATAAAAATCTCACAAAAAGTAATTGTATGACACTAAAATTATATAAATAATTTTTTATCAAAATTTTACGTAATTTGAATATTTCTATCGTATTAAACTTGTAAACAATTCATTATAATCATTAAAATTATTAATTTTGAACTCTTTCGAACATTAAATAAATAATATAAAAAATTTACAAAATTTATTTTTTCAATACTATCAATATCTAAAATTTTAATATCTAAAACAATTTGATAATACGAAAATTTTCATATTTTTAAAGAATCACAAGCCTCTATCTCTTTATATATATATATATATATATATATATATATATATATATATATATATATATATATATATATATACACTTGCGCGCACCATACGCACACACGTGCACACACGCACACACACGTGCGCGCGCATGCACACATGCATACATTAATATATATATCATCTTAATTAAATCTATAAATTTTTAATCAACCGCCGAAAAGTAAATATTATTCTTTAGTTTTATTTCTTTGTTATTATTTTTTTTGACTTTTAATATTAACGGGTGATATCAACTGTCTCTAGTATAAATGGCGAAAAATTTGATGGTTGATATTCAAAATTTCGAGTTCGATGTCTAATTATTTTATATTTTCAGCTAAATTTATTTTAAAATAAACTGATTGATACTCGATGTTTCGAATTCGAAGCTTAATTACTTCACATTTTCAGTTAAATTTATTTTAAAATAAACGAGATGGTGAAAAAAAAAAAAAAAAAAAAAAATACCTGTGATACTACTAAGGGCATAAACAGACTCAAAAAATAATAAATTAGTAATAACACTAATTAGTAGGCCCTCCAATTAATTTCGCACCAAATTAATTATTATTATTTTTTGGATCTTGAGCTGGAACCAATTCCATTCGACTTATTTAGACTATAATGACTGGAAAATGACCCGTAATTAAGCAATTGTTAGGTGAGTAAATCACCAAACCAAACTATTTTTTGAGCTGATTTTTTAGCTGGCCTCAACTTGCTCGTATTGGTTTGGGTTCATTTACACTACTACGTATAATGGATATATATAATAGAGTAGAGTTTATATATTTTTAAAAGTATAAGTAAATTTATGTTTATGAATTTTTTATTATTGAATATGTATTAGGATTTATGCTATTATAAAGTTAACTAAAGAAAGAGAAAGAAAAGATAAAAAATATAAATTTCAATACAAATTTAATGATAAAAAATTTACAATTATGAATAGACTTGTGCTTTTAAAAATATATAAGCTCTACTATATATATATATATATATATATATATATATATATATATATATATATATATATATATATATATATATATATATATATATATACACACAACAACAACAACAAAATTAGGTTATAGGGACACATTTCTGGAATATATTACAAAAATATGTCGCTATACACTCTAGCGACGGCACATATAGCAACACTAATACTTTTGTATAAGTGTCCTATCTATATTCTATATATATCCAAAATTAGGTTATAGGGATACATTTCTGAAACATATTACAAAAATATGTCGCTATACACCCTAGCGACGGGACATATAGTAACACTAATACTTTTGTATAAGTGTCCTATCTATATTATATGTATATTCAAAATTAGGTTATAGGGACACATTTTTGGAACATATTATAAAAATGTGTCGCTATACACCCTAACGACGGCACATATAGCAGCACTAATACTTTTGTATAAGTGTCCTATCTATATTCAATGTATATCCAAAATTAAGTTATAGGGACACATTTCTAGAACATATTATAAAAATGTGTCGCTATACACCCTAACGACGGTACATATAACAATACTAATAATAAATGTCGGTATTTTTATCAGCAACATTTTTTTTTAGATTTTAGAAATACTTAAAAATATTATTATTGTATAATTTTATTACAGTAATATATATATATATATATATAATGACATAAAAGTGATGAATATAATTAATTAGGTGAATAAATCACTATCCCTTGTGTCCATCTTTTCAACTGGTGAATGAGAGAGATGTGATGACTAGGAATAAGGAGACCAGAATAATCAAGGAGAGCAATAAATGAAATTATCTGGAAGTGGAATTACTTAACCATATGCATTTGAGCTATGCATGCATTCTCCGTAACTAGCGCATGCAGTTTGGCAAAAGATTCGACGTTGGTATTTGAGACTTTATATTTGATGTCTAATTATTTTATATTTTTAATTAAATTTATTTTTAAAAATAAATTAATTAAGTGAATAAATTTTTTTTATTTTTTTTCCAAAAAAATTATATATTTATTTGAATTAATTATAGATTATTTTAATTTGGCTAACCAAGCTTTTAAAATTTTAATTTTAATTAATTTGTTTAATTTGAATCGGTCAATAATATTTTAATTTTAAAATTTAAAATAATTAATTACTTTAATAAATTTATAGTTATATTTTTTTCTCAAAAAATAAAAATAAAAATAAAAATATACATAACTTATCGAAATTATGGACCATTTTGATTCGGCTATATACCAAATCTTTCAAATTTTGATTTTATTTTTTTTGATTTGAATCATTTAAAAATATTTTGACTATAAAATTTAAACTAATTACTTATTTTAATAAATTTTTAGTTGCAGAAATTACAAAAAATATTTTAACTAATTAAATCTGTAAAGACAGTCTGTAAAGACAGTCTCGAATCAAGCAAATCAAAAGATTAAATAGTAAAATTAAATTTAAAAAAAATTAAATAATCAAATCAAAATATATATAGTATATATAATTAGTCCGGTCCTAAACGTTTCTAACCAAAAAAGGAAAAGGAAAAGAAAAAGAAAAAGAAAAAAAAAACTATGCATGATAGCAACTGATAAATATATGTAGGAGGTGGGGTCATATTAATTAAATTTTGTTTTAAATTTTTTACTAACAAATTATTTTCACGTCTCTTATTCCTGTGTAGTTGCGACGTACGTTTCCTGATATGTTCCTCTGACCATGCAACGTGGAACGAAAGAGATGCATGCGGAATATACAACATGCATTAATTTTCGCATGGTTAAGTATAGCTACTGATCACTATATCCATGCACGCGATAACGCGGACACTTATACGAAAGCATGATGTAAAATTTTATCAATTTAAATAGTAATTTTAAATGTAAAATATATAAATATTTATTATTCTTTAATAGCTTAAGGTTTTTGATATCGTTTGGTTAGGAAACCAAATCTGAAATGAGGTATTATTCTAATTTTGTTCTCCAAACTGATTTGATTATGAATATTTTCGTATTTCTGAAACAAGCAGGTATAAAACTGAACAGTAGTTCTAGCTTTTTGGTCTTATTGTTATTTGTTAACTGAAGAAAGCCCTTTTATGTTGTATCGAAGCAAGAGGTCTGGAGTTTAGACTGTTAGATATTTATTTATGGATTAAAATAAGTTCAACTTTCATCTCCGTGATAATAGGCGCAGAAGATTAATAATTAAGTTGAGTTTGGTGAGTCCAATAATTTAGTTGAGTGGGGCTGCAGTTCACAATAGACCTAACGGTAAGAGACCCAATAATAGATCTAACGTTCAGGTGGATTAAGTCCGGTCGAGACCCGTGGGCGCTGTGTCTGTACGCTTTAAGTGAATTGGTTGCGTATTTCTAATAGCTTGAGTTTTTGGAATTAATGGTTAGCGCCAACGATCCGACAAGTGATATCAGGATCAGTGGCATGGGTTCGATTTCCATACGGTGCAGGTGTTGGTCTGGAGGGGGGAGGGGATGGGGGATTGTTGGCTATTTTATTTATGAGTTAAAATAGGCTCAACTTTCTGCCCTATGACAATAGGCTCATGAGATTAATTAATAAGTTGAGTGGGGTTGCGGTCCACAATAGACCTAACGTCTAGATGGATTAGGCCTAGGTAGGTTAAATCCGGTCGAGACTCATGGACGTTGTGTCTGTACGCTTTAATAATGGTTAGCGCCAACGATCCGACACAGACTCCTAGTGTTATTTAATTTTTTATTCCTGAGTTCGAATCCCGTCAGACCCCTAACGTTATCTAATTTCTTCTCATTTAATTAAGCTCATATTTTAGGTCTATGAAAAAAATCTCAAGCTCAGACGTGAGAGAGTAGTGAATAGAATGTTGAATATAAATAATATAAAAATCATTCTCCAGTAATTTAAACTTTTGAGTATAATTATTATTTCATATAATTTTATAAGTATAATATTTAATTTTTAAATAATTAATTTTAAAAGAATATATATATATATATATATATATATAGAGAGAGAGAGAGAGAGAGAGAGAAATAGGTTGGAATACTTGCGATAACACCAAGTTATTGGTGCTATCAAGTTTTTAGTCCTTGGATTAAGAAATGTGCGGTTAGGATGATAGTGTTGTTTCTAGGGTTTAGTGGGTGGTTGGTTGAATAGTAAAAATTTTAGGGAATCACTATAGTCCCAACCGCACATACTTTCATCTAAAGACTAAAAACTTGATAGCACCCATTGGTTGGTGCTATCGATTGTATTCCAGCCGGACTATATATATATAAACATAATATGTAATAAGAAATTGCTATTGCATCTAGCTGGCATCTTTTGCATTCTCGAGTTCAAAAAAAATTATTAAATTTCTTGTGAATTTTTTTTTTTTCCCGAAAAGATAAGTGAAAAATTTTAATTACACTAGAAGAAGCCTAAGGTGTAACATTAAAGTGACATTATTCACTAGAACCCATCAACAGGTTTGAGCGGAATAGTATTTAGGAATAATTTTATATAGATGTCGGTAAATAAATCGAATAGTTGTAAAGTTTAATTTTTTATATTTATTTTTTTAAAAAATATAATAATTTTAAATATATTTTTATCGTCAGTTCCAGCGGTCGGGGTGTGATGATGGGGCACTTGATATGACCCGTAAAAAATATCGCCACCATTAAAATGGTGAAGATGTGTCGCCACCATTAAAATGGTGGAGATGTATGATGTACACCCATTCGGGGTGTACATGTAGCATTGCTCATATAAAATTATCCTTAGAATATATAAATACTTTTTTCTTGGCTTGGACCGAGCCCATTGAATTTTCTCTAATAATTATACAATTATATACGGTAAATGACATTAATTTTTGGTAACCAACTTATTGAACCATTGAATTTCTAGTTTAATAATATGATGGCTAAACTTATATTTTTATATTATAAAAAATATTTCAAATATTTTGTTATATCATAAAATTGCAGTTATAACTGTTATCAATATGCAATCTTTCATAGGATTTAAAAAAAAAACTTTTCACCACTGTATTATTGGACTAGGCTTAAGTCGAACTTCAATCTAACTTAAAAATATAACGCCTCGTAGTTTTGCATCAGATGAAAAAGAAATTTTGTAATAATTAGACTTAAATATTTTAGACTAGTGATTTGGGCCAACGAATTATTATTGTTAATAAGTCGGATCGTTATATTTGGTATCAAAGACAAATACTAGCCAAAAGTGTGAAAGCTAAATGCTATAAGGGGCAAAGTGTTATACCACGGATTAGATAGGAGTCACCCCTTAAACCCGCATGAGTAATCTGTAGAATCTCATATTGTCTGGTAATTCTAGTCTATCTATGATCCGATTTGGACTTGACGATAACGTAAGGTTCTAAACAGGGAGTGTGCAATACCTCATAGTTTCACATTAGATGGAAATTTTTTTTTATAATAATTGGACTTAAGTATTTTGGGCTCAACGAGTTATTATTACTAGCGAGTTGGATTATTACAATTAATATTAAAGACGAATACCAGCCGGAAGTATGAGAGCTAAATGCTATATTAGACAAAGGGCTGTACCATAAATTTGACGGGAGTCACCTCTTGAATCTGTACGTAGGAGCCGCCTCTAAAATCTCACATTGTCTTGATAATTCTAGTGTAACCAACTCTTGAACCTACAGGAGCAACATCTAGAATTTTACATTATTTGATAATTTTGATTTATATGTATGTGATTGGTTTGGACTTGACGAGAACATTATGATCGTCACCCCGTGTCGTATAGCACGAGGTGGTAAGGAGGGGTCTCCCAGAACTCCCCATGTCATGAGACCTTCTTGAGTATCGCACGATACAATACAATACCCAAGCAAGTATCACGGCACAGTGCCGACCATGTTAATGTTTTTTTTTTTTTTGATTGATTTTCTTTTTCTTTTCGTCGGTGATTTTTTTTTTTTTTTTTTTTTATTGTTTTTTCTTTCCCCCTCTGTGCAGCCTCCTCCGCTCATGATGATAGGTGTTTTGTTGGAGATAGGAGGTGGAATTAATTTTCTATGCAACTAGTACTTATAGACCAATGAGAAAAATAGGCAAAACTAGTTTTAGAAGTGGATAATTTCATTAATTGCATTAAAAAAAACTAATACAAATGTCTCTTGTATAGGCATTGTTGGTAAATCATGTTGCCCCATTTTTAGTTTTCATGACCCATATTCTCATTATTAACAACCCACTAACTCAACTTACTACAAAGTAATAACTAACAACTAAAAACACTCCCCTAACTAGATCATGGAGAATATGTCCATAGACCACAACTCCTAAATTCTAGACCACTTTGAATCACACATTACATGTTCAACACTCTCCTTTGATTCAAAGTTGCATACACCAAGAAGTGATTCAAAGTAGACATATTTGTTACGAGGAAGTGACTTGGTAAAAATATCTGCAACTTGTTCATGTGTATTGCAATACTTCAGATCCAGTAGTCCTTGGGCAACCAAGTCGCGAATAAAATGGTGTTGTATGTCAATGTGCTTTGTTCTTTCGTGAAAAGTTGGAATCTTTGTCATTGCAATTGCCGCTCGATTGTCACACAAAATTAGTAGCTCATTCTTGAGGTTGACCAAGATCTCCAAGCAACCTCCTCAGCCACAAAGCTTGGCAAGCCAAAGATGTTGTGGCCACGTATTCTGCTTCAGAAGATGATAAAGTCGTCGTCACTTGCTTCTTCAAACTCCACGAAATAGCTTCTGATCCAAAAGTGAACACATTGCCAGAAGTGCTTTTTCTATCATCCAAAGAACCTACCCAGTCACTATCTGAAAATCCAAACAAGTTAAAATTAGTTACATATGAATACCAAATTCCGTAGTTAATTGTCCCGGCGATGTAACACAACATTCGCTTAGCTGCTCCAAAGTGATGCTTGGTTGCGTTACGCATGAACTTGGAAACAACACCAACTGAAAATGCGATATCCGGTGGAGTATGTGTCAAATAATTTAGGGCACCAACCAAACTTCTAAACAATTTTGCATTTGCCATTTTTGTGCCATCTTCAAGCCTCAACTTCTCATTTGTATTTATAGGAGTAGCTGCCTCTTTGCAATTTGTCACTTTAAATTTTTTCAACAAATCTTTAGCTTATTTTTCTTGTGATATAAAAATTTCATCCTCATTTTGCTTAACCTCAAAACCTAGAAAATAGTACAACAAGCCCAAATCTGTCATCTCAAATTGTCCTATCATGCTTCTTTTAAATTCTTGCACATGCAAATTAAAGGAACTCATGTAAATCATATCATCAACGTAAAGGCAAACTAGAAGAAAATCATTACCTTTCTTCTTTAGATAAAGCATGGGTTCATTCTCACTTCTCTTAAATCCATTTTGCCAAAAATATGAGTCAATCTTGATGTACCATGTTTCAATCCATAAAGGGCTTTCTTCAGTTTGTACACCTTATCCTGCTTGCCACTAATCACAAAATCTTCAAACTGACAAACATAGACTTCTTCTTCCAATTTAAGAAAGCAGACTTGGCATCAAATTGATAAATAGGTAATTTCAATTGAACAGCTAAGGATAAAACAGTTCTTACAATTTCTGTTAGATGTGACTCTGAAATTAGAAATCGCTTCGATATTATGTTTTCGGTTCGCCGACGGCTTCGCGGTGCAACGACAAAATTTGGTAAAATTTTGGAAAAAAAAAAAAATGGATGTCTGTGGTGGAAGCGGAGGGCTCGAGCCGATAGAGAGATCGAGCGATGTAATCTGCTAAGAAAAACCTATTAAGAATATTGTTCTCTTTTCTTTTGCCCTAGAGAGATTGAGCGATGTCATCCGAACTTTGTATTCCCTTTTCCTTCACATAGTGGAACTCTCCTCTTTCGTCCATGATTTTTTTTTTCTGTAAAGGATTTTTTACATAAATCTATATGTTTATTTTTTTGTCGTGCATTTGAGATTTACTTATGTGTCGCGATCGCCTATTGATTTTGTTTTAGTTTGTGCACTCATTGGTAATAGGGGAAAAGGTTTCTTGAAAATCTATGCCTTACTGTTGCGCATACCTTTTTGCGACTAGCCGAGCTTTTATTATGACAAAATCGAAAAAGGTCTAGTTCGTTGCGCGCAAAAATACCAAAAGAGAATCGAGAAAGAGAGAAGAAAGATAAAATATACAATATTTACGTAGTTCAGCCACTTGCCTATGTCCACGGGCGAAGACGGAGCGGAGACTTTCATTATAATTAAAGTGTTGTACAAAATATGCCTCTCTCATAAATTCTAATACCAAAATACACTCATACTCCTTCTCATCCGCCGCACCAAATTAATAGAATAAATATATATTTATAATAGTGACTAAATCCTAATATAATTAGAAATACAAATCCACAAAAATTAAGAATAACCTTAAGAAGATTAGGCATAATTCAAACTTAACTTAATGAAATAACCAAAACAGAATAGAGTTAGAAAACCTTCCGATTCTAGAATTCAAGACATATTTAACTGCTTTGTACTTTTGTATGCTTCCATCTACATGCTATTTAATCTTGAAAACCCATTTCAAATCAATCACATTTTTACCTTCAGGCAAGTCCACTAACTCTCATGTTCTATTTTTCTCAATAGCTGTCATTTCTTCCTTCATAGCATTGCGCCATGCTTCTTCCTCAATCGCTTCACCAAAACTTATAGGATCTGAAATAAATAAAGCAAAATTACTAGTTTCATAAATTTCTTCCAATGTTATGAATTTTGGAGCATTAAGATGAGGACTTTGTTTATGACACAAGACCTTTGGGATTTGGTTGAGAATAGATATGCAGATCCTGATAAAGAAGTAAAGTTGAAGGAAAATAGAAAGAAGGATTCCAAGACACTAATTTTCATTCAACAGGCTGTTCATGAGTCCATCTTCTCAAGAATCGCTACTGCAAATACGACAAAAGAAGCTTGGGCAACATTGCATATAGAATTTCAGGGGTCGTCAAAGGTAATTACTGTGAAACTTCAGTCTCTTTGTCGGGATTTTGAAACTTTGCTCATGAGAAATAATGAATCGCTGCAAGAATTCTTATCTAGAGTTGCATCTGTTGTTAGCCAAATGAAATCATATGGTGAAAAGATTTCTGAAGAAACAGTAGTTGCAAAAGTTTTGAGAAGCTTGACTCCAAAATATGATTATGTTGTTGCTGCAATTGAGGAATCTAAGGATCTATCTCTTTTTTCATTTGATGAACTAATGGGATCCTTGCAAGCTCATGATGCTAGAATGAACAGATCGACTGAGAAAGTCGAAGAGAAAGCATTTCAGGTAAAGAGAGAGACTTCTACATAAAAAGATAAGTTCAATAAGTTTGCAGCAAGAGGTCGTGGTCGAGGTGGATTTCGTGGCCGAGGTTGTGGTCGAGGCCGAGGTCGTGGGCGATTTGATGAGCAGCAACAATCGTCCAATGAGTATAGATGCAACCGGAGTGGAATCCAATGCTACCATTGCAAGAAATTTGGGCACATAGAGGCAAATTGTTGGAGCAAAGAAAAGCATGCAGCTAGCTATGTTGAAGAAAAAAAAAGAGTAAGTTATTTATGGCTTGTTATCATATTAATGATGCATTAAATGAAGTTTAGTTTTTAGATAGTGGATGTTCCAACCATATGTCTGGAGTAAGATCTATGTTTCAAGATCTTGATGAATCACAAAAAATGCAAGTTAGTCTTAGAGATGATAAACAAGTTCGAGTTGAAGGGAAAGGAACAATTACAGCAAAAAAAGCAATGATAAAGTAAAGCATCTTCATAATATTTTTTAATGTTCCTAGCTAGTTTGGCACACAACTTGCTGAGTGTTGGGTAATTAATGAACAGTGGTTATTCTATTTTGTTTGATTATGCCTCATGTGCTATTAAAGAGAAAAGTTCAGACCAAATCATAGCTAATGTTCAAATGACAGGAAACAAAATATTTTCGCTCAAAATTTCAAGCATTGATTGGCATGCATTGACCGCTAGTGTGAAGAATGAGTCTCTTTTGTGGTATTTAAGATATGAGCATCTAAATATAAATGGTTTGAAGTTGTTAAATCAAAAGGATATGGTGTTTGGATTGCCTGACTCTTTTGATAATGTATATGAAGGATGCATATATGGGAAGCAATGTAAAAAGTCATTCCCTATTGAAAAGGCATGGAGAGCAAATGTTCTCTTGAGCTTGTGCATGTAGATCTTTGTGGGCCTATGAGGACTCAATAATTGAGTTGATTTTTTTGCTATTCATGGATGATTATAGTCGCATGAGTTTGGTTTATTTTCTAAAGTGCAAGTCAGAACAATTCAAAGCTTTCAAAAAGTTTAAGGCATTGGTGGAAAAGCAAAGTGGTTACGCTTTAAAAGTTCTTCGTACAGATCGAGGTAGTGAGTTTTTATCTAATGAATTTAATCGTTTTTGTGACCAAAATAGCATCTACAGAGAACTCACAGCTCCATTGTCACACCCCGGCGTCGAAACTGCGACCCGGGCTCACCAACAGATCCGCCGCCCATACGGGAAGCCCCGTATAAACGAAGCGACTAACCTACAAAAGATCAACTACACTATACAGATATCAGAGCTGAAAAGTAAACTGCCGAAATAAAAATATACAAATCCTCAAATAGTACCTTCCAGGTCCTCACAATACAAAGTCACTCCAAAACTAAAGCTCTCAAAAGTAAAATATACATGATACATCCAAAATCACTGACAATACTAGTACATCACCAAAAGGGTACATCTACTCTCACAGGAAGAAGATTGGTAGGGATCTAGCTCGCGACTCCCTTACCTCGATCAGCAGGATAAGCAACTGGAGCAGCAGGAACTGGAGTAGAGGTCCCTGGGAAAAAATCACCACAGCGGATGTGAGAACTACATCCCACAGTAGTTCTCAGTAGGTACCGCCAACAAGCCCGATGGTCTGCCCACTAAGTCTACTAGCGGCATAAAGTAACAAATGCAGTACTGAAAGTAAAAGCTAGAAAATAACTCTACAGCTACTATGCCTCTATCTAAATGCTCAAGAAGTGGAACTGATGGAAACATGATGCATCTACTATCTCTCAAACATAATCACCCAATCTATACTGACTGCCACATAGGGTCCAGTCAAATCTGCGCCTACCTACTGCCGTTACATCCAAGGAGGACCGGACTTACGTAGGGCGTCCGTGACTGCCAAAACTGGCCCAGTCAGAGGGACTACGTCGACAAGTCGCGATAGCAAGTAACAAGGCCAGCTCCGGAGTGGCACTCGAGGGGCGCGACCCCACCGAGGAAAGTATCCGCGCATCTCTGTCAAGCTCAAATGTGGCTCATGCAGGCTATAGTCCAAATCCACGATCAACAAGATCGACAGTAACCAACAACACCAACTATCACTCACAGGCTGGAAAACCACACAGTCGGGACCCACCGTCGACTCAGACGGCTCCCAAAAATAAAACACTGATCTAACACTGCTACCAGACTCCACTCGGCCCCCAAGCGCGAGTGTAACATGCATCCCACAACAACCCGACCACTCGGCCCACTATCCGGGCGAGGAAACTCTAAATCCAGGTAAAATAATAGATAACAGTGTGGGAATGTCTAAAGCATAAATAACCTAGCCCAAGTTGGAGTTTTCTACTAATCTGGTTAAACATGTAGCATATGACGGGGTGCTAGGTCAAGTTCCAAAGATAGCATTTAATTTACAGATTTAGGAAGCAATAAATCAATATGATCATCATAGCAACACAAGTAACATCAATTCTCTCTTTCTAGCATGCTTCCTAATACAGTCACAATCATGCATGTTTCCTACAATATAGAATTACTGATCAGTCTGCTAGTTTTGAAGACGAAACAATCCACTTGGAAGTGCAAAACTGTCCAAAGTCCAAAAAGCTGAAACTACACGGGAATAATCCTCCAATTCCCACAATTCCAATGGATCCAAAAACACTCAAAAACTCCTCCTGGGTACAAAGATATAGTCCAAAGTTACAATCAACACAAAATTTCCAAGTGTACAGTTTGCTGAAATTTCAGTCCCAAAGAAGCTTAATTATCACCTGCGAGATAAATTCCAAAAATTCCAATAAAAATATGACAGCGATCCTCGCGAAGCGTAGATGTCAATCGAGTCCTTAAAAGTTGAATTCCAATATTCGAGTGCAGAGATAAAAATCCAACAAGGTGCTGCTATCCAGGAAAAACCACCAGCAAAATAGGGCTCAAAAATGTACCCGAAACCCCTAAAATAACTCAAATCTGGGAGGAGTGGAAAATACAAAAATCGTAGATTTACCTCTCATGAATCCGACGCAGTGAAAATCGTAGAAAACTTCCGTCGGAGTAGCTCTGTGGACCTCGTGAACCGAAACGCGACGGAAATGGGCCACCAACGAAAGAACGTCGCACTGCGCTAACTCGCCGAAGACGTCGATGCCGCGGCCTCCAAAAATTCCGAAACTCTTTCGCAAGATGCAAAACAAGATGAAGATCAAAGTCACTTGAGGGCTCAGAGGCAAAGAAGCTCAGGAAAAAAAACTAAAAGGCTCAAGAACCCAGCCTATTTATAGCCCTCACACAAAAGCCCACAAAATCCCCCTCTATTGGGTTTTTGGGCCCAATTTCCGGGCGCCCGAAACTTTCGGGCTGCTACAGTGCGCCCAAAAGCTCCCCCTGCCTGTCCCACGATCAGTGCCCGAATCCTTCTGGCTCCGACGCGTGTCCCGAACAGCAAACAGTGCGTGCGGAGCCAGCAGGCGTGCGCCGCGTGGCCCCGACCGCCGAACGTGGGGCGGTGGCGCCCGCCAATCGCAGGGCACCACGTGGCGCCCCCACGTCGGCGGTCACCTGCCCTACCTGCCCTGCCTGCTCCCCCTGGCGCTTGGACCACGCGCGCGTGAACCGGCCACTCCGAGGCCGCCACGTAGCCCGCCCTGGTCCATGCGCCAGCCGGTGCGTTTCCGTGGACCGCTTCGCGAGAGCCCGCCGCTCGCAGGATGCCACGTGTCCCCCGCGCCCGGTCCATGCACCAGCGCCAACACTCTGTGGACCGCGCCGTGTGCGCCAGCCAATCCGAGGCTGCCACGTGGCACAAGGTTGGTCCACGGCTTCCCCCATGCACCAAAATGCGCAGAAAACTTTCGGGAGTCCTTTTTTGGGCATCCGGACTCCGGAAAAGGCAAGTAAATAGCCGATTTTCGACGTTTTTCCGCGATGAATTCAAATATGACATCGGATTAGTCTAAAGCCCTTTCTAAATTCCGACAAAAACAGTCGGATGGCAGGCTCAATCCAGAGGCCTCACAGAGTCCGACCAACGAATCCATTTGATGCGTTGCGGGTCCGACACACCAATAATAGGTGTTCCACATCGTGGGTCATGGGAGAAGTTACACGGGGATCGGGGCTACTACATCCATGTACGCCAGAACAAAATGGTATTGCTGAACAAAAGAACCACACAATAGTAGAGATGGCCAGGAGTATGCTAAAAGGAAAGAGCCTTCCAAATAATTTTTGGGTTGAAACTATTGCAACAGCAGTGTACTTACTAAACATTTCTCCCACTAAGGTTGTCCTTAATATAACTCCTTATGAAGCTTGGAGAGGTAAAAAGCCAGGGTAAGTCACTTAATTTTTTTTTGAATCTATTACATATTCCTTGATTAATTCTGAGTATCGTCACAAACTTGATGAAAAGTCTAAAAAATATATTTTTATTGGTTATTGCCCACAATCCAAAACATATAGATTATATAATCCATTTACCGGCAAAGTTGTTATTAGCATAAATGTGATATTTGATGAAAATGCAAGTTGGAAATGGAATGACAAGCAAGAGAAATTACAAATTCAAATTCTTAATAAAGAGTTAGCATATCTAGTTTTATTAATGCAATTAATGAAATTATCCACTTCTAAAACTAGTTTTGCCTATGTGTACTAGTTTTTCTCATTAGTCTATGATAACTAGTTGCATAGAAAATTAATTCCACCTTCTATCTCTAATATTTTTGGTATCAGAGTTATTTTCAGGGTGGGCAGACCATTAAGCAGAAAAGATAACTCTTCTCGAGATCCTCGCCGACGTCTCCGAAATTCGAAATAAATAGCCAACAACCCCCCGCAACATCTGCACCGTGTGGAAATCGAATCCGTGCCACTGACTCTGATGCCAAAAATATTGGAGATAGGAGATGGAATTAATTTTTTATACAAATAGTACTCATAGTCTAATGAGAAAAATAGACAAAACTAGTTTTAGAAGTGGATAATTTTATTAATTGTATTAAAAAAATTGAAATACAAATGCCTCTTTTATAGGCATTATTGGCAAATCATGTTGCCACATTTTACCCATGTTCTCATTACTAACAACCCACTAAATTCAACTTACTACAAAGTAATAACTAATGCCTAAAAGCACTCTACTAACTAGATCATGGAGAACATGTCCATAGACCACAACTCATAAATTCTACACTATTTTAAATCACACATTACATGTTCTAAGTGTTTCATTTTTATTTTTAGTTTTTTTTTCTTTCCCACTATGATATTTTTCTTTCCCTCTAAGGGGGTGTACACCTAACATCCCTCTACTTTTAATCCTTATGTAAGGTTCCAATAGTACTCTAATAGTTTCTTTTCGCGTAAAAAAAGAGACTTTAATTAAAAATATAAAAGATCACATGCTCTAATAATAATAAACAAACTTAAATATTTTAGACCGATAGTTTAGACCAATGACTTATTACTATTAACAAATCGAATCATTATAAAAAATGAGACAAAAAATGAGAATGCACAATTATTCTAGACTCAGGCCTACTTTGTGATTGCCATGTTAAGACTCCAAAAATCCAAAAATACAACTACTGGATACTTTAAAATTATAGTAAGAATCACACTGATGAATATTTCTGATTTTTCCAAAAAAACCAAAAGCAAGTGCTTTCAGCAATTCGTTACAAACCTAAACTATATTCATATTTAATCCAAGAACTCGACATTCTTAAACGAGTCATTTTAAATGGTATTTACAAAAGTATTTAAACATCCCCAGGGCTCGAAAGAAAAGAAAACTTTCTATTTCCTTTACAACAAGCCAAGTTTCAAATCCTGTATAAGATTTTTTTTTTTTTTCCTTTTTTTCTGCTTTACTATATCCTATAATCACATAATCAATATGTTATCCGTCAATCGGCTAATTTCAGAAGCACCCCAAGAAGCCCAATTCACTGCAGTAGCCACAAAAAGCTCCCAAAACCACAGGTCGACTGCGAGGACCGACGAAAAGATGAGCAAAGCCAAAGTCTGGTACCTATTCAAAGGCCAACCAGAGAGCTTAGCCAATGTCTTCAAAAATGGCAATGAGTTGATCTCGAGCTCGCGGTTTCTTATAGACCATGCGGTTATCCACTCGACCTGAGTGGGGATCATGCCAAACTCTTCCCTTAATCGCCGCCCCAGATCCGGCATATGCCCTCCTCCGTATAGAACTGCTATTCGCTTGTACCCGCTATCGATTGCTCTTTTTAGCTCCTCAGTGGCAACTCGGTTTCTTTCGCCGATGATCACTGAATTTTCTTCTATGGTCGAGGTTATCTCTGTAAACCTTCGCAAGTATAAGCAAGGTGGTGAAAAGGTGAATATAAGCTATAAAACATCCTAACAAGGTTTAGTTTGATGATTTATATATAATCAAATATCAGTTATGCATTTAGATGAGATGGCATGCGTGTCTTCTTCGATTCTCTGCTTCTTTTAAATAAAAACCAATTTTCAAACAGTTGGGGGATCGAACCGAATTACCAAATCGTTGACCGAGTCAAACCATTGACTGAATCAAAAGCGCCTTCGCTTTGCGAATTGGCTTTTCGAATGACCCTCGATGATGTGATCAGGCGATAGGTTGAGGGATTGGCTCCACCAGGTTTTTCTTCAATGTGTAAAATGAACCGAACTTAGAAAATTAACAACAAATCCGGCTGAAACTAGAGCCGAATTAATTGTATGTATTTCGTTGATTGAGAAAAAAAGTTCAAAGGATTGCAGAGCACTAAAGCTCCAAGTGCAAAGGACTAAAAGCTACTAGCTAAAAGCTTAGAAATTACAAACTACTCCTAGGAAAGTAGTAGATGCAAGGAATAAAAATTAGAGTAAAAATATAACACCCCAATAATCCCACATTAGATGGAAAAGGGGTTTTGATTGGAAATATAAGGTCGCATAAGCATTTTGGGCCGGTGATTTGGACTCAACAAGTTATTATTGTTAACGAGTTGGGTCGTTACAATTGGTATCAGAACCGAATACCAGCCGGAAGTGTGAAAGCTAAGTGCTATGCGGGGCAAAGTGCTACACCACTGATTTGGTGGGAGCCGCCTCTTGAATCCACAAGAGCCACCTCTAAAATCTCACATCGTCTGGTAATTCTGATCTACATGTCTGTGATCGGATTTAGACATGACGAGAACGTTAGGGTGTAAACGAGAAGAGTCTGTAACACCCCGCTAGTCCCACATCGGATGAAAAAAGACTTCTGATTGGAAATATAAGGCCACACACCCTAATAATAATAACTAGGCTTACACATTTCGAGCGGGTCAGGTCATTACAAAAAACAGGCGGTCTTGTATGCGGAAAAGGCTCCTATTGCAGTCAATTTCTCACTATTTATAGAATCTCTATCAGTCTTCAATTAGCCTGCCGTTACTAGTGCTCTGGCCACTTTCTTGTTGGTTGTTGGTTACGAAATCACTCCCCCACCTTTTCAATCGTTCCAGCCCAAAACTTATTTGTCTCTAAGCGTTTCTTTCTCAGCTCCTAATTCACCACATGTCCTCACCTTATTCGTCCACGTGAGCTACACACGAGCCGAGCCGACTACCAGCTAGCACTACTTTTCTTGCGCCAACACAACCGATAAACATCTACTCAAAATAATAATTTGCTAACCAACACTCCCACATAATAATCAATGGTAATATCTAAAAAGCTGTAGAACCGCAAAATACAAGCAGTAGAAGCACTATTTCAGCCCATAGTGCCTGTTTGGAATAGCTCTCCTAACAGCTTCTATACTCCAAAGAGCCAAAGCAAGAGACCTATACTCAAGTTGTTAGTGTTTCTTCAAAACTCAAGCTGTTAGTGTTTCTTCAAACAGATCTACTCAAGCAGCACATCCGAAGAAGCTCTAGAAGGGCCAAACAAGGCCCTTGGACAACTATAAAATTTTCAAGCCAGAGGAAGAAGCATTAACTATGCAAGATGAGGTAGTATTACCACTACATGTATTACTATTATAGAGAACATTTTAAGATTCAAGAAGCTGCGCATGCTATTTTGGTGAATTTATATAACAGTCAAAAGTGTAGTCAAGTACTCACTCTGAAGTTAATCGCCTAGCCAAGAAAATCTTCATAGCCGCTCCTAAATCTAACCGGGAAAGTGCCTCTAACTCGGGATATTCTCTGGTTTGGCTTTCTATTGGAGAACAAACACCACTGATAATGAGAAGCCCAACAAGAGGCATGGGAAGCACGCGCGAAGCCCATAGTAACTTAGATCTCCAAAAGCCGAGACCATCTGGTATAGAAACCGGCTGCACCAAAGCTTTTGTAGACTTCATGGTCATGTCCCTCGCAAATGTAAAGAAGCTTTCCCCTCTCTCAAGCTGGTAAATAACAGAAGACAAGAAGTTTAGGTGGGTTTTTAATTTTTTTTGAGGTGTAGCATATAAATAGAAGAAGGCATAAAATCAATTAAGTTTGTTTAAACACAGGGCAAATCAATCCATTTAAAACTTGCAAAGAATTTCATTCACAGACAAAAGAGTTAAGTAGCGATCTAGAGGAAGAGAGCGCATGATTGATAGGAGAATTGTCGCAAAAGCTACAGAGCGTCAGCGAAGCAGTTCAACACTTCATACGATGGCCAACGTAACTATCAGAATGCAAAAATTTAGACCCCCTCAACTTTTCTTTGTTCTGATTTAAGTTATTCCTTTACGTAAACATTAAACAGTTCTGCCCTCTGTCAAGTGACAAAGCTGCAGGTTCGGTTAAAGACTAACAGTTAACAGAGCCATTAACTTCAGCGGAATCCCAATTCAGCTAATGGAAACAACTTGAATAAAAGTGAGCAAAATTTGAGAGGGCGTCAATCAAAATAAATAAATAAATAAATAAAGTCGAAAAGTCTATTTCAAAATGGCCTAATGTTCCAAATATCCACATTTTTAACCTATACTAGTTACCTGAAGCTTCTCCCGAACCCTCAGAGACTCACAATCAACTTAGTAAGTAGCAATAACTAATAGCAAGTAATCTTTTCAAAGAAACAAGCACATTTCCTGACAATAGTCTGCTTTGTTATGCGATATCATCAATTCAAAGAGTTTTTATGACTTTTACTGCTAAAAAAAGAAGGTAATACAGAAATGAAACAATAAACAAAGGTAAGTAAAATTTACAACTCACCTGAAGTAGCTTGAATGTCTCATAGTCCAGGTCTGCGTGAAGCCAATTTTCACCGTCATAATCTAGACAATCTAACTGAAAATCCAACGAAAGAATACGTGCCATTTGCCTTTGTATAAATCCGAGAATATTAAACCCTTTAGACCGTGAAGCTTTAAGCCTCTTAGTAGATGTTGAGTTTCTCCTAATCTCTAAAATTTCTCTACTAGCGACCATTTCATAGAGAATGACATCGTAATATTCAAGCCCCTTCTGAAGTGTTTCAAAGTACCTGGATACAGAAATTAGCGCCAAGTAAAATTTTAACTGGTTGTTAAGCCAATAAAAAATATCAGATCCGCCATAGTAATGATGTAAATCTCAAAACATTTCAACTAATGCAAGATGTATTTGCGCGTAGCCTTCAAGGGACATAAAGTTCCTACAGAGAAAATCTTTTCGCCGTGGTGTCACCAGATAAATGAATCAAAAAGAAGATAATTGATTTCTCAAGGACTATAATCAGATGTTTGAGAATGTCAATAATATTCCCGATCACCAGCTCAAGTTAAAGACGAATTAATATATTAAAAATTGAAGGCTTCATCTGAATAGTAATTCGGAATCTTTTTTTCGATTTTAGTAGTGATGAACAACCGAGATCGAGGTTTTAGATAACTTTGATTCTTAAGATAGCACAATTAAACGTAATTTCAATGAGTTGGACTAAAAAACTTTCTCTTTTACAAACAAATACCACCACATGTACTACAAAATTAACTTGTGAGCTTAGGGACATTTCCACATACTGCTTATCCGCAATGTGAATTGTCGACACCAGATCCACCTGCAACGGCGAAAACACCCCCCAAATCAACACAAAATGTACACACCACCAACAAAAACGAAGGATTAGAGAAAGAAATCCATAAGAGGAGAATCACCTGAAGGAGGGGGTTGAGGAGCAACCACGGGAGCTTCTTCCGGTAGCTAACGACGGCGGTTTGCAGCTCTCCGGCGGCCGCGACGGCGCCTCCTCCTCCGCCTCCGCCGCTGCCGCTGCCGCTGCCGCGCCGGAACCTCATGAAGTCGGAGATGGAGTTGTTCTCCGAGAACCTCTCGGATTCGGCGGCGGCGGCGGGGGCGCGGATCGGGGGCAAGGGTTTGTCGAGCGCCCTCGCCGCGTAGTAGGGGAATCTGCGGCGGAGAGGGAGAGGGAGAGGAAGAGGGGAGACATGGTAGTAGGGTTTCGACGAAGGTTTCGAAAGTGCGATCGATTTGGGCGGAGATGGCGCCGTGGCGAGAGAGGAGGACAGCATTGGGCTCCTTCGATTGAGGGTAAAAGAGAGAGAGATGAGAGAGACGATAGAGAGGAAGTGTATATTTAGCTTTTGTGGTAATAGCGTTGAACACGAAAGTGCAAAAGAGAACTAGGCCCACCACATGGTGCATGAGGAGAAATTATTATTCCCCTGCACCCGGTGCATCCGTACATATCAATGCACCGCAGCTAATATTTACTCTTAAATATTTTAATATTTAAATTTCATTTTATAATATGATCTACTGTATTCCGTAAAATCTAAACTTCGAACTCTCGCGTAAAGTACGATGAGTTTTTTTTTTTTTAATAAAGTTTGTAGGTAATTCCTTCATTAAAAAGTAAAGTTTGATTACAAATGAACAGTTTTGAAAAAGCAAATAAAAAAAATGCATTTTCATAAAAGAAAAGAAGAAAAAAAATAATTTCTAAACTAAATTGGGAACTAACGTGAGTGTTGGGCCAAAATGTGATCTGACCGTTGACCGGATGCGGTCCGCGATCGATCTCGGGGTTGACTCTCCGAGTATGATGTGTCGCGTGCCAAGAAAAAGATCAAACGATCGAGCCGAGAAGGAATCTGCTCTACCTGATTCTTCTCAATCAAATTCTCACAGAATTCGGCCTAGAGGAGCCGAACTGGAATTTGGAGACAAAGATTGATACAACCCTGAACATCCAATTTTGAAAATTGTATTGTTTGAAGAAGGATTACAAGGGAACATTTACAAGTAAAATCACTCCTAGGAAAAGTTGTAGATGCGGGTATGAAAATATATTTAGAAAAGTGGTAAAGTTAGTTTAGAAAAGTGATAAATACATATATGAAAAATATTGAAAAGTATGGGCGGTCACTGACTTACGAGGTTACAGGATCTCTTTTTCTTCGATGGTTCGATTATTTATATTACTTCGAACCAGGTGTATGATCGCCATTTTAGGATAATCGACGTAATTTAAGGAGAAATATCAAGTCTCTCTCAATTATTTTCTTTTAAGTTGATTTTTCTCGGTTGGATAGTAGTTCTTTTCCATTCATATTCATTCCCAAAATTGGCGCGTCGAAGCGTGATCATCGGCGTTTTTCAGTGCTAGGCGTCGCTTGCCATTCCGGAGTCAGTTACAAGATTCGCGGCTGAATCTCGT
This sequence comes from Tillandsia leiboldiana, assembly GCA_029204045.2. NCBI lineage: Eukaryota > Viridiplantae > Streptophyta > Magnoliopsida > Poales > Bromeliaceae > Tillandsia > Tillandsia leiboldiana. The sequence continues at coordinate 51,940,487 of CM055062.1, read as the reverse complement.
ACCTTTTGTCACGCCCCGAGACCGTCAATTTGTACAGTTCGGGCACGCCAACAGACCCGCCAATCGGATATGACCTCTCATTACCCGAAAGGAATGATAACATCCAAAATAATACATCAAGTGTATGCGGAAGCTCAATAACAGAATACTAAAATCACTACTAATTTAAAACTTTCATTCAGTAAACAAATAGTTTAAGCGGAAATGAAAGCATACAAGAGTGAACCATAATACAACTTTATTACATTTTCATCTCTCAACTTGCAACTGAACAATATTACAATTCTTTTACATCATTTCCTCACCATACATAATTTACTCAAAATATAAAAAGGTACATCTGCTAGACCCTCTAGGCCTCTATGTTGCTGGGCCCTTGCCCCTGTCGTCTGTCTCGACCGCTGTATCCGGACCTGAAAAAATAGTCACCCGAGGGTGTGAAAACTACAACAAAGTTCCCAGCGGGTTCAACCACCGAGAAAGAATGTCCTACACCGCTTGGTTCCAATGGAAGCAATAATAGTAGAATGCTAGAAAAATTATAAATCTTGATTTAACATACTGAAATGCATATAAAAATGTCACTACACTATCTGTGTATAATCATCGACTCAATACTACTATATCCAGCTATACCAGGCTACTATCCATAAACTCTGCCACTATGCCACTATAAAAGAGGGTCAAGCTAACCCAGCCACCTTGGCCACTCTATCATCTCTTTATTCTTTCACATTCTGGTGCTTTAGTTAAAGTTAAACCCTCAGAAATTCTTGTCCAACGGGCCCCAGCCCGGTAGTCATGCTACTACAAAACAAGATTTCTAATGTTGTCGATAACACCTGCAAGTGTTACCCCGTCCTACGGGAGAAACATGCTAGACGGGTCACTGTCCGGGAGAGGGACACCGCCCATAACTCCAACAAGGGCTACGTTTCACCCCCGAAGGTACACCTGTTTTATCTTTTTCTTTTCTTTTCTTTTACTTTTACTTTAGCACTTAGCCTTTTTGCTCTTAAGCACTTGCTTTTCTTTCTTATTCGAGCTTATAGCTCACATTGCCATTGGCAAACTGTTCCTCTTTCTTTTAAGCCTTTTAGCTTTTTACTTTCACTTTTACACTTGTCTTTATTCAATCAGCCCTCTGAAGGAGTACCACATCCGATTCCCCTTAGAAGGGTCTCACATTTAGAGGCACCATTTGCATTCTCTTTTGCTTTTTAGCCACTTTTATCATTCTTTTTAAACTTTATCTCTTTCATTAATTTATCTCTTATCCTAGGTCTCACCACAAGGATAACTATAGAGTCTCATTGACTCATAATCATTTCTCTTTTATTCATTTAACTCAAATTGAAGTTAAAGTGGTTGTCTATTTGCCCAGACACCTTATGACCCATTCTAGGATTATATGTGTTTAACTCTTTAACCTTGTGATCACATATACTTGTCCTTAGAGTTTGACTCTAAGTTAGATACTTTACTATCTGCTTAGCTCATTAACTTTGTGGCCACATACTATTTTCCTTATTCCACGTTGAACCTGAAGTTACATTAACTCTATTTTTCTATTCCACTTTTAACTTTACATTGACTCTAATTCATTACTTGAGAGTAAAACTCCACTAGTTCACCTTAGGTTTTCTTTACCTAAGTTCCATATCATGCTTAACCTAAAGCTCATTGACTCTATGTTAAATACTATATTCTCAACCTTAGGTTATCCCCTAAGATAGTGTCACTCGTTCATCTAGGTTTAACTCCTAGGGCGTCATGCCACTCGTTAAACCCTTAATCTAGGTTTTCTCCTAGTTTTACTACCAAACATGCTCATTTCCCTTATACTTTTACATGATTCCTAGGGTTACACCCTAATATGATCACAATCATAAAATAGTATTTATTATCTATTTTAGATAAATCACAAATTTGCACTTTTCATCTGTATTCATCTACACATGCAAGTTTATCTCGTATTTTGGGTAAATCATAATTTTAGCACTTTTCATCTGTATTCATCTACACATGCTAATTTATCTCCTATTTTGAATAATTCATCAAAAAATATTTTTCATCTGTATTCATCTACACATGCAAATTTATTCCATATTTTGACAATTAGAAAATTCTATTTTTCTCTTTGTCCATCTACACATGCCAAATTATCATCTATTCTTGACAATTAGAAAATTCACTTTTCTCTATGTTCATTTACACATGCAAATTTATCCACTATTTTGATAAATCACAAATGGCACATTCCTCTAAGTCCATTTAACATGTAAATATATCACCTACTTTCCTTTTCCTCATTCATAATCACACTTAAAATTACACTACACTAGCATGCTACTAATAATGCTTCTAAATCAATGCAGAGGAAAAAAGGGAGAGGACACCCGTTTTCGGTAGAATCCCCCACCTTGTGTTGCCCCTAATTGCTTGTAGACACTTGCAATTGGTATCCCCGCGACGCACATCTTTCTTCAAGGTTGCACGCAAAACGGTGCACGTTCTTCGAGCTTGCACGCAAAACGATGCATCTCATCCTTCGAGGTTGCATGCAAAATGGTGCATGTTCTTTGAGCTTGCACACAAAACGATGCATGTCTTCTTTCGAAGTTACACGCAAAACGGTGCACGTTCTTCGAGCTTGCACGCAAAATGGTGTGCGCCAAAACGCCGGGCGATACTTCGCGCAGTAAAACGACGCTGTGACACCCCCGGAATTTGGATTAGTCCTCTATATAAATGATATAATAGGACTAAATCTCTAACCCGGCTATAGCATTTTGGATGGTAGCAAGATCCAAGAGGAACATGAGAGTTAAGCGTGCTAGAGCTAGAGTAGTTCTAGGATGGGTGACCCCCCTGGGAAGTGGGGCGTCACAGTTGGTATCAGAGCCATTCACCAGCCGGAAATGTGAGATGAGTCTCGGCTGAGCCAGGGTTATATAGCGGGTAGAGCGAGGCTCCTCGGCTAATGACCGTTGTGAGTGGAGTGCAGCTCCTCACAAGGTCGGCTAAGGCTAGCGAGACGAGTCTCACATCGCCTGGTGCTTGTGAGTGTGCTTGAGCCTGACGTGGACGTCAGGGCTTAAAGGGGGGAAGAATGTGACACCCCCGGAATTTGGATTAGTCCTCTATATAAATGATATAATAGGACTAAATCTCTAACCCGGCTATAGCATTTTGGATGGTAGCAAGATCCAAGAGGAACATGAGAGTTAAGCGTGCTAGAGCTAGAGTAGTTCTAGGATAGGTGACCCCCCTGGGAAGTGGGGCGTCACAGACGCAGTCAACGGCGTCCCTAACATGCACAACGGCATGGGGTCAAATCCAAAACCCAAAGGGGTAAATCTCAAAACTGCGCCGAAAACACCGCAGAATAACATACGGGACCTACTTCGACACCGTCGCGCCGTCCAACGCGTGCACACGCGTCCATCCGGCTTCTTGGAACACCTTACGGGCGCTCCACGGCGTCACCGATGCGCTCGCGGTGTCACGCCCCGGGTGCAAACCAGAACCCGGGGCCGTCTACAGATCCGCCGTGCACACTGTAGTGGCCCAAATTCCCATGCAGCGTTCTTCCGATGAATCCACTGTTAGAGCACCTAGCGTTGGTGTATCTGGCCCATGGTGCGTCAATGGGATGCCACAGATGGACCCTGTGTGTTATTATTAGCTGTGTAGGCCTTCGGCTGAGTTTGCCGAAATTTCGGAAAAGAATTAGGCCCAACAGAGGTCGGAAATGGATTCAGCACGGAAAAACGCTTGAAAACGGCTATTTGCTTGTTTATTTCTGAGTCCGGATGCCCAAAAACGGACTCCCGGAAGTTTTCAGTGGAAAATGGTGCATGGGAGGGGCCGTAGACCGCCGGGATGCCACGTGGCGGCCTGTCATTGGCCGGTTCAGGATGCGCGGTCCACAGAGCTGCGCGGCGGGGTGCACAGACCCGGCGCATGGACACGTGGCACCGCCTGATTGGCGGGCGCAAGGCGCGCGGTCTACCGGGTGAGCGCGGCGGTGCATGGACCAATGCGGGGCCACGTGGCAGCCTCCGGTTGGTCGGTGCATGCGGCGCGGTCCACTGAATTCCTGTTGAATGCGTGGACCGGGTGTAGGGGACGCGTGTCGCCCTCTGGTTCGCGGGCGCACCGTGCGCGGCGCACGGAGTCGGGGTCGGTGCCTCGGGGCGCGTGCCCACGTCGGGGCCATGCCGCGCGCCCGGCGCGGCCGCCGACCGGTCAGCGGGTCAACCGGGGTGGACACGTGTCGCCCGCTGATTGGCGGGCGCCAACCGCCTCACTGTGCGGGGGCGGGCCACGTGGCAGCCAGCGGGTGGGCCGAACAGCTGTTTGCTGTTCGGCGGGCCACGTGGCGGCTCCTGGTGGATTCGGGCGTGAACAGTGTTGGGCCCGGCCCAACACTGTAGCCGCCCGAATGTTCCGGGCGCCCGAAATTTTGGGCCCAAAGCCCATTGACTTGTTTTTCCGGGCTGTTTCGGGTGAGGCCTATAAAAAGGCCTCAAGGGGCCTCGTTTGAAGCTTTTCCCGAAAGCTTTTCACTTGGAGCCCTTCACCAAAGTTGTTTCTCTCCCTCTTGTGCATCTTTTGGCGGAAGCTCAGGATTTTTGGAGGCCGCGACGACGGCGACTTCTGCATCGGGGTGCGGAGCGACGATCTACTGTTGGAGGCCCATTTCCGTCGCAGTTTAGTCCGGGAGGTCTACCGGGCTACCCCGACATTATTTTTGGACGATTTCTGTGGTGACGGTTTCGTAAGAGGTAAATCTACATTTTTCGTGTTGGACACTTTTTCTGGATCCGAGCTTTTCTTGGGGTTCTGGGTACATTTTTAACCCCCTTTGCGACTGTTGGTTGATTTGGACAGCACCTACTTGTCGGATTTTTATCTCCTCATCCGGACATCGGAATTCGACGTTTCAGGACTCTATCGACATCTACTCTTCGCGAGGATCGCCGTCATATTTTTATTGGAATTTTTGGAGGAAGTTTTTCAGGTGAAAATTTCGTGTTAGTGGGACTGTTCACCACAGATTTTGGGGAATGTGGAATTTGTGTGAATTAAAGTGTAATTTTGGTGTATGTTTGTACCCAGGAGTTTGTGAGCACCTCTACCGTGATGTTGGCTTGGTGGGATTTGTGATTTGACAGTTGTGGGCTTTCTCAGCTGTGCCATTTTGGACAGTTAGCACTTTCAGGTGGGTGACCTTGCTTCCAAGAACTCTGGACTGTGTACTAATTCTAGGTGTGTAGGATCATGCATGTTAGAAATTGGAGTATTAGCATGTGAAAAACTGTATGTTGTATCTTGTATATCAGTTGTTGAATCTTTTGATTCCGGCACTATGTTAAGTAATGAAATCTTGGAATTTGACCTAGCACCCCTGTCATATGTATCATGTTCAGCCAGTCTGTAGAAAAACTCCAACTTGGGCTAGGTTTTTATTGCTCTAGACATTCCACATCACGATACTTTATTTCACCTTGGACTTAGCTTTTCCTCGCCCAAGTTGTGGGCCGAGAGGTCGGTCGGTTGTGGGATGCATTTGCACTCGTGTCTGGGGACCGAGTGGAGTTGATAGCAGTCTGTAGATTTGATTTCTTTGGGAGAGTGATAGTGATGGTAGATCTGGGTTCTTGGAAACTGTCAGAGAGACAGTGGGTTTCAGCTGTGTAGATTCCAGCTAGTGTGTGAGACAGTGATTTGTTTGGTAGTCGATCTTATTGATCGAAGATTGGATCATAGCCTGCATGAGCCACATTTGAGCTTTACAGTGATACTATACAGTGATACTTATGGGTTACTTTGACTCGAGCGGGTCGCTCCCCTCGAGGGCCACTCCGGAGTAGGCGAGACCGGGTTGTGTACCGGTGTGAGTTTGAGATGTTCCTTAGCGACTTGTCGTCGCGGTGGTCCCTCTGGCTGTGCTTTCGTTGGCAGCCACGGACGCCCTACGTAAGTCCGCTCCTCCGGGACGTAACGGCAGTAGGTTGGCGCAGGTTTGACTGGACCCGTTGTGGCAGTCAGTTTTGATTGGGTGATCAGGGATGAGAGTTAGTTGTGGCATTATGTTCTTTCTGTTCCACTGTTGAGCATCTAGATAGAGGCATAGTAGCTGTAGAGTTACCTTTTCTAGCTCTCCTTATAGCACTGCATATGTTACTTTTGCCTCTGGTAGACTTAGTGGGCAGACCGTCGGGCTTGTTGGCGGCACCCACTGAGAACTACTGTGGGATGTAGTTCTCACACCCGTCGTGGTGTTTTCTCCCCAGGGACTTCTGCTCCAGTTCCTGCAGCTCCTGTTGCTGATCCAGCTCCTTCTGACCGAGGTAAGGGCGTCGCGAGATAGATCCCCTCCTGTCGTCTTCTGTGTGTGAGTAGATGTACCCCAGTTCCATTTTGGTGTGTGTTATGTCGAGTGACTTTTGTAGTGAGGTTTTGAGTTGTACCTTCCTTTCCTGCTTTTATGAGAGACTCCTGTTTTCTGGTGAGGATGGTCTGTATATTTAAAAGTTGTAGTCTTATTTTATGTATATCCTTCCAGCTTTTCTCTTTCAGCTCTGATATCTGCTAGTGTAGATGTTTCTTTGCAGGTTAGTCGCTACGCCTATACGGGGCTTCCCGTACGGGCGGCGGATCTGTTGGCGAGCCGGGGCGCAGTATCGCCCCGGGGCGTGACAGATTAGAGTGGTATCAGAGCCTAGGATGTAGGTCTTGGAGGACTTAGGAACCCTAGGCTTGTGGTTGGACCCTAGGATGACTCGCGTGAGAGCCGTGACTTTAGCGAGAGTCCTGATTGGGTTTCTAACTCTCCCGAGCGGTTCGGGGTGAGCGATCGACATGTCTTCCTTCGGTGGCAACTATGTTGGCTGCAGACAACATAGTACTTCGGAAAGGGGGACATGCCTTCTGACTTTCGCTAGATTGGGTCGAGAGATGATTTGGGTTCTGATTGTTTGCCTTGTCCCTCAGGTGGGGATGCCTCCTCGACGCTCGATGGTGGACGCGTTCGCAGCCTTCGTCCTCTGAGCCCGAGCAGGAGGACTCGGAGCAGGGACAGCAGAGCGAGGTTTTGGAGCTCCGTGCCCAGGTGGCACAGTTGACTGAGGCGTCTCGACGCCAGGAGGAGGCTGTGAGTCGGTTGACGCTCTTGTTGGAGCAGAGAGCGCAGCCGGCGGTGGTACCCCCTGAGAGTTCTCCGGTGCCTTCTTCCCCTGTGGTGGCACCCCCGGTTGTGCAGCCTGCACCAGCAGTTCCGGCTGAGCCTGTTTCCAGTAGGCCACCGTCTGGGACGACGGGATCTTTGACTTTGGCAGAGCAGCAGGTTTTGGTGGGTCTTTTGTTGAGGTTTCGCAAGTTTGATCCACCCCGCTTTTCGGGCATGAGTGCTGAGCCGTGGGCGGCTGAGTCTTGGGTTACAGCTATGGAGCGCCATTTCGAGAGCCTTTTTATTGATGAGAGGTTTCGAGTTCTGTTGGCTACTCATTTTCTGGAGAGCAACGCCGAGGCATGGTGGCGGCGTGTGCGACCCGCAGGTCCGCCTGGGACCCAGTTTATCTCTTGGGCAGAGTTTCGCGGTATGCTTCTTGGGGCCTTCTTTCCCGAGAGTGTTCAACAGAGCTTGGAGGAGCAGCTGAGGAATCTCCGCCAGGGAGATAGGCCCGTACATGCGTACATAGCCGATTTCAATCGGCTGTTGGCTAGTATGCCCCACGTGGCCAGAGATGAGACCCACCGGATCTACATGTTCGAGAGAGGGTTGCGTCGGGACATTTATCAGTTGGTCCGCTCCCTCAGATTACAGACTTTAGAGGCCTCGATGGAGCAGGCACTTTATGTGGAGGGTGGTGAGGCCGTGATGGCAGAGGTGACTCCAGCCCCCGTTGTGACTCCTGGGGCGAAGCGCCCCGCGCAGTTTGAGGAGGGGCAGTCGAGTAGGCAGGGACCCCCGAGACCACCCCGTTTCCACTCTCAGGGACGGGGGTATCAGGGGCGGCAGAGATCTGGGGGATCTCGTCAGTTCCAGCAGCAGCAGCAGCGTCGACCACCTCGACAGCAGCAGTCTACGCAGCAGCAGCAGTCTTCGCAGCAGCAGCAGACTTTGCGGCAAGCCGCGCCCCGACCGTTGTATCATCTGTGGAGGACCGCACTCACCAGCCCAGTGCCCGCAGGGTCGGGACCGCTGCTTCCGTTGCGGGCAGACCGGTCACTTCGCGAGGGCGTGCCCCAGGGCAGGTTACCCAGCTCCTTCATCAGCTTCTGCATCCTTCGTTCCTCGTCAGTCAGCAGGACCTTCGGCGACCTCCGGTAGGCCAGATTTTGCTCCATCGTCCTCGCGACAGCCAGAGCGACATCCCCCGGCGCCGAGCGGTCGAGTCTATGCCGCTCAGGTAGAGGATGCTACAGCAGCAGAGCATGTCGTCGCAGGTATTATTTTGATTTCTGCAGTTCGTACTCGTACTCTCTTTGATACCGGTGCATCGCATTCTTTTATCAGTAGAGCATTTGCATCCCTTCATGGTATAGAGGTAGTTTCTTTATCGCATGCATTAGAGGTTCAGATACCAGATCATGTCTTGCATGTCGAGGAGTATTGTAGGGATTGCCCTGTGCAGTTGGGATCCTGGATTTTGCCGGCAGACTTGCTTGTCTTGCGGCAGCTCCAGGATTTCGACGTCGTGCTAGGTATGGATTGGTTGTCGAGGTACTATGCTGTTATAGACTGCAGAGAGAGGACGGTGACCCTCCGCGAGCCTGGACAGGAGGAGTTTGTCTTCAGAGGCTGCCAGAGCACATTCTTTGCGATGACTGTTTCTTCGGCGAGGGCTAGGCGGTTGATTAGTAGGGGCTGCACCGCTTTCTTAGCGACGATTGTGGAGGTGCCTACGGCGGCACTGGGACTCGAGGATATTCCTGTTGTCCGCGAGTTCCCAGATGTGTTCCCCCTGAGTTGATGACGATGCCGCCGGAGAGGGAGGTGGAGTTTGTGATTGATGTGGTACCGGGAACCGCACCAATCTCGAAGGCGCCTTATAGGATGGCACCTGCCGAGTTGAGGGAGTTGAAGGCCCAGCTTCAGGATCTTATGGATAGGGGCTTTGTCAGGCCTAGTGTTTCTCCGTGGGGAGCGCCAGTTTTATTTGTGAAGAAGAAGGATGGGTCGCTTCGTTTGTGTGTGGATTATCGGGAGTTGAATAAAGTGACCATCCGGAACAAGTACCCTCTTCCACGGATAGATGATTTATTTGATCAGTTGCAGGGAGCCACAGTGTTTTCGAAGATTGATCTTCAGTCAGGTTACCACCAGTTGAGGGTGAGGGCCGAGGACATCCCTAAGACGGCTTTTCGATCCCGGTATGGGCATTATGAGTTTACGGTTATGCCGTTTGGTTTGACTAATGCCCCAGCTGCTTTCATGGATTTGATGAACCGGGTATTTCAGCCGTACTTAGACTTGTTTGTGGTTGTGTTCATTGATGACATCTTGATCTACTCCCGGAGCGATGTGGATCATGAGGAGCACTTGAGGATAGTGCTGCAGCTTCTACGTGAGAAGAAGCTGTATGCCAAGCTTAAGAAGTGCGAGTTTTGGCTTCGGGAGGTTGCATTCTTGGGCCACTTGGTATCAGCCGCAGGAGTGGCAGTTGACCCGACGAAGATTGATACAGTTCGGGATTGGCCGAGACCGACGACGGTGACTGAGGTCCGGAGCTTTCTGGGCTTGGCTGGCTACTACCGTCGGTTTGTAGAGGGCTTTGCGAAGCTCTCTACTCCCCTGACCTGTTTGACTAGGAAGGGGATGAGGTTCATTTGGACTGAGCAGTGTCAGCGGAGTTTTGAGGAGCTGAAGAAGAGACTGATTTCAGCACCAGTTCTTACACTGCCAGTGATGGGTGATGGCTACGTGATTACAGTGACGCCTCGCACAGCGGTTTGGGTTGTGTCTTGATGCAGCATGGGAGGGTAATTACTTATGCTTCACGGCAACTAAAGGATTATGAGAAGAATTACCCTACTCATGATTTAGAGCTGGCAGCTGTGGTGTTCGCATTGAAGTTGTGGCGGCATTACCTCTACGGTGAGCATTGTGAGATCTACACGGATCATAAGAGCTTAAAGTATCTGTTTACTCAAAAGGAGCTGAACCTGAGGCAACGTCGGTGGTTGGAGTTACTGAAGGATTACGATGTGAGTATCCTCTATCATCCCGGCAAGGCCAATGTGGTAGCAGATGCTTTGAGTCGGAGGTCAGTGCAGAGCTTGAGCATGTTGGTCACGCAGCAGGCCCCGTTGATTGAGCAGTTGAGACGACTCCAGATTGAGGTTGTATCCCCTGGGGTCTCTGCTAGACTGATGTCTATGGTCTTGCAGCCCACTCTGTTGGACAGGATTAGGGAGACGCAGAGTGAGGACCCCCACTTGGAGAGGATTAGATCACAGATTCAGGCAGATCTTATAGGGGATTTTACAGTGGATAGCTCGGGAGTACTGCGTACAGGGACCGAGTGTGTGTGCCTTCGGATTCAGAGATCAGAGACCTGATTTTGGGTGAGGCTCATTATACACCTTATACCATTCATCCTGGTGGTACTAAGATGTATAAGGACCTTAAGGCACATTTTTGGTGGTCCGGAATGAAGCGGGACGTTGGAAGATTCGTGGCTCACTGTTAACTTGCCAGCAAGTGAAAGCAGAGCCACCGGGTTTCCTGCTGGCAAGTTGCAAAGTCTTCCAATTCCCGAGTGGAAATGGGACCACATCACCATGGACTTTGTTACAGGGCTGCCGAGAGCGCAGAGTGGAGCCGACGCGATTTGGGTTATTGTTGATAGACTCACCAAGTCAGCGCATTTCTTGCCTGTTCAGATGACTTGGTCCTGGAGCGTCTGGCACAGTTGTATTGGACGAGATAGTGAGGCTACACGGGATACCTGCGTCGATTGTTTCAGATCGGGATCCGAGGTTTGTGTCACGATTCTGGGGGGAGTTTACAGTCAGCTTTGGGGACCCAGCTCAGATTCAGCACTGCATTCCACCCACAGACTGATGCCAGTCTGAGCGCGACTATACAGACCCTTGAGGATATGCTGAGAGCGTGCGTTATGGATTTTGGAGGGGGGGTGGTACCGACACTTATCTTTGGTTGAGTTTGCGTACAACAACAGCTATCAGGCGAGCATCCAGATGGCTCCGTTTGAGGCGTTGTATGGACGCAAGTGTCGGTCACCCTTGTATTGGAGTGACTGTGGGTGAGAGGAAGACTTTTGGGACCTGATCTTCTTTGGAGGCTGAGGAGAAGGTCAGAGTTGTTCGTCGACACCTTGAGGTAGCCCAGAGTCGTCAGAGGAGTTATGCAGATACTCGACGGCGATACCTGGAGTTTCAGAGTGGTGACCATGTATTCTTAAAGGTCTCGCTTCGAAAGGGGTCCGGAGATTTGGAGTGCGTGGAAGCTTAGTCCCCCGTTTTGTTGGACCCTTTGAGGTACTTGAGAGGGTAGGCCCTGTGGCTTATAGAGTTGCTCTTCCTCCACGTTTGGCCGGTGTACACGATGTTTTCATGTCTCAGCCCTGAGGAGATATGTCTTTGATCCGTCGCATGTGGTTGACTTCACTCCCTTGGAGATCGGTGGGACCTGGTTTACGAGGAGCGGCCGTTGCGGATTCTTGCTCGTGAGGTGAGGGAATTGCGCAACCGGACCATTCCGTATGTGAAGATCTTATGGAGCAATCACGATGAGCGAGAGGCTACTGGGAGCTAGAGACAGAGATGAGATCTGCTTACCCTTTTCTGTTCGAGACTACTGGTTGAGGTACGCCTGTTCTACCTTACTTCGTTTCGAGGACGAAACTTCCTTTTAGTGGGGGAGGATGTAGTGGCCCAAATTCCCATGCAGCGTTCTTCCGATGAATCCACTGTTAGAGCACCTAGCGTTGGTGTATCTGGCCCATGGTGCGTCAATGGGATGCCACAGATGGACCCTGTGTGTTATTATTAGCTGTGTAGGCCTTCGGCTGAGTTTGCCGAAATTTCGGAAAAGAATTAGGCCCAACAGAGGTCGGAAATGGATTCAGCACGGAAAAACGCTTGAAAACGGCTATTTGCTTGTTTATTTCTGAGTCCGGATGCCCAAAAACGGACTCCCGGAAGTTTTCAGTGGAAAATGGTGCATGGGAGGGGCCGTAGACCGCCGGGATGCCACGTGGCGGCCTGTCATTGGCCGGTTCAGGATGCGCGGTCCACAGAGCTGCGCGGCGGGGTGCACAGACCCGGCGCATGGACACGTGGCACCGCCTGATTGGCGGGCGCAAGGCGCGCGGTCTACCGGGTGAGCGCGGCGGTGCATGGACCAATGCGGGGCCACGTGGCAGCCTCCGTTGGTCGGTGCATGCGGCGCGGTCCACTGAATTCCTGTTGAATGCGTGGACCGGGTGTAGGGGACACGTGTCGCCCTCTGGTTCGCGGGCGCACCGTGCGCGGCGCACGGAGTCGGGGTCGGTGCCTCGGGGCGCGTGCCCACGTCGGGGCCATGCCGCGCGCCCGGCGCGGCCGCCGACCGGTCAGCGGGTCAACCGGGGTGGACACGTGTCGCCCGCTGATTGGCGGGCGCCAACCGCCTCACTGTGCGGGGGCGGGCCACGTGGCCCGCGGGTCCGAACAGCTGTTTGCTGTTCGGCGGGCCACGTGGCGGCTCCTGGTGGATTCGGGCGTGAACAGTGTTGGGCCCGGCCCAACACTGTAGCCGCCCGAATGTTCCGGGCGCCCGAAATTTTGGGCCCAAAGCCCATTGACTTGTTTTTCCGGGCTGTTTCGGGTGAGGCCTATAAAAAGGCCTCAAGGGGCCTCGTTTTGAAGCTTTTCCCGAAAGCTTTTCACTTGGAGCCCTTCACCAAAGTTGTTTCTCTCCCTCTTGTGCATCTTTTGGCGGAAGCTCAGGATTTTGGAGGCCGCGATGACGGCGACTTCTGCATCGGGGTGCGAGCGACGATCTACTGTTGGAGGCCATTTCCGTCGCAGTTTAGTCCGGGAGGTCTACCGGGCTACCCCGACATTATTTTTGGACGATTTCTGCGGTGACGGTTTCGTAAGAGGTAAATCTACATTTTTCGTGTTGGACACTTTTTCTGGATCCGAGCTTTTCTTGGGGTTCTGGTACATTTTTAACCCCCTTTGCGACTGTTGGTTGATTTGGACAGCACCTACTTGTCGGGATTTTTATCTCCTCATCCGGACATCGGAATTCGACGTTCAGGACTCTATCGACATCTACTCTTCGCGAGGATCGCCGTCATATTTTTATTGGAATTTTTGGAGGAAGTTTTTCAGGTGAAAATTTCGTGTTAGTGGGACTGTTCACCACAGATTTTGGGGAATGTGGAATTTGTGTGAATTAAAGTGTAATTTTGGTGTATGTTTGTACCCAGGAGTTTGTGAGCACCTCTACCGTGATGTTGGCTTGGTGGGATTTGTGATTTGACAGTTGTGGGCTTTCTCAGCTGTGCCATTTTGGACAGTTAGCACTTTCAGGTGGGTGACCTTGCTTCCAAGAACTCTGGACTGTGTACTAATTCTAGGTGTGTAGGATCATGCATGTTAGAAATTGGAGTATTAGCATGTGAAAAAACTGTATGTTGTATCTTGTATATCAGTTGTTGAATCTTTTGATTCCGGCACTATGTTAAGTAATGAAATCTTGGAATTTGACCTAGCACCCCTGTCATATGTATCATGTTCAGCCAGTCTGTAGAAAAACTCCAACTTGGGCTAGGTTTTTATTGCTCTAGACATTCCACATCACGATACTTTATTTCACCTTGGACTTAGCTTTTCCTCGCCCAAGTTGTGGGCCGAGAGGTCGGTCGGTTGTGGGATGCATTTGCACTCGTGTCTGGGGACCGAGTGGAGTTGATAGCAGTCTGTAGATTTGATTTCTTTGGGAGAGTGATAGTGATGGTAGATCTGGGTTCTTGGAAACTGTCAGAGAGACAGTGGGTTTCAGCTGTGTAGATTCCAGCTAGTGTGTGAGACAGTGATTTGTTTGGTAGTCGATCTTATTGATCGAAGATTGGATCATAGCCTGCATGAGCAACATTTGAGCGTTACAGTGATACTATACAGTGATACTTATGGGTTACTTTGACTCGAGCGGTCGCTCCCCTCGAGGGCCACTCCGGAGTAGGCGAGACCGGGTTGTGTACCGGTGTGAGTTTGAGATGTTCCTTAGCGACTTGTCGTCGCGGTGGTCCCTCTGGCTGTGCTTTCGTTGGCAGCCACGGACGCCCTACGTAAGTCCGCTCCTCCGGGACGTAACGGCAGTAGGTTGGCGCAGGTTTGACTGGACCCGTTGTGGCAGTCGTTTTGATTGGGTGATCAGGGATGAGAGTTAGTTGTGGCATTATGTTCTTTCTGTTCCACTGTTGAGCATCTAGATAGAGGGCATAGTAGCTGTAGAGTTACCTTTCCTAGCTCTCCTTATAGCACTGCATATGTTACTTTTGCCTCTGGTAGACTTAGTGGGCAGACCGTCGGGCTTGTTGGCGGCACCCACTGAGAACTACTGTGGGATGTAGTTCTCACACCCGTCGTGGTGTTTTCCTCCCCAGGGACTTCTGCTCCAGTTCCTGCAGCTCCTGTTGCTGATCCAGCTCCTTCTGACCGAGGTAAGGGCGTCGCGAGATAGATCCCCTCCTGTCGTCTTCTGTGTGTGAGTAGATGTACCCCAGTTCCATTTTGGTGTGTGTTATGTCGAGTGACTTTTGTAGTGAGGTTTTGAGTTGTACCTTCCTTTCCTGCTTTTATGAGAGACTCTGTTTTCTGGTGAGGATGTCTGTATATTTAAAAGTTGTAGTCTTATTTTATGTATTTCCTTCCAGCTTTTCTCTTTCAGCTCTGATATCTGCTAGTGTAGATGTTTCTTTGCAGGTTAGTCGCTACGCCTATACGGGGCTTCCCGTACGGGCGGCGGATCTGTTGGCGAGCCGGGGCGCAGTATCGCCCCGGGGCGTGACACACACAGTATTTCCCATGTACACGAAGTGTCAACATCCTGCTCAGATATAAGAATTACTAAAAAGAGCATAAAAACATAGCTGAACTAAGCTAATCCTCTCAACTGAAGCTGGGGAAATAAAATACAATACATCTTATAAATGATACCATCAGTCTCTCCCAGCTCACAATAAGAATACAACCTGCTGCAAAAATCCAGTCCCAAAAGTGAAAGTACAACCGTCTTAGGAAATATGGGTATACCAACAGTCCAG